>JAQQRF010000078.1:0-342384 GCA_030523145.1 Trissolcus brochymenae
CCGAACCAACCCGAGAGCCTTTGTTAGCTCCAATCAAACATCAAAAAAAAAAAAAAAAAAAAATCCGCCGCACATTTTTCCTTGTTCAGTTTTTTCTTTCTTCTTTTTTACTGCCGCAATTGTTTCCCTCATTATTAATTGTTTTGGAAAGAGGGTAGAAATTAAAGAAAAAAAAAAAAAAAATTTGTGCACTTGACAAGTAAAAATGTGCGACTGATTTTTTTTTTTTTTTTTTTTTGATGTTTGATTGGAGCTAACAAAGGCTCTCGGGTTGGTTCGGCATCTTCAATATTGCAGTGACAAATAGGTGGTTGGAGAGGCCTCGCCCATATCCCGTCGATATCTTTGGAGATCCCGTGGATAATCAAACGACATGCGATTATGCAGCAGACCCTCGCAATCTGCAGCCGCCATCGTAACACCACTACCCATTATTATGACAAACCGTCGATAACTCGGGCGGCCATTAACGGCCCCCCGCGCGCCGTCAAGCAGCAACTATTTCTCCATCCGATTGCACCGGCGAACAAAAGCCCGGATTAACTCGGCCAATCGGCAAATAACGCAATTCAAAAAGACTCGTTTTTCGAGTGGCTCAATGGAATATCAAAAACTAGCCAGTACAAATAAGCAGCCCGCACGCACAAAAGGGCTACACTGAAAAGCGAACCTTAATATCTGTGCGCGAAAAAAAAAAGAAAAAAGAAGAAGAGGGAGTTGAAGGGGTGAAAAAGGGGGGGTGAAAAAAATGCACGTTTGCCAAAATATTGCACCTCAAAATGGGGAAAAGGGTCGGGGACATAATTTGATCTCAATCCAAGATATTTTCCTCGTCGAGGATTACGGGGGAGGCTCTTTTCTCTCGGGTTTATGAATTTATACGCCGGGGCCGGTTGCCTTTGTCTTTCAGGGTTCAATGCACGCGCACTATTAAATGGGATTTCGGGGATTGTTTCAGAGGCGCGAGCGGGAAAAAGTGGACGCTTTTCGGCTTGACGTCTGAATGAAGTCGGTTTCGAGCGCCTTTGTGTAAAACCCGCGCTATTGAAGTTTGTTATTAAGTACGGGTTTGAGATCTGTAATTGTGTGATGTTACATTTTTAATGTGATTAAACTGTTGGTTTTTGTTCCCGAGCGATTAAACTTCCCAACTTACCCTCTCCCTTTGCTTTATTTATTTTTTTTTTTTTCAACTCTCCCGCGTGCGAACAAATTTGCCGTTGTTGCATTTTTACTTTGCACACTTTCAAAGAGAGTGAGAACAAGAGAGGGGTGGAAATGAAATTCAGTCGATTCGAAACGGATACTTTTGTTTTTGTTCAACCGACGACGAGATTAATTCATTAAAAAAGTTTCGTGACTGCGCGAACAAGGCAACTTACAGATCAAACAATGCCGATGAACTCCAAGATACCGACAGTTCCGTCCTCTCTCGCGTTAATCACGAAACTCCGCGATACATATACATTTGTGAAATATTCCTCTTTTTCCACCGAAATTGTTCGGAACAAAATAAAACGAAAAAGAAAAAAAAAGAAATCGAACGCTACAATTGGTACTTATCGGGTCGATAAATTTCGTTGTTGTTTAACAAAAGGATCGCGCAGAACGTTTAGAAATCACGCGATCGCGGAGGTATAATCGTAAATATTCAGAGCCGGGTGATATTCGTGCGAAATAAAAAGCGTTCATCTTATACCGGGGCGAGAGCTGCGTTTCGTATTGATATTGTGTTGCTCACACTTATATGAAAACTTGATTTCACGGGTAATACACTTTGTGCTCAGCAACGACGTCTCTCTGATTCCAAATCATTCTCTTTGTGTGAAGCTAAAAAGTCAACTGTTTTCGTAGTCTCTCGTAGCGATTTTGATATATGAACTGCCTTTTGAAATCAAATCTTTTTGTCAAAACGGAAACATCATTTAAACAATATCATGCGCGAGATTTTGTGTCGTTTTTTGTATCAAACGAAATAGAAACGTTCAAACTTACAATGTTGAAATAATATTTGTGTGAAGAAAAATTTGTTCCTAAAAAGAAAAAAAAAATTGTTTTTTGGTTAGATGAGAGAAAAAAAATTGAAAAATGAACGAAGACAAAGCATGAAAGGGGGAGTGAAAATTGCAATTGTACACGAGGGCTGGGAGAGCAACGGTTGCGAAATTACAATAACACTGATTTAATAAAAAGTTATTACAGTTCCAATAGCCTAGGCTCACATAAATTTGTGCAACGAACGGCGAAACATGTACAGCAGTTGTGTCCCTGTCTGGCGCGCGCGATTGCGTGAACAAACGAAGGAAGGAAGAGCAGGAAATGGAGGTCCTGCGGTATCCTCGCAGCCCCAATCATAATTGAGGGGTCGCGTGATAGAACAGCTTAAGTCAAATTCATAAATATTGTTTATTGCCTAAATTACTTAGATTAAAACCGCAATCCACGTAAAACTCTCGAGCGTTTGTAAAAAAAAAAAAAAAAATAATAATTAAATAAAACAACAACTTGCAAAAAGGCGCGCCGAGCCCCGATAAAACACGTTAATTAATAATTAGATCCAAACTAGGCGATAAATTCAGCTGTTATATAAAACCGCAACACGAGATTCGCTCGGGGAGATCAAATGTTGTATATTTTTTGATTTCTGTTCAAAAGAAAGAAACGGGGAAGAGAATAAAAAGAAAAAAGTTTCTTAATTTGTTTATGTTCCGAGGGTCTTTAATTCAGAGTGTCTTTGATTCAGAGTTCAAAGAGGGGAAAAAATGTGACGGGGGCAAAGAAAAGGTGTGTTTGATACGCGAGTACGGGTCTTCGATAAAAATGCAGAATCTCCAATCACGGGGTGTACTTGTGCGCAGACAGGGACATCAAAGACCCTTATCCGGTGCGAGAAAAAAAATCCAATTAAAATTGGTCCGTGGTGACGGTGTCTGTTGCGGCGTCGATATCAGCAACGCCGATAAGAGACTTTCGGAAATAGCGTGAGCCGTCCGATATCGTGCAGGTGCCGAGACGTATCCAATTTCCAAGCAGGTGTCAGACACGAGCCGAAACGAGCAGTCCGCATCATTTAACGGGGTTACCGAAAAACCGCGCTGATTTTCGCAGAATCAAAATTAATGTCGGGGGGCGAACGAGATAGAGGGTGGCGAGCGAAAACTGGCAGGGCCATCAGTCGCGGACATTAATCCCGTGTTTTTGCATGCAAACTCGCTCCACGGACGGGGGATATATCTTGGCCATTGTCGGGATCTTTGTGTCCCGGGGTCATCGCGCTTTCTGATAAATCACCAGTTGAAAAGCCCGGATCGTTTTCGCCCGAGGGGATGCGAAAAACTTGTCAAACAAAGTGAAATGAGCCCAAAATAAATGTAACACATCGATCCGAACGAAGAATAACACTTAAGATGAAGCCAGGGGGTGGGTAAGGTTTCGACAAGGCCACAGCAAGTGTCGCTTACGTGGTGCGGTGTTGGCTGAAGATCAGTCGGAATGTCGTATCGCCGCAGCGGTGCACCTCTCACTCAGGATTATCTCGTGTCCGGATGGCGCGTGCGCTCACGCGTTACAACATGGCACGACGTAGGGCACTTGTTCCATTGAGTACCCCATGGTACCCCAAGTCTCGACAGGGGTTGTCTCTCGCAGCCACAGCAGTCCCAACGGGTCGACGCCTCAGAGTGCCTTAATTGGGTCACAGGTATCCGCCATAAGCGACCGACTAATGAAGGTTTCTCCTCGGGGGGTTGGGGGTGGTCGAACTTGGCCGACGGGGTGTGGGGCTCCCTCTCGTAAGGACGAAAAAAGGACTCGCTGAGAACTCACGGCTGAAGGAAAAAGTTGGGCCTAACGGGGGTGGGCCCGTGGTTCTATGGTTTTGCGAGCGCCATATTGGAATGTTGAGCGACGTCGGTGGGGCACGCGCTCGCTCTTCTCCTCGGCTCCGCCGATATCGATCCGCAATTAGCTGCGAAGCTTTTTGAACTCGGGATCGCGCGGAGGCTGCTTGTTCGCGCGGCAGAGCGAGGACTGAGGTCGCTGGCACCGTGCGAGAATCACGAAGGGTGCGCGACGCGTCGGCTGCGCGCGCATCCTCGCCCCACCCGAGCCGCCCCCGAGCTGCGCGCAGTCGCGCTCCTTTTTTGCGCTCGTCTTTTTTGCGCGCCCGCCTCTCTGCGACACACGGCCCCTCGCAAGGCGCGGCGCTGGCCGCCCCTGGAACAAGAAGCCCCCGCGTTGCAAAAATTTATACAGCCACGGCATGTTTTATTTGCATGTCCAAATGAATGTTGCTCTCCTGCTCGATACATTCGAACGGGAGCGAGCGTCGCGATTCTACCCCATCGGCATCGCCGCCTGTTTGAGAAACTACAAAGAGGGTGCCGACGCTATATTGTTCCAGGGCACACACTTTCGCGCCTCCGGACGAGAGCTGTCCTTTGCGCGACGCTGCTCATTTCATAATAATGCTAATGGGGCGCTATTCGCAAAAGGAAAGTTGAGATATCATTGTGGGGGTTATTGATTTATAGTGTCAGGCACAATGTTCCGCCTATGTCCAGAGATATACGGCGGAAAGACGCTTCGGGACTTGTAATCTCCACGAGCGAGGCGGATGAATGGAACAGATTAGGATATTATGTGGAAACGCTGCTTCAGCCCTGTCGCGCGCGCGACTATTTGCTTTTTACGCGCCGCCGAAATTGTCTTCTCAAGGGCCATTGTAGACTCTTAATGCACGTTTACCGTGTCATTTTTTTTTCATCCCCGGCCCCAAGATTGATGGCATCGCAAACGATACAATGATATTTAGATCCGACCTTTAGCACGCCGAACCTGCTTCTTGCGACGAGGGGATTATTTTGACGACTATATCCTGCAATCGTTAACAATCTTTTGTATCCCTTCGTGCGATCAAAACTCAAAGCGAATCGAGCCCCGAATTCTTCATTAACGAAGGTGGAAAGAACCGTTTCAATGCATTTTATTAGATGATTAAATCCACGCCAGTAGCTATGTTGTTAATCTTGTCGCGAGCGTGTTGCGGAGGCAAATTAAATATGCGCGCTAAACGAAGGTATGTTTATATATCAATCTCGACGGTGTGGCAGCGGAGCCCTGCAGGCCGTGATTTGTTGTTCGCGTTATGCGCGCCGATTCGAATTGCGATCTCCACTTCTTGATGTATATCGCGATTTATATGAAACATCATTATTCTCAATTGAAAAGGTTTTGCTTCGCGCAACAAAAACAGCCGATAAATCAATTATCAACTGAGCCGGAGCTCTTCTTTCGCTCTGTAAATGATTCGGGATGTTATTAATTACAAACCTGTCTTTCATATTCAAATTAAAAGGAGCGACATATTAGCATTATTTTAAGCCTAATTTACGGTCTCTGAACTTGACAGAAATCAACGTATACCCATATATACTTTTTGTCCCAACATTTTAAACAGAATATTTGACATTTCGGTATTTCACATTTTTCACATTTTTTTGGATTTTAAGATGATTCGAAGTGATGAAACAAAAATGTGTCTTAATAAAACGTTTCGAAATAAAACTAAACATCGATGCTAATCCATTTTTCAAATATCATTTCCTGATATAAAATTGTAATCGAGCAGCTAATAAATATTTCAAAATTAAAATTCACAAAAAAATTTAATGCATTTAAATTCAAATGAGTCAAATGAGTTGCTTTGTCATATTAATTAGGATAATATCACAAAATTTACACTGAAGACTGAATCTCATTATTATTTATAAATAAATTGCGGATGAAAAATGTTTATTTATGAATCTGAAAATGATTGTGAAAGCACAAACGTTTTTTAAATAATTTTGTTCAGCATTTTATTTATAGATACACCGTTGTGTTCTATTCCAATCTATAAATTACACATTTGAGCTGCGATTCGTTTATACCAGTTGTTCGATATTTTCCACGTTGAAATTCTGAATTGCTGTCATCATTTCTTGATATTAATTAAAAATGTTGCAACATCTTAAATCTATACACATTTTTCAAACAGGTTATTTTTTTTTGTAATCCAAGACAAATGTTGATAATAAAACTGTACGATTAGTAGAAAATATATAAAAAAAATATATTTGCAATAAAATTTTCCTTGGAGAGAATAATTTATCAGTTTTACGAAGGTGATATTTGTTGAAAACTATTTGAAAACGTTGTCTGGTATATGTCGATCAGTACGTCTAAATCAGCTAGAAAGAGGACGAGCAATTTTTGTCTAGCTTTTCTTCATTGCAGAGCGTCACGGCTATGTCAGCGTAACAGAGCGCGGATGTTGCCTGGATACCGTCTCATAACTGGCTGTACCCGAGGCGTCGCCCGTCGCCGATACTGCTGCGCGCCAATACGCATCTAAATGTTTAATGCGATTAACATTTCTTCGTCCATTACATTATGTTAATATTCAACGCCCGACCGCAACCCCGACGCAAATTTAATGTCCCTGACAACGTCGCCTTTAACTCCATCCTAGATTTGTTGAACTTTCCGCCTCTCTCATTTTCTCTTCCTCTCTCTCTCTCTCTCTCTCTCTCTCTCTCTCTCTCTCTCTCTCTCTCTCTCTCTCTCTCTCTCTCTCTCTCCTTTCTGGCTTTTTTTCTTTTTATTTCTTTCCAACAAAATCCTAATCTCCTTTTTTTTTCGATCCCTGTTTTTAATTCAAAAAAGAAGGGGGAGGACGAATTAAGAAAATAACAATAACACGTCTGCCGTGCTTCCGCTCGCAGCATTCATAAAATTTCCATGTCTTATTTTTGCGAATATTCGCTCTGAATAATTTAGGAACTTGAGTCATGTCGCCAGCTTTGGCATTATTTTATCCAAGTTATATGCGCGGAGAAAAATCTTGCACGCTTGAACTGACCGTATTATATTTTCAGCGTAGTAACGCTGCTGGGATTTGTCCATTTTTGCACTCCCACACGTGCTCTCCTTGTCTGAATGATCGAATTCCGAATATTTTCGATAATAATAAATTCATTCAATTATATTATTAATCATATATTGGAAACAGTTGTTCCGTTTCCGATAAACTAGAAACTTTCTATCCTTTTGTACACTGGGACAAAAAAAATATGCAATATCAATCAAAACGAGATCGAATTGAACTTACATTTTTTGTCCTGCAAGTGTCTCTGTACGATTGGTTATCAGACGGGTAAAAATGATTATGTACATACCATTTGTTTGTGGCGAAGCAAATTTGAAACTGGCGATGTTTTTTTGGACGCATGCGAGTGGAAAAAAAGGTGATTTAAATTCAGATTGTGATGAGGAGCGTTATCCCTTCAGGGATCTAAATTTGATATTCGATAAATAATTAGTCTTGAATTTGTCAGAGACGGGAGTCCCTTATTATATTTGTCACACCTTTGTCCTGAATTTGTCACACTCGGGAAACGATGAATTGCTAATCGAGAATATCTCGAATAGTGACAGCATGATCTAGATTGCGATACGATCTAAATTGCTAATGATACAATCTTCATTCGATGTTTAAATTACGAATTCATTTTTGTCCGACTCTCGTCCGACGCTTGCCCATAAATCTCTCAGCCTTCGGTCAAACTGCAACTCCGATTTAATCTTCGCGACTACTTTGTTTCAGACCGTGTGCCCTAATTTTGATTTGACGTCGCGTACCGAAATTAACGATTTCAGACCATCCGAGACTAGATTGCACATTCATGAGTAAAAAAATAATGCCGCTCGAATTGCATTTCGTTGTAATGACGATTTTGTAATGAAAATAAAAATATAATTTAATTAGATGAAACCTGACAAAAGTATCAACTGACGACCATGTAAATATTTGAATAATGTTTTTCATCCAGCCGGACAAATATTTTATTTTAACAGTTTTGTTCGAAAAATGCATAAAAATATATTGCTTGACTCAATAAAAAAAAGTTCCATTTACACACTGTCAGAAATGAAGATGCAACTTGTCATTTAAAATAATCGAATTAAATTATTTATTTTGTTACATTTGAAAATACGTTAGCGTGAAATATGTGTTCGTTCGAATTAGCTGTTTTCGTGTCGCAAACATATTATGTAAATGAACAATTTTGGACTATCAATAAACCAATAACCCGAGCAAACAAATGAGATAAAAATAATTATCTATTGAGCAGGCACAGGGAATCGCTTTTCGTTGGCGCTGCTCTTGCAACTTGCGAGTATCCGAAATTTCGCACGGCTGCTATTATCGATGAACTGTATCAATTACTTTTCGCCCGCATTAATTTCATTTTGCTGTGTTCATTAAATCCGCGCAGCTCATAAAATTTGTAAACATATAATTACATCAACTTCACTTTTGAAATTGTGCAATCTATCACAAAAGTTGTTACCTCCGCCCTTGATGCTTTACGTGGCGTACCTGTAACTAGAAACTATTTTGAAAATCTGGTCCCCATCTCTGATAATGGTATAATAACGTTATCACATTAGGCTCTGTATTCGTTACAAAATTCATTTAAGGGAATAATTCGTGTTTGACCATCAATTTCACAAAATAAATTGTGTGTGTGTGTGTTTTTTTTTTATTTTCTCAATTAGTGACCTGCAACACTGGATCAAATAACTGCATATTAGAGATAGCTTACGGATGTTGTGCGCGCACGCGCACTTAAATGAATTTAAATCATGATTGCAGGAATCATCAGTTCATTGACCATAACAACAATAGACTGACCCAGAGCGAGATAGTGATAGAAAGATAAAAAGCAAAAGAGAAATAAAACAGAAATTTAACCCAATTTAGTTTCAATAAAACAATTAAAAACTTCGAACGTCAAACAATGTTGCTCAACAGATTATTTAAAGATTGTACAATACAAGAATTATCTTTTACATTTGTTAGATTTGATAAAAAAGTTGGTAAGTTATAAGACGGGAGACATCAATAATTTATCATACAAATGGCAAATGGCGTTTTTGATAACGTCGGGCTTTTTTTCGCGAATTCTTCACCAGGTTTGGAGCATTTTGAATTATATTTACCCGGGTAAATATAATTCAGTTTGGAGGGACGATAAATCGTGACTATTTCATAATCGAATCAACCTATTGTCTTGAAAATTATAACGGGGTATAAGACACGAAAACAGGCGTAAGACGCGCCCAAAGTATCAGTTTTTCCGTCGAGCTGGCATGATTAATCGTTCGAATTAAAATCTGAGTCTTACACTTTGATGGATTGATACCTCCGCTGAATCAATAACGCCAAGCTCTGCCATTGATTTTTCGCAGAAATAATTAAACTTTACGCACACCGGTCGCGTATATTTATTACCTCGCGTCACCGGCCAATTGTCATCGCTCTGTTATTTTATCGCGAACGCCCTGTTTGAAAACATTTGAACCAGATCAATAGAATTTTAGTTTTTTTTATCTCGCATCAAAACGCACCCAAACTGTGGAGAAACAAAAATTTAAATTCCGAAAAAAAAAAAAAAAAAAAAAAAAAAAGAAAAACAAAAAACAAATTTTTCAATCAGAAAAACATGAATATTTCATTCTGAAATTCATTTAATCCTCCTTTTTTTCGAATTGCAAAAAAACCGAAATGCGCCTTCTTGGAAAATAGAGGCGAAAAAAAAGCCAGCGCACGGGATATATTTACAACAGCGTGTATAACGGTCGGGAATTTGATCGGACCATTGTCTCTAAATCGCTCGGCTGAAATCTGCTTTTTTTGTATTTAATTATTCTTGCATTCAGCCGTGTAATCGCTTGAAATCTATTCGCACAACTCATTCCATTCGTGCGTATACAACTCGAGCGTCCGTTAAACCGCGCACGGTCTTTGATTGTGTCTAATCGATATCCTTACATAATTACGTGCAACCACGCACCATGTATATTATTCAATACGGACACGTATTTGGATTATGAATCATAGATGAGCGTTCATCTTATGTGCGCTCGCGTGTAACCGCGAGCACAAATATATCGGACGCGCAATTACGGACGGCGAAAAAAAAAAAAAGATAACCCCGCGCGAAAAACTCATTATCTTCCGCGCCGCTCTCTGTTTTAATATTTAAATTGCAAATCCGTTAAAGCGAGACACGTCGCCGAACGATTTTTCAGTCCAGATTTGCAAGAAAAAAAATAATAGGATACAGAAAAACCCTGGACTAAAATTAGCAAGATTTGCAACGAAAAACAAATTTTTGTTTCATCTTTCGTATCCATTTCTTTAGCAAAAATTGTGTAAGTTTGTCCACGGAGGAAGAAAAAAGGTTTTTGCAAATTTTCATCTGCAAATAATTTTGAAAGGTTTTGTCGGTGTGGGTGGAAAATTATTTTGCTTGAATGAAAAAGAACTGTATTGACACGAATTCGCTGAAAAAAAAGAAAGAGTAAATCCGGAAATAACACATTAACGTGAAAGTTTGCGCTGTAATGGCGAGGAGCAAAGGTAAAAAAGCACTCAAAGTTTGGGGCGAACTATATATTCTATTTACGTTGTCGGCGAGAGAGTTGCGAGTTGCGACGCGCCAATGGCGTCTTGATTGACGAGCGTCAACGCACCACGACTACGTCAGCCCGGGCCGACAAAGTGTCAATGTTAATGGGATATATGTAAAGGTATCTGTCGGGAGACTTCGTTCCCTTGTTTTCGACCGGCCGTATAGTCCTCGGCATAATCATAGTTTATAACTGAAATTGGTTGGTAATGTTAAAATAATGAAGTTGCTTGTTTCTGTTTATCGCGTCCGTTGTGCTTAATCAGACTAGATGTCAAAATAATTATTCCTCATTTCCAGACTGGTATACAAGATGTAACAGTTTTGATATCCTCCCACACCAATATTTCCGACCCACCAACGCGAAATCGCAAACTGAAAGATTTTTCCATGCCAAAAATTCAATTTCAGTTTCGTTTGAATGAAACAAGTTTGAACTCTGATGATCGATTCAGTTCTCTCTTTCTTTTTTATTTATTTAGAGTGTACCGAAGAGTTCCTTTTTTTGTGCTGCCGGAAAACATTATTTCCAAAGTTGGGAAAAACTCGAAAAAAAAAAAAAAAAAAAAAAAAAAAAAAAAAAAAAAAAATAAAAAAGAAAAAAAAAGAAAAAAGAAACAGTGGAACATTGTTAAAGGAAGTTCAAAACAACATTGGGAACGGCGTGGGTTGAATAACATTTGTGAAATTTAAAAATGATTATGCGGACAACTCAAAAATGTTTGATCAAGCAGGAGAAAGTTGGGTGTTATTTTCTTTATAATTGTTATTATAAATGGAGGCAATTTGCTAAAACAGACATTTGGTCAATTAATGATTGATTGAATGCAATCAAATGGTTGATGCAATTAGGCGCACAATCATATGCCATACGCAGTAGATAATTTGATAAGGCCGGTCGAAAATCTTTGATCGAGGCGGAGGCTCGGACTGGCTCGTAGCGGACAGGCGAACGGATGGCGCACTTCCTGCGACCCTCCTCGACACTTGACACTTCGAACGTTGCTACCATTAAAACACGCGAGCAATATATCGCGCGTGCGTCCCGCAAAAAGCTTCCTGAAATAAACCCCCATTGTCACTGAAGCAAATAAAGCCGAGATATTCGCTGATAACACGACATCGTAAAACGTATAACTCGCGTCATAATTCTTAAGATGAATGCATATAAATACCTTTAATACCCGCCTTCTTTTATCATCACAATGAAAATGATTATTCAAATAAAATTTCTTATTTCAATTACAAGTTCTAAAAATAAAAGCAGGAGAAAAGAACAACCGAGTGAACGTTGAATTTCAAACTCGAATTCAAATTCAATGTCCAAATTGTTGCAATTCCTTAAATTTCTAAATTTTCCCACATTTTCCGTACATGAGAATTCTGTGTATGATTTTGTATTTTTACCCAATTTGGTTTTCATAAATATGAGTTTATTTTACAAGATCGTTACTAACTTGAACTATGCGTTTGCAAAGTCTCTCAAGGCATGCGAAAATTGCCGACGAAATCGGGTCTCAAATTTACACGCAAGACGTGAGCATCAAAATGATCTCTTATCTGGGGCTTAAAAATTTCTGTAAACGCTGACAATGTTGCCAGCGAGCGACAACACACACCGAGCCGACCCTTTTTTTTCGCAGTGGTAATTTGTGCGATGGAACTGCTTGAGTTGAGCTTATGGTCTGTTTATTTGATGTATTCCTGACCATCGATTGACTAGGGGAATTGTCGGGCAATGGCCTATTATATCGGCGCAGGCTCGAGGCTAACTCTATATTTTATATAATTGAATGTGATCCACCATAAATCTAACAGCCATATTATATCACTTTTTTTTTATTCGAAAACGTTACAATATTAAATAAAAAAATCTCTGCTGCTTGAAAGAGAGCTAGAGAGAGAAAAAAACAAACAAACAATTATTTTTTTCCGACGACTTTTTACTTTTTTACAAGCAAATTTTTTCTTACGATAATTTCTGATGTTTATTTCTATCGCAAAGCAATCGATTTAAATTTTATTAGTTCATAAGTGGCTTTCCGTTAGCTCGTATAATAACAGTTTTGCAACTCCACCGCAGCCTTCTAGTTAATAATTCAGTACATGTTATTTCGCTAGACTGAGAAAAAAACATTGAACGCTTTCGTAATTAAATTACTTTTCAGGACGAAACAACTCGTCATGGGAGAATTGAAATGAAAGTTTTGCTTTGTCAGATAATAGCTATTAATTCGCCCTGCATTTTTTATGAATGTAACCTTATAGTATCAGGATTTCTTTCACAACGAAGAAAAATAAAGAAAAATAAATACATTTCACTCGCCCAAATTTTCCAACGCCAAATTGTCTCTGACAAGACAATCTCTAGGTTGCGTCCAGTCGCGTCGACTAAATTCGCTTTTTTTCGAAAACTGGATTCCGAAAAAATAGCCCCAGAATGACAAGAAACGTCGTCGCTCATCTCGTCACTGTCAATCCGCTCACTCCGCACGCACTTGGCGTGAAATGTTTCTTCGTAGGATAATTTTTTTTTTTTTCTTGATTACTCTTTTTTTTCTTTTTTTTTTCTTCAAGCACATACAATCTTTTTTTATTCTAAAAATATACCACTTCCCTTTTTTGTCATCACGTAAAAGGGAAATTACGCAAATAGCTTTTAGAACGTTTTTACGCTTTCGTTCACATCCTTTGTTAATTACACGCGACGAATGAAAATTCAATTTATTTATCGCGCGACCCTTCTGTGAGAAATAACAAGTAGCAACAAAAAGCGAGAATATTGTCAAAATGGAAAGCCTCAAGATAACTTGACACAAATGTCGTTTGACCGAAAACATTTGAAACAATAAGGGAAAAAGAGATGACAAAAGAAGTAGCATCACATGATTAATATTATCCTGATCGCGGTACACCTGAATCTTCATGCAACCGCAAACAGGCGAGCTAAATATCGCGGGGAGGAAAATTTTATTTCCGGTTTGCCCGGGTATTTAAAGCTCGTCGAGTTACAATTTAATATAGACGAAGAAACGATTGCGGGGAGCGAAACGATGAAATTCGAGAGCTTTTAGCAATCATTAATTCAACAGTCAAACTTTTCTCATTTCCCGTGTCTGACCAAAGCGCCGCTTTATCTACTTGCTCGCATCGCTGTAAGTAGTATCGATTGTTGGTAATATCGGGGATTGCTCTTCCGCGGAATTGTCAATGTTAACAGCCGAGGGATTACGCGCACGCCATCCTGCATCGTTTCTTTTCCCTATCGCAAATTGAAAGCTCCGATAAACGCTCGCGAACAACCCGAGACAAAAGCCCGAGCGCTTTATTGTCGGGAGGGTTTTTTTACATTCTTACGTCAACTCTCGTATTGCCAATTGACGAGCCATAAATAAATGTAACGCGCCGGACGCGTTGTCCGAACCACTTACTATCGCAACACATTCTACACTTAAATAACATTTTCCAGATAAGAGCTTTTAATATGATTGATACCAAATAATCGATGATAAAACTTTTTTTCCTTTCCCGTCCAAGGAAATACGCTTTTACAACTTGCTCGGATGATTGAAAATATGAAATATCTGAAATAACTTCAACGGGATGTAATGATCGTTGGTATCGTGAATTTCAAAAAATGAAAATGCATTTAGAAAATAGAAGGGAAAAAATCATGATGAAAAATTGTGCCGCGAGTAACGCACGCTTTTTGAATGTGTTTTTATAAAGCTGGTAACGTGCAATCAAAGTTACGTTCTAGTAATTTAATAAAACTGTTATCATCAGTACTTTTACGCACTCTAATTAAAAGCGTACACAAAAAATTGTGTAAGCAATCAAACTAATAACAAGGACGCTGCTGATGAAATATTTATTGTAAACGGAGAGTACGTGTCATTGTTCGGCTCGCGAGGATAAAAATTGATCGTGAATTAGCGTTGAATTGAGCCGATTGGCCATCATCGATTAATCACAAAATTATTTGATTTACAACTTATATAAATGAAAAGTCAATGCTCGAGGCGAAACCGTTTTGAAACCGGTGCACACTGTTTTTGTTGCGTGAACAGCGGAAAACTTAATTGGAGCATTAGACGGAGAATATTTTTGAATACAATTTGCATAACGAAAGCGAGAAAACATTGCACATGACCGATTTATTTCTTCCCCGGCTAAAAGTTAACGTGCAAATCGCTATTTTTCGTGACATTAAATGCCGTTTGTTGGAACCAGTTTATGACTGCTTTTATAAAAAAAAAAAGCTTTCTTTTTTTACATCTGCCATTAATCATAGAAACTCTTGTCAAGTCGCAGGTAGATGTTATAGGGATGTTGCAAAAAATGGTAATTTGCACTTTAACTCGATCGCCAGCATGTTACAGACTTAAATATTCAACGCGCATGTATACATCAATTGCTTCATTGAAGATAACAGATTGGGAAGACAATTTTTTTACACTCATCATTATTCGTATAATTTTTCACGTAATCCTACATTCGTTGACTTGTTCCATGATCCATTAATCACCATTGTCATTGAACCAAATATCGGGAATTTCAATTAGCATTAATCGATATACATTTACAATTTCGGAAATTCAATTAATTGGTACGCTTTAGATTGATTACACGAATCATCTCAGGTTTAACGTCGAGTTTTCATTGCAGGTAACTAATTGGAAGCATTGTCGTCCTCAATTAAGTAAATAATAGGGTCAATTATGATTAGGGAGCGAAAAAAATGGATAAATGAAATTGCCTAAAAATCTCTCAAATATTTTTCAACATGGATTTTGCAAATTAATCTCTAGCTACAGATATATTTACCAGCAGCACAGAGTTCGTTCATAATAAAGGACGATATTTCAGGATGAAAATCAGTGATGAGTTTGTTGATACAGTAAAAACAGAATAAACGGTCGTGATTAAATTATAATTAGCTTTACTCGAGAATACATCAAATACACGGAATAATATGTTTCGTACTAAAATAAATTAACATTTTAGCTAAATAAAAAAGTACTATATTTTCAGGATAGTTGGTAAACATGACAGTGCATTTTGCCAAGGACGATGATTCAATTGACGAGATGCACTGGCGCATGTTTTACAACCTTAGCAAACGAAGGCATTATGAAACACACCAAAAAAAAAAGTTGCAAAACATTCTACAGAAACTTACATTTTGAACAATGGTAGCGGAGCACTGCCTCAAATACATCTTTCAGTTTAAAACAAAAACTTGTAATTTTTTACAGCAAATTCATTTCAAAAATATCGACAGCAATAAATTGCAAGTGCCAACTTTCAATTACATACAAATTCGAAATATAAAAAAAGTGTTAAACTCTCCACAGTTGAGATCCGTTGCAATTCTCATTCAAGTTTTCAAATGGCATACGATGCTTCGTTTTTTCAGATGTAAATCTTTGTTGATTCTCTGATCCTGACATGAAAATATTGCATGCTAAAAATAGTCAATCTCGTCAAACAGTACGGTCGTATGGCCGTTTTTATTCATTCAGGGTAGAATTCAAAATGATTCGGACGATGTTGTTTGTTGATTGGGCTCGACGATGGCTTGCAGGTTTGAGATCTCACCGGTCGTGTTACAGCAATCGTTCATAACGATGCCAGGCGTGGCCGCTGATTGCATATAAGCTAGGCTACCTTCGCTCGAAGACGCAAGACTCACAGAGAGAGGCGGCGAGCGCTCTTTAGGCGAGGATGCCGTCGATGCAAGGTTGATCGCCGCTGAAGCAGCACCTCCTCGACGACTCGTTGCATTTTCTAGATTGCCGTGCAACTCAAGGATTCGGCTTTCAAGAAACAGATTTATTTGCATTTGTGCCGTGTATTTTGACTCCACAGCTGCGAGCTCTGCCTCGTGGCGCTCTTTCACTTCTTGAAGACGACGCTGCTCTTCTACAAGCTGCACCTCTTTGTTAGCGTCACGATTTTCCAGCTCAGCTAAACGACTTCGCAGGGCTTTGATTTCTGTTGTTTGGGATTCCAACTGTCTTCGAAGGCCTGGAAAAAAATATTGTTTAACAATTTTTCTGTTAATATTCTGAAAATTATTACGATCACTTTTTCTTGAGATGAAATCAATCGAATTACCAGATAGTTCTTCGGAATAAGCCCTTTGTAGTAATGAAGCTTCCGTTCGTGCCATGTGTACAGGCCCGACTGTACGTTCTTGAACTTTTGTGTGGATCTGAAAGTTAAAAGAGGCGTTAAATAAGAGTTTCTCAAGTTTATTTATGACTTGTTTAAGCTGTTCTTTCAATTTCGGTGTAAAATACTAATGTTCTGATAACAAATGGACAACGAATAATTACCTCGCCCAGAAGAAGGTACTTTTTCTGTACAGAGTCTAAAACTCGTTTGATTTCCTCAGTTTGACTAGCTGCCTTCAAAGCGCCTTTTAATTGATGCGCTGCCTCACACAGAGCTGCTTCAGCGGTGTTTAATTGCCTCTCGCAGTCTATCATCTTCTTTTGCTCATTTTTTAATTCTATTCTGAGTGCCTCTACTTGGTCTCCTAACAATTTATTTTGTTTTTGTTCCTCCATGCACTGGGAACCCAAACACAACAAAGTCACACAGCAGTCCACTTTTTTTTAAACTAAAATTACATTCTTTCACAAAGTGTAACAAAAGAGTTTTTACAAAGGAATATGCAATTATGGAATATATTAAAGCTTCCAAGAAAGTCGAAGTGCGAACAATTATTAATACTGTTTATTAAAAAATAAACGTCACCTCCTTCTGCCAGTATCGCAGTGCCTCCAAATGTTTCTCTTCGGTGCTCAGGGAATCTTTCTTCGTTTTTTCAAGGTTATTTTTTAAACTCTCAATTTCTGTTTCCAACATTTTAATACGATTTGTCTGCACAAACAATGAGATTATTAATTTTTATTATTGTCGATTGCTTTCATAAAGTGTCTTTCAATCGATTAAAAATTCTTACTAAAGCTTTCATGTGTTCCTCCAATGAACGTGAATCTCGCAGTTTACCTAGCAACCTTCGATTTCGTTCCGCATGGACTTCTCTCCTTTGTCTTTCAAATTGCAACTGAAGCTGCATCAACTGCAGATGCTGGTAGATACAATTCACGTCAGGATTATCATCCTCTGGACCGTCTTCCATGGAGTCCATCTCGTCGGAATTTTTTTTACTTTTTAATTTGTGTCTGATTTCTGGGAAAAGGTTCATTAGATCAGTGTTATTATAAACTCAAACAAATGACATTTAAGAAGTGGATAAAAAAATTCTTACTGGATTTATTGGTCCCGTCAGAACTATTGGCTCGGACGCAACTCTCAATGTATTTGTCTAGAAAGGCTGTCGGTGTCAGCCGACTGTCAGAACTTTGCCTCGAAACTTTGCCACTACCGTCTGCGTTGATCCAGTTGTCGCAATGCAATGTGATTGTCTGCGTTGTTGCGTCTTCTGTAGATAATTTACAATCTTTTGTTAATTTTTGGTCCCCTCGTGCTTTGTAGCTGGTACAATTTTTCTCACAGCTGAGTTCAGTTTTATTGAGGTCCGAGCAAGATTTACTTCTCTGACGCATCTGCAACCATATTTTAGTGTTATTTGTATTACATCTGAAATAATTTCAAAACTTTTTCGCTGAATAAATATACGTATTGTAAAAAATACGCATGACAACTTTGATCGTACCATAAAATAACAGGATTTATCACGACATAGAAATGAATGGAAATCGCATTTTATAAAATAATAAACAAATCAATAAGAAAGTTTTGAAGGTGTACTTTTGAAAAAGTGGATGGCGTTGTTCGCGAATACTTCCTCCTGATCTGTTTTGTCAAACTCTCAATCGTCTGGAATTCTCGTTGCAAATTTCGTTGACTTTTTTTGTCATTTTGAGCACTGATAGCTGCAATCTGTCGCAAAAAATTTATAATTAAAAAAACTGATTTTTATTTCACTTCGTCTAATTTGTTCAATGTTTTTACGTACTTCTTGATCTTCCTGACAAGAATACTCATTTTTACCATTCTGTTGATGAATCACCGTGACCCAATCATCGTGAGACTTGTCATCATCATCTGTTATACTAAGCACTGATTTTTGTCTCATGGCATTTAAGTTTTGTCTCTCCGACATGATTTTACCCAATTTTTGTACTACTATCGCATGACTCGTGTCAGTGCTTGGTGTTGTAGGGCGTGAATTCACGCTAAGTGTACCGTTTCCAAACCCACCCAGTGCTCGAACTGCACTAGACCCCAAAGGTCTTTGCGAGGCCGTTCGTAAGTCCTGTGACCAACATTAAAACATTATCAAATAATGAAACAGAATCAACAAAATCACAATGAGTTTAACGTTTTTATTTTACTTTGACTGGTGTTGTTTCTGGGGTTGCTTCGACGGCGGCCTCTGGAGGTGACGTCCTAGACCTATTAGTGTTTGGTGTAGACGGCGTTGATCGAGATTCAGATGCGGTATTTAGAGGCGGCGGACTATGTGGAGACACGTGCATGCTCGGCGACCAGAAAACATCCTCATCGTCATTAAACTGGCCTGAAGGCGTTGGGGTATTATGTGAAAAAGTATGATCTGAAAAAACAAAAATTATCATTTCAACTCCAAGCATTCAGAGGTTCAGCCAAATGAACACTGAAATATTAAACGTTCCATTTACCTGGGATGGGAGTAAAATGTCTAGGCGGAGCATGAGGAGTCATCACTTCTTCTCTCGAGTGTCTCTCCAAAGTAAACTTTTCACATTCCGCAACGATGTCATGATGCTGAATCTTCTTCCACCTAACATAATGAAACAAAAATGAAAAATTGAAGAAAAAACCAAAAAGAAATAATCATATCATCTTTTCGTGTAATAAATACAAAATTTACTACTATCAAATATAGACAATTTATAGAAAATTACCTTGCAGGTGCAATCTCTGCATCCTTCGTCATGGTAATAAGCAAAGGATGCATTCGCACCGAGTCTAACATAGGCTTGATTGTGTGCTTGAAAACTTGATTTTGATCTTTTTGTAAATATTGTTGCTTCAAGTATGAAATAAAATTGCAAGGGTACATAGCATAGAGTCTATCAAAAAGACTGTTTAAAGAGATCTGAAAAAAAGTTAGTTGTGAAACAAGTTATATATAACAAAATGATGTTGAATTTTAATAGCTGTACCTGTAAATGTAAAAGATACACTTGTTCTATCTCAAGTATGTTTGTTGAAGCATTACTATTATTTCTCACAGCTGATGTTGATTGTTGATAATGAAGACTGGCAAGTCGTCCATATACCTCGAAGATTTCATTAAGAAATGGCCCCAACGTTGCTGGTAACATAGGCAATAGTGTTACCAAAAGTAGCAATGCGCCCATAAGTGATATCATGTTTGTTTCCACCTGAAACCAACATATTTTTGTCAAAAATAAAATATCGAAACTGATGTTTTGTTCTGTTCTATTATTTGATGAATGTTAACATACTTTTAATAATTTGAGCAACTCTTTGAAGAGCTGGTGTTGAGACAATTTGTGAAGCCAAGTAGGCTGTTGCCTCGCAACAAGATTTAAAAAAGAGATACATTGTTCCCGTTGTTCATGACTTCCTGGTTTAGTTAAAACTTCCGATAGTCTGTCTAAAAGATACTTGTCATGCGGCTCTCGCACTCCTACCAGTACTTCTATAGCTCTCGGAGAATTGGTATTTAAATAGTAGTCGAACAGTCCATTTACCAACCAATTATCTTTATCTGAAACCAAAATTGCTTTCATTAATATCTTATTCATTTTTTTATTAATCTACTTTATTGTTCCATCATTATTTTATTTGGTTTTTAATTAAAAATCTCGCCTTTAGTCTCTCAAGTACACGACTTTTTAAACGAAATAAGCATACCAAATGAAGTGTATACTCACGTGACAAAAATTGGTCGTGAAATATTTTTTTGATTTCATCGACATCCTTCACTTTATTTGATTCCAACAAGTTAAACCACTCGGAAACATCCGAACTATTGTCTGTCATTTTCTTTTTTTCATCCAACAGAATTAAAACTCCATCCAATTGCTGCAAACAATAATAATTAACTTCGTCAGAAATCTAACCTCAAAGGCGAAGCTTTTCACATCACCAAGCTTTTTTCAAGAAAACAGTTCTCATTTTTCCAATTACCGATAATTATCACAGGCTTATTTGTCACAGGCGGCTCGAATTCCCAACAAAAACCACTCCTGTCAAAATCGGATCATAACCTCAACCTCGCCCTCGAACAGAGTCAAATACCTCCGTTTGAAAATTATACTGAAATTGTTTGCCGGGGATAGAGGACTGGGTAAACAAATAAAAGTGTGAACTACCTGGATAATGTGGGAATTTTTCGCGGTGTAAAAGTAATCGGCGCGAAAATGAAAATGAAAAATTATCTATACGTAACGAGAAAAAATCCGACAACGGAGATGTGTCATGTGTGACTTACATATACACTCACACACTGAGGCACGCAGCCGACACGTTCCAGGTGGCGCCACTGTTCGAGCAGTTTCGCGCCCGATATTCTGATACTCTGAAAAGGAAAACATCAACGAACTCCAACGTGTCGGATTTTTCAATTTTTCTATTCTTTCCAGTTCTTTTGGATCCTTTTAAAGTTGAGATGGTATGCTGTTGGATCGCACTTTTTAAGAACAACAATGTTAAGTTGCTGACAAAAAACACTTAGCGATTGTTGGAAGTATTTCCTAACTGGAACAAAATTCGGAGGTGTATCGTTATCTTTGTTTATTTTCATTCTTCATCGATTATTTTTTCTGCAAACAATTAAAGATGGTGCCAAATTTAGATCTCTACTTGGGAAATGTTGACTCGTTTGTCAAGGATGACGACAGGCTGGTAAGTTTTTTTTTGTATAACATAACCTCAATTTTTATTGAATATAAATATTGTTGGAAACAAATTGGTCATTTTGTTGTTTTAAATGACATTAATTTAAAATAACAAACACAAAAGTTTGTAATAATTTGGGTGCATAATAAATTAATTTACACTTTACTTAACAGTTGAATTTGAAGGAATTTAAGGAGTTTTTCTTTTTTTTTAGGTGACTTACAAGTGGCTGAGCAAAGAGCTCGAAGTTCATGTAAATGTTGCAAAAGAGATCCTGCAGCATTACTACGACAGTCACAAAGATAAGATTGTTGCGACTTTCCTTGTAAAAGGTCAACTCAAAGATGGCTCTTTGCGAATGGAAGTCACACGTGCGACTGATCTTGATTCAGCGAAACAAAAATTTGCACGTCTAGACTTTGAGCACATTTACAGCGTTCAAAGGACACTGCCTGACATCGAACTTCTAGCCAATGCGGGCAGCGGAGATGCCCGTTATAGCGCAATAAAACTTGAAAAGTGTCCCCTGAGATCTGGAGAAATGTCTCGTACAAAACCGGAAGACACCAAGAAGGTCGAAGAGATTGAGAAAAAAGTTGAGCAGAATAATAAAGATAAACCGAAAGTCGAGGAAAAGTCGAAGGAAGAAAAAGAGAATGCCAATAAGAAGGAAGAAAAAGAGAAAACGAGAGTCACTAAAACTGATAGCACAAAAGGCAGTGCAAAAGGTAGTAAAAAGCCCGTCCAATCGACGCAGACTGGTTTTAAAAATCTGTTTGGAAAAGTTACGGATCAGAAGAATCAAAAAGTGGAAGTGAAAAAACCACCCCCTGTACAAGAGTAAATGAAATTTGATTAAAAGTAAACTGTTTTGTATTCGACAAGTCATTAACTTTTTTTTAATTTGCAGAGAAAGGAAACCTTTTGAGCAGTCGAAAAAAAACAGTCCGAAAAACTCTGCTGAGAAAACAAAATCTGCGTAAGTAATGTACAATTGATAATTTTATTGTACTGGAGTCAGAGTTTTTTTTTTAATTTATGATGTATTTATTGGTATTACAGGTCAAAAAGTTCTGCCTCGAAAAAACCTCAAAGCAAAAAACGAAATCGTAGTCCATCTAAGAATGAGACTGGAAATAAGAGGAAACGTATTGTGGTTATTTCTGATTCAAGTGGAGATGAAGAAATGAAAAGTGATCATTCTGAGGACGAGGAGGAACCAGTCGAAATTGTCAAGGAATCTTCAAATACTTTTTCAAGGTTCCAACTTTTTCGCAAATTAAATAGTTGAATTAAAGTTAAAAAAATCATATGACAATTTTATTAATTTAAAATTTGTTTAATTCCAGAAAATCGCCCACCCCAGAGCCTGTAATAACCCAAAGTGGAAAAGTGAAGATTCGCAAAGTAGTATCGCAGTCTTATGAAGACGAAGACGGCTACGTTGTAACAAAGCAAGTGACAGTCATTGAAGAAGTCGATGCAAAACCCGAGCCAGCACCTAAGCCTAAACCTAAGAAAGTAGAGCCAGCGTCTAAATCAAAAAAGCAGGCTAGCATCACTAGTTTTTTCAAGCGCTCCTGAACATACAAAAGTTTAATTCAACTTACATATTCCATTGCAAAAACATGGTCAAAAAATCTACGTTAAGTTGTTTTATTTAAATTGTTAATAATACTGAAAGGTGGGAAGAAACATTTGTGAATCATCTTTTCATTTGCGAACAACTCTTGGTATTCATTATCTGTGAGTCTTATCGAACGATATTGTTGCTGAAGTAACGACTATTTAAACGAGATAAGGGCGCCGACAACGGTCGCAATGTGTCGGGCCGCTCAAATCACTCTCGATCGTGATGAGTCGCGGAAGTGTCTCCGTCGGGGCGTTACTGCTATTGAGCGTCGCGTCAAGTGACCCCGTGCTCCGCATGTGTGTCAGGTGTGACTGCGTGACCAAAGGTGATGCGAATACTCATCGTGAATCGAATTAATCCAATCAATCGATGTAATTTAAAATAAAATATTTTTTACAAAATTTACATGATTCTATTGTTTGCTTTGTCTGTTCACGTAGATAAGTATGTCAGGATCGACTGCAACAATCAACAATTCACGGAGACGCATCTCAGGCAAATGCAGAATCTCCAAAACACCTCCTTTGCTAGTTTGAATTTTTCGAACAATAACTTTTCAAAAGTACCAGTTGGATTTAATACGGTCGGCATCAAGTCTTTGGATTTGTCGAGGAACAATCTAGTGCAGTTGACGGATTTGAATCGTTATGAAGAACTGATTGAATTGAAACTAGGGTACAATCCGATTGGAGATTTTTCGAATGAGACGCTTGTACTCCCATTTTTGAAATCCCTCTACATGAGTCATTGTTCATTGACTAATCTCGATGGATTTGAAAACAGTTCTTTGAGTCAGCTCTCAACCTTGGATCTTTCTCACAATTATTTGGATCATTTTAATGGCGATTTTTTTCTAAATATGACAGAATTAAGTTATTTAGACCTGAGCTACAACTTCCTCACTGAACTTGACATTGCGCACTTTAGTCGATTGCAGGTTTTGAATATTGAGGGAAATATAATTGGACCAGTATTCCTGTTTCCTAATACTTTGCTGGAGCTCAATGCACAGAATAATTCGATTAGTGTTAGTGATCTTCTTTTAAATGAGGTCAGTATTAAACGACACCTATTTGCCATTTATTAATTTCTGATTTTTTTAGCTTTCGATTTAAAAGATTATTTCAATATCAATAAATTATAATGTTTTGTTATATAATGAAACATTTTAATAGTATTACGTAGGACACAAAAGACCCTAAATATTTACTTATTGATAAACTTAATCGTTAAATATGACGTTTCATTACACATTCCAGTTTTCAAGATTAGATCATTATCTTACATTATTATCCATTGTCGAAAGTATTGTATGAATTTATCAAAACTATTATTATTATTTCAGGTGACAGATGAAGCAACCAGTTCTCTAGTATTTTTGTATTTGAACCAAAATAACCTGACATATCTACCGAACATTTCATTTCCAAATTTAAAAATTTTGGATCTTAGCGATAATGAACTGAAAACTGTGCCCGAGGTGTTGAACTCGGACAACTGTCCTGTTTTAGAGATGCTTATATTATCGTCAAACAAATTTGAGCTCTTCAAATTCAATGCGCCGTTGAAACTCATGAGTCTGAAAGCGAATGACATAAAAACAATCCGAAAACTATCGAACAAGACCTTCGAATTACTGGAAAACTATCTGGACGGTTGCATGAATGTTTCACTCAAAGACAATTCGGAATTGCATTATGTCGACGATACGACATTCGCCCATTTGGATCTTTGCTCTGTAAGAACTATGTCTATGTCAATTTAATCTCGCTTATTTTCAATAACGAAAGTTATTTTGCTTTCGCTGCAGTTAGATTTGTCAAATAACAACTTGGACCACTTGCCGAAACTGAAGACAAAGTCCGGTGACTGGAGAAACGTAACTTTGGGAATCAATTATCAAAAGAATCCCGTTGTTTGCGACTGTGATTCTCAATGGATCTTGGATGACTTCGTTTCATTTTATTTCAAAAACGAGAGTCTGGAAAATTTCCTCACTGATCTAAAGTAAGAAAAAAAGTGTAATGTATCTGTATGAAGTCTTTAAAGATAAGTTATTAAAAGTAACGAATGCAAATCTTTCAGGTGTGCAGATCCGTATTATATTCGAGATTACCGTTTGATTCATTGGTTTGATTGGGAACATCCAGTGTTTTGTCAAGACGAGGAGACGATAATTGCGAGAATGACACAGACAGCTGCAGAGGAACCGTTCAGTCGGATATTACTGCGATCCAGCGGTACAATGCTTTTAGTTATAATGATTTGTACTGCACTTTTGGCAACTTTATTCATCGCTGGTTTGGTATTTGCTAAAAGAATTGCGGTTAAAAAAACTCGACGGAATAGACGTTTTTAACAGGCAGTTTACGCTTTTCTAATACATTTTGTATGATTAATTACAAAGTTATTATTTATTATAAGAGTAAAAAACACTTCCAAATACGCAATTTTTTATGATACATTCTTTGTTTTTCATTTGTATAAAAGTGATAAGTTTGTAAAGAGTTTAAAAATATATATCACCCGCAAATGTCTAAACACCTAACTTACAAGGTATTGACAACGATGATTGCTTTTTAATACTGAAAAAATAAACATTTCGAAAATTGGTAGATCTATTTTTGTTCTTTCTTTTTCATTATTTGTTCGAGTGAAAATATAATCGAGACTGTGATTTAAAATGTTTTGTTCGGGAACAAACTTGAGAGATTGTTTTAAACATTAAGAATCGGTAAAAATTATGCAACTGACAATCGTTGCGACATACTCTTTGGTTAATATACGATGCTGTGATACTCAGTTTTATCGCTGAATATACTTTCTATTCACAGTTCAATTTATATTGAATCAACGGAATATTATATAATGCATTTTTGATTTAAAAAATTGCACGTTACAAAAGTACAAAATACCTTTTCATGCTATTTTTTTTAAATTGATCTCAAGTTTTTTTCCATTCGAAAAAGCCCTGAATATTTGTACACGACTGTTTGTTTCAGCTTTCCCAAAGCAAAAGTCTTATGCAGTGTATAAATTAATTCCATCTGTTTTAAAAGATATAACAAAGTTAAAAAAAATCTCTAAAGAAAACAAAAAAAAACAATGATACAAAAACATCTTAACCAATTCACAATAACAACTACTTTGAGTAACTTTTGGATGGAAATCTTGACAGATTTCGTTGTTTTTGAATTAATATAACCAATGTCAATAAGTTGTCATTTCCTGACTCATTGTCACTAGAAGCGCATCATCCGGTGGCATGTAACTCGCGTGTAAATCTGCAAACACACCAGACAATTAAGGCACATTAAAAACATGACTTGTCTAAGAGAACAATTTATTCTCAGTTGAACCCTTACGACTATGGCCTTGAGACAAAGGTAATGATTTTGATTTTCTTAAAAGCAATTGTAGCACCCAGAAGACTGCCAGCCAAGCCAGCGCTCCACCAGAAAATATTCTGAACGTATTCACTCCCTTGTAAACATCAATCAAATACCCGGCAGACAAACTTCCCAAGGATACTCCTATTGAAAAATAAAATGTTAATATAATTTTAACTTTTGTAATTATCTAATGAAACGATTGTTTCAATGAACGTACCTATTCCTTCGAAGATGGCTCCGATCAACCCTTGCATAGTAGCTTTCGTTCCAGGAGGAGCAACTTTTTCGCCATAGGAAACCAAAGCTGGCCAGCAAAGTCCGAAAGATGGACCATGAAGGACTTCCAAAATTAAAAACACCCATACATTGGTTACCAAACTGTACGCCATGAATCTGGAATTTAATATAATCAGTTTAATAAATCTTCTATTGGTTTCTCATAAAGTTGCTGTAAACAGTTCAAGAAATTGAGTTTACCTCATGGCGTATACAAGAAGTATTAAACTCATGACATTAACGTGACCGAGTTTTTTTAGAATTGCCCCGTAAGCAAAGTTAAAAGGCAATTCACCAAGGAAACATTGTACACCGGTAAGTAAGCCTTGAACTGTTTTTATCCAGTGTTTTTGAGATGCCTGTGCGACGTCTTCTGTATACCAGAAGAAAAAATTCCAAACAATACCAGTGCACATGCCTGCACCGATACACCAAAAAATAAATACAAGAACAGCCGGGTCTTTTCCAACTGAACAAAGTTCCTTAACTATCGAAGGATCATCGTCATTAGTTGGAGGATTGGACTGAAAAAAGTTATTATTCGTTAAAACTTTTGCTTCATTTTATTTTTTTGGTTTAACTAGCAATATTAGTTAGCAAATGAACAAATTACCTTTTTTATAGTAAAGGACACGATCATATCACAAATCATAGCAATCATCATAATATAAAAAATGCAGGTGTAGTCTTTATAATCGTCGCTGTTGCTGAAAACATCAACCAAATATCCGGCGCTGATCCCAAAGATTCCAAATCCAATGCTGCCCCACATCTTTTGCTTACCATAATCTCTCTTCTTTTCGTCTCCTATAATTATTTCTTATTAGTGTTATCTCTTTCTATGCTTAAAACAAAAATGTTAGTGAATGGCAAGTAATTACCCAGAAGAGTAAAGCAAATGCTATCAGCAATATTAACAACCACTGCCATTCCCACCCAGCTGACTATGGTAGCGAACAAAAATAAGTGAAACTGATAATGCTTGATTGTCTCCGAGAAGCTCTCCTCGTGGCGTTGAACGCTCAGCAGTTTAGTTAACCGCGGATCGTTCGGGCATCTGGTAATGCATGTCGTTCTCATCGCTTCTTTGCACGATACATTTCTGGATATTCCATCCTCAAACGTGACACTATCCAGACGTAAATCCCATTTATTATGGATCTAAAAAAATCAGAAAAATTATTACTTTGAATTCGAAGAAGGTTTTGCCAAAATGTATAAAATTGTATAACAATTTTTAACTTACATTCAATTTCTTGTACATGTTGAAATTTGCTACAAAATCGATCGTCTCATCTTGGGGTGTTGGGGTAGAATTTGTCAGGTGTTCCAAATAATGGCAATATTTTTTGACTTTCCATGAGTTGCACAGTTCAGTGTATACTTGGTACGAAGCCTGGCAGGACATCTGAAATAATTTAGTTTGAAAAATTAAAGTTTCTCATTGTATAGTACAAAATAAAAATTAACAAGACTTTAAACTTGAAAATGTATTAATATCAAGTCATAAATTGTTGGTTGTCTGTTTACATAAGAAATTTGTATACAATTTGATGACACAGTGAAATGAAATATGAACCGAAGCAAAAACAACTGACTAGATGTCAATAATTGCACAGTCGTAATTGTACAGTAGTAAGCATATCGTTACTTACATGGCAGTCAGCGTGAGAATTATTCTCGTATTCATAATCTATCACGTTGTGTAAAGAGGAATCATTGACTAGAGGTATCTGCTCGAATGCAAAGTATTTACAGAATAAGGTGACTTTGGCACTGGGCTCCACTTCGGGGATGAAGTGAATGATGAGAAATCCAAGGGCTAGAATTGCTTGGAAAAATATAAGAATGGCCTTATGGAGGTTGAACCTGTCAGCTATGCCACAAAATAGAGGTTTTGCGATGAGTCCAAGAATCGGCAGAATTGTGGTTACTGTACCAGTTACGGTGGCTGAAAAACCTATCTGTTTTGCGATTGTTGGGACGAAGGGTTGTATTGAACCAGTTGCTAAACAATTCGAATATTACAAATTAATTCAGCGTTAAAATCAAATTCAATTTTCATTTTAAGGTATATATAATATTTGAATTAAAAGAATTAAATAACAAAATAAAAACAAACAAAAAGTGAATGTTAATTTGAACAAAAAACATATATAACAAACTCACCTGCGCTGTATAAAAAATAGTGCGACTTGATGGGGAATAATTCTTTATTCACCCGGTCCATCATGATTAGTTCTCAGAATCTGTAAATTAGATGGGAATCATATGAACGCACAGTTCCGAAAAAAAAAACTTATACTCAAGAAAACAAAAACTTTCACTCGAATTTCTTTACATTGAATAAATGAAAGATTAACTTGAGAGTTGTTAAATTTTAAATGTGATAACTTAAAGTTGACTTTTGTACTATGTGAAAGATAATGATATTACATGTCGTTATACTCAGGGTGAAAATAAACACCGCTAGCGGTGAGGTTAAGATGAAAGTTGAGAGAGAGTAGGTCGGGCACTGACGTAAACGAAAATACTAACCTTAAAGCGTGATTTTCGCAAGAGAAGAGCTGACACCGAGAGGTGCAAGGTCATGAGTTCGAACGGCAACTAAAGTTTTTTGTTTCTTATCGCACTCCAATTATGCCAGACGCCATTTTTAACAGATATGACGGATTTAATGCACGCGCGCGGATGTCACCTGATACTCGTGACAGTTCGGTGGTTCGGGCGTCGTGTGTACACACGATAAACAACTTCAGATCGATCAAACTAAATAATTTTATTTTTACAAAAAAAAAAGATTTTTTCAG
Source organism: Trissolcus brochymenae (assembly GCA_030523145.1). Taxonomy (NCBI): domain Eukaryota; kingdom Metazoa; phylum Arthropoda; class Insecta; order Hymenoptera; family Scelionidae; genus Trissolcus; species Trissolcus brochymenae. Next base: position 29,519 of record JAQQRF010000078.1, read on the forward strand.
GAACTGCAATATTTTGGTTTACCATCGCTCTTATCTTTTCCTTATTTTCATCTTTTTTTTTTTTCATCCACAAAAATGCTTTTATAATGATATTATTATATGTCTCTATAAAATTTTATTTATCTTTTACGATTGTTTTCGTTACATCAATGAAAGATAATATACGAAACAAAAATTGTTTTTCATTATTTTTCATTCAGTTGGAATAATGAATTCTATTTTATAAAGAATGAGATCTTTTAGATTCATTTTACAAAAAAATATATGTGATGCGTTAATTAGGTCGAATGAAAGTGTTAATTAAAAAGTATTAGATGTCTGTCCATTTAATTACTTCGGTTCATTCGAACATTTACTTTTAATTTTACCATTTTCTTTGAATCTAAATGATATTTATATCAGGAAATTCATATATTCAGATTTTTTGTTTCAACATCAAACGATCAAACTCTCTTCAGATTCATTTGCTCATTCACACTTTTTTAAATTTTTTATTCTCTTTTTTGTGCAATCCCGATTTGTCATTTTAATCAGGTCTACGAAATTCAAATAAAGATAATGACAATGCATGTTTATTAATTGCCGATAAAAATTCATTCATTCTTGACGAGTTCCCTTCGATGAGTTAGTTTACGCAAGGATTTTCTTTTCTCTATCAAACTCATATTAAACGATTAATTTTCAAAATTGATCTGGCACAGAAAATGACTGACAGTTTTTTTTTTTTTTTTCATTTTGCCAGATAGTTTTTTTTTTAATTACGAAATATTTTGTTTAACTTTGCTTCAATATTTCTTTTTGTATTTTCTCATTCAATTTTAGTTCAAAAATCTGAAAAAGTAAAATTATATTTTAATTTTTTTTATATCTGGGGATTGTTCGAACTTTTATCATACGTGTATGGAAGAGAATCTAACTATAGGAGCGCATTTGTTCAAATGTCATTCAAAAAAAATTTTAAAAAAGAGAACTATTAAAATGTTTTAAATGAAATAAATAAAATATACTAAATATAATTTATTGATAACAAACATAACTTGATTCTATTTCTGTTTGATTATTTTTTTTTTTTTTGATTGCATATATGTGTTAGTTGGTTGTTTTCACTTTATAAATTAAACAATTAAGCGTTTAGTTACATTATCAAATTCTGAGAAAGTTTCGTTTAATTAACAAGCTTAGAAATATTTCGATGGTGCTAAACATGCATTTTAAGTATAACAGTTTCATCCTCCGTGCAACTGCTTTTATTAAAAATTCCTTTTCAGAACGTTATATGAATATGATTCTAAATGTCAATATCACAATGACAACTGATTTTTGATGTTATGTTATTTCATGTAAATAGCATGTCAATCAATCGTTTTTAATTAATCGGACGTTATAATTACACCGTTTTTGACAACAATGACCACCGACATCAAACATGTTTGGTATCAATTAATCAACGATCCGTTCACTAACATTTCAACCAAAATTCGAACATTGAACGATTTTTTTTTTTCATTATTTTCTATTTATTATTGCCATTGGATTTTTAATTGGACGAAACAGAAAAAATTGTCAAGGATTGAAAGTTGGATTGGTTAAATAGCTGCAGGGGCAAATTGTTCAGCTTTTCGACTATGTTAATTTGGCTGAATGAAAATGAGTATGCCATCAGGAAAACAGCATCACAATGTGTATGCATATACATACAAATTCTATAATTAGGCATTTTTGAACAAAACATGTTTCACAAATATGAGGAAAAGAATTCTGAAGTAATTTTTTTTCGGTGGTCAAGATTATTGATGACGAGGATAAAAAATACCAAAGAAGAAAAAAACGTATAATAACATTCATTACAATTACACTCCAAGTTGCCCACACGATTTTTAAAGAGTATGATTTGATTTAACTCGTTAGCGAAGAGAATTTATTCATGACACCAAAGAAGTAATTCGATTCGTCCTTTTAGCTTTTAACTCTAATAAAGATATAATTATATAATCTGCATAAATGAATATGCATCTCGGTGTTATGATATTGCCACTGAGATGCAATATCAGCCATCTTATCCGACGTATCGATATTGCAAATCTTGATCAAACAATTGAAAACCCCAAAGATTTCATATAATTTTGGCGAGCCAAAACAATAAATCCAAGGAACATGATATCTTTATCAAGGCTTCTTAACTGATAGTGCATCTGGATACAATATTTGTGATGATTTCTCTTTGGTTCCAAGTGCAAAATAAATAGTGAACTTATACCAATATAACTATGAGTTTCATTTAAAAGTAACATTCGATCATTTAAAAAGCATTCACGAATTTCAATATCAACATTTAATCGATTAATTAAATTTTTGTCTTGGGCAAATTAATGGAGAAAAAAATGACACAGATGAAGGTACATCAACAAAGTAAAATTTTTCTTTGCTAATTTTCATTAATAAAATTGTTGGAAATATTTAATGATCTCAGTTGATTTTCACGTAAGAAAACTTTCAAAATAATTGATGAAGTCGGCTGGTGTGAATTTGCATTCAAGTGCCTTATAAAGTGGCTCAAAAGGGGTATGGCCTTTAAGGGTTAATAATAAATAAAAATGTTGATCTCTGTTTAAATTTTGTTCAACGAATTAGATTTTTTTTCACGTTTTGTTTGTTTTTTTAATGAGATAAACTAGGGATTATGTTTATTAAGACTAGAAAAGAGGATGGAATAAGATTAAAATAAATGATAATCCTTTCAGGAAGCAGGAAATTCGGAACAGCTGAAAATAGTGATACACATATCACATACATAGCGACGAACGCTTCTGACATGCGTGCTGTTTGATCTTAGCACCGTTAGTCACTACTAAACTTATAACCACTCAATTGTCGGACGAGCGTGCAGTTCTTTCGCGACTCCTCAAGTGTTACCCGCCTATTCACTTGTCAGTGTCACTTTCTCGTGCGCGTCTAAATCGTCAGATAAACAAAAACGAGAGTTCACATAGTTTCTTACACCTCGACGGCCGCAAAAGTTTGAGACAATATTTTGAGAAACAACATTTCAAAAGCGATTTGTTCGAAAGAAAAATGAACTTCAGTTCGTAAAGCAAAAATTTGTCAAAGGAGAAATAAAATAGGAATCTATTTTCGCGGGTGTACATTGTTGATTTGCAACCGAGTTGTAACAAAGTGTGTAAACAAATTGTTCAACTTTTGGATTGAAAAAAAGAGGAGGACAAAAATTGCAATGAAGTTAGCGTGAACCGTCTTTGCTTTTCCGCGAACTTTGATCCACAACAATCACATGGATCATTTGACTGTCAAATACAAGTCGAAATGGTAAGTTTATGCGTTGTTTCGCATGCAATTTTTTTTCGTTTGACGCGAGTGTCTGCTGACCAGGGCTGCTGAATTATTCTCCCGATGACAACAACTTTTTTTTTTGTCACTTTCGGTCGATTTTGGCCAATGAATCTATTTGTACTAAGCTCGGTTTCGTTGTTGTTATCAAAATGACAATATATTATATAAAATGCTTTAATAAATGCTTTTTTATGTCCCAACTTTCTGTACTTCGGTTAATATTGTGCGAAATGTCAAAATCATGAATTTTTTACTACCTTCATTCATCAAAGACTATAATTTTCAGTGTTAAAAAAATATAATTTCAATACATCACCAATAACAGTGATAAGACCAAGTTTAAAAATCAAACATGAAGTACGTGATTGTGATCATCAGATGTACAATTCTCTGAAATATTTCATCTTTCGAAAGAATTAAATATTTTCTTTACCGCGTAGAGGGAAAAATTGTTATTTTAGACTGACGTGACATGCAATCTAATGAATTGAAATCACAATTTTTCATATTTTTCTGAAACAAACTCTGAGATAAATCCATTTTAATTATTTCAATATATATAATTGAAATTTGTTGTATAATTTTTGTAATAAAAACATTTGATATGTTTCAAGCTAAAATGTGTACCAAAGTTGAAAATCATATAAATAAACATTTGTTTGTTATTGTTTATTTTTCAAGAAGCAAGGATAGGTTCAAAAATAGTGAAATTTGTCGAGGTAAGTTTGCTCGAACACCAGGAAGTTAATAGTTTGATACCATGACATTTCGTGATTATTGACTGGCTTGCGGCATCTTTGAATCGGCTCTTTGGTTGATGATGTTTGATCGGCGCAAGGCGCGCCGGTATCTTGATGAATTAGTTTGGAGAAAAAGACGTCAAAGTTTACGCCACTCGACACAATCATTACCGAAAGAAAACGTCACGAATTGCGACGATAACATGTATTTATAGTAAACCCATCAGAGTTATCGCAAGATGAGCAAACCGAATCATTGCCAAACTTTATCGCTTTTCTATATCAATAACGCGTTCAACCCACGTCTCCAAATTTGTCTCCCTTTTTTCGAGCCAAAATCAATCTCATCATCTCAGTTCATTTTGTTTCTTCATTTTCATTTCAATCAATGCAAAAATAAATACCAAATTTGTTGCAAAAATTTTGAATTCTCAACAGAAATATAGTTTTGTATGTGCGTATTTACCTTGGAGTTTTGGATTGTTGAGTGGAACTTGGCGATCGAAACGATCGTATACCTTTCAGAATTGTTTGTTTATTATTTTTACGACGTGTTGATTGAGCAAACAGGCTCCCTGTTCAATTTTCCGGCGAATGAAAAATTTATAAATACCAACAAAAACCGACAATCTTAACAAAATCATGACAATTTACATCATAATGCGGAGTGTTGATCGTGCATCAACCCGAGCCTCGGCTGACGCACAACATTTTGGTGGCGATCCAATCTTGACTACGAAGAAAAGATGTATTTTGGTTATCGAATGGAGAAAAAAATATTTGCCATTTTTGTGCTCATTCTTGTTGCTTATTTTTTTTTCTTTTTTTTTTTTAGCAAACAAACATTTTATCTTGATTGACAAAAAAAGTGCAAACTATTCGATTGGCAATGAAAGTACCTCGGGTTGATCTTATTACAGTCACGTGCAGATTCGCAAACAGACTTTTTGTTTCGATCGTTTAGCGGGCGTATAATTAAGGCGATAAGGTTTGATTTACAATTCATACCAAACGACAATGTTTACTCGTGAAAAGTTATCGCTGCGCTCGGTCGCGGTTAATTCTGTCGCAGGCGTAACTTCTCATCGTTGGCATTCGTTGCATAATCGCAGCTACAATAGAACAAATTGATCGCACCAATTGATCATTTCTTTTATGCCCGCGACGATGTTTGTAAGAGAAAATATATCACGATTGATGACAACTCATATCTTACTTTCTTCCTCGTTCAAATTCTTCAGTGCAAAAAGACGCCTTCCATTATTTTAGTACAAACCAACAATTTTGTTTTCGAGTTGCAATTTGACGGAATTCAAATTGAAATATAAAATTATCCGTTTTAGGCACAGTTGGAAACTTCAATAATGTATACAGTTCAATATAAACTCAAATTTATACAAAGTGGGGGTAATAAATCAAGCCCATCATTTCACCCTGTATATAAATTGCGACCCCACGGGCATTCATGTATAAACTTGAAATGTTTAAGCTCATTTTTATACTAACATAAAGCGTCATCGGTAACTTCACTTTCCTCTTTTTACAACATTTCAAATCGTTTCAAAGGACTAAATGATATACGTTGCTAGAATTTTTTATCAGCAGACACAACTTTTCTGCAGCAATTTTATGTAACTTTATTTGCTATAACATAGGTTATAAGAAGATAGGTATTTGATAGTGGAAATTAAATTTGTTAACAAACTCTTATGCATATTTTTTATTGATTAATAAACTCCAAAATGTTCATATATTTCAAATGATAACTATTAAAAATAAGATTCACTATGGGGTTTATGAAAAAGATATAATTTTTATTCATCCAAACTATTATAAATATTTTCCAAAAGATTGTAAAACTGTCTCTAATTTTTTTTTCACTACTGGGAGCAATAATTTTTGTTATATCTTATCGTTGAGGGTCAGCACGTTTTTGCGACTTATTTTTTGTCATTAGAATCGATTTTGACACGTTTTTGTGCACAGACAATCGAACGCAATTGGTGATGTTCGGCAAGTAACTTGAAATATCCTGAAATTGACACGTGGAAGGTCAAGACTGAAATCAAAACGTTTAGTTGATACATAAATTAGTAATAAATCAGGCCATTGATAAAACTACTAATCCTGATCATTAAGTTGGTTGTATGTACCGAATTTCGGTAAATTATATTCATTCAACATAGAACCTACTCGACATTCAACATATCTGATGAATATTCAGCAGTTGAAAGTGTAAATACGTGATTAATAAATCCTAACTGTTTCAATTTATTTTTTCTTTCGTCTTTTGAAACCAATAACTGCTGTTGACAATTATTCATTATCAATTCTTAAATATTAAATTCAAAATATCTTACACAAATCGATGCGTTTTATACTTTATAAATGTTGTCATATTTATAATTTTTATTTTCGCGGCAGAGTGTGTAATCATTTTTATAATTTTACACAAGTTGCTTACTTAACTTTCTGAAACAGGATATCCTGTTCCATGTTTAGATTTCGTTATAATGTGTTGAAAAGTTGAATTTCCAATAATTTCAAGTAATCAATTGCGTTAAAAAGTTTTCATTTCCAAATTTTCATGCTCCACTATGCAGAATAAGTTTGGATCAACACATGAATTAGATATCATGAACTTTTATCTGCTGGTGTTCAAAATTTTTGAATGGCGCATTACAAAAATCGACTCAATTTTATAATTGAAAATTGTGATTCAAATTGTCAATACAGATGAACAAGAGATTCAGGGAGTTCTCAACTTTTTTTTTCCTCTCACTGTGATTTATGTTCATCCTTAAAGTGCGAATTTAAAATTGTAGTAAAAAAATATTCATCTAACGAAAATTATGATAAATTATTAAATAAAATGAAAAAAGAGCTCAATTAAATTTTTAAATTAAGGCTTAAGGATTATGGATTCAATCTTCAGATGAATAAAAGTCGGTGTTTATGAAAATTGAGTTTAAGTTCTGTTTCAAAAATGAACTTTGAAAGACTAAAAAAAATATATATCAAGCTATTCTTGGTAACTATATAAATCGTTTGATATTTTTTTTTGCTGTTTCAATGTTTATTATTAACACAGGACCTGACGCGATTTTTATACCTTTAAAATATAATTTTTAATTGCTCGTTAGTCATGAATGACTAAGCTTATTACACTTGACTTGCAAATTTGTTCAAAGAAGTCTTTGAATCGTATCTCCAAAAATAATAAGAAGAACTAGATATAAAAATGATGCTTTATAAAACGTTTCGATAAGCTTTTAAAATGTTTTCATTAGTCGCTCATTCGTCATTACAGTTGACAAGCAAGCTTTTTTTTTACAAAAATACATCAGAGGAGCATTGCGTTCAAAGGTTCAGAAAGTTGAAAAAAAAATTTTCAAATTATAACTCTCGTGACAATTTGTAAAGTCCATTACCAGGATAATTGTCTTCGTGTGATTAACTTTCAAAAATACGATGCCACGGTCGAACAGTTTTTAACAGATCAAAATTAAAATTTGGAAAAAAAAAGAAAAAGGTAATGACGTCTCAGATTTGATTCGACATCGTCGAATCAAAGTTTCTGGTATCGATTTGCGTGCGGCGTTTAATAGCATTACAATCATTAAATCGTGAGACCTGAAGCTAAATCGCATTACTTTTGAGTTTGCGAAAACAAACACAACTGTATAAATGAATTGTCAATGCCGAGTAAAAATAACTCTTTCACAAACGAGACGCTGGTTAATTTGCATTTAATAAAGATATTACAATTATTATTTTAATTTGCGAACGAGGTCAGTGCTGCTCATCTTCGATAAAAAAATAAAAAATTAAAAATTAAAGTTGAGAAATAATTTGTTGATTCTGTTTCAGACTGACGCGGACGTGAACAGTCCGAGCATTCAAGAAAAAATACTCGAGCTGCAAGAAAAACTCTGCCACAATGGGTCCATTTCGTTTTCAGGTGAACGATTTTATAACGCGTCTCTCTTTCAATCCGAACTGATGATGATGAACGATTTGTTCTCTCAACGATCATCGTTACAACGCGAGTTCACGTTATATCCAGTTGATTTGAGCCCGCATGGGCTCTATGCTGGCACTGTAATGATAACTAATCATTTTCTCAAGTTGTCACAAATCAATCAACAATTATCAGTTATTAATTTAAACAATAATTAATTACCAAAATAAAAAGTCAAAAATATAATAATGATCTGCCTTTATCATCTGATCCTATGATTTGTGAGTACACAGAGCGCATTTTGACGTTCGTTAGATAAACGAATGAAAAATGGTTGCAATCAAGTCAGATGGTACTATAGCGTTGAATAATTGAGCCCAGATCACCGGACAAACAGATCTGCCCGTCTACAATAGAATGCTTTTTGAAAAAGCAAAAATGCGACACTTATCTTATCAATCCAAATGATGTTATTATACAAATTTCGGGAAACTTTCAGTAATAATAATGCTTCTTAAGTATCTTTTATACTTAATAAAAGTATAGTCGTTATAATTTAATAAATATCATTTAATCGAAGAAGAAAGTTTGAGCTGAAATTTAAATGCTAGCTTATAATGAAAATTTATATAAGTATATTTAAAAATTCATATTGATAAAAATGAGTTTTTAATGAATAAATATGATTAATAATTGAAATTAACTTTACTTCACAATTTTTTTAATATTATAAAATTGACATTAAAAATCAGAAAATTGTTAATTCATTAATAGTTCAGAGATATTTATAGATAAAAATATAAAAAACAAAAATTTTTAAATAAAGGATGGTGCCCCGAAACTTGGGATGGAATATTGTGTTGGCCTTCCACACCACCGAACGATACGTCCATACAATCATGTCCGTATTACATAGCAGGATTCGATTGGCAGGTACATGTTTTTCTTATTACATTTAAATCCAGAATTATTGCAATAATAAAGGTTGCAAACGAGATATCTGGAAAAAGTGAAACAATAATAAGCAGGGATGAAAATTAAATTCAGTGCGATGTAGGAAATAAGAGGAAACGAAAGGATTGAATGAAAATATTGTTCACGCAGGCGAACGCGACGAGGCAATGCATGTGGAATGGTCAGTGGTACTGGAACGCAGAAACGAACAGTACTTGGAGCAATTATACTCAATGTTACAGCGCTCGACTAGTCACTGTTTTAATGGACCTACCGGAACATCGTCCGGATAATGTTACACTGATTAAGGTAATGTTCGACAGTTACTATTTAGAGTACCTAAAACACATGAAGTATTTTATTGATCTCGCAATCGTTATTAGCTTCTTCATTTCAACTTACCTATCAAAAATATCTTCACGAATATGTGAATTTAAACGAATGAATTGTAATTTTAAACTAATAATAGGAACAATTTTAATAAACTTGAAAATATTAAAATAATATTGTCCATTAATTTTAATGAATAAGAAATTCGTATCACGAAGGGCAAAAGTTGTGTAAACCTGGAAGTGTGCTGTGCGATGAAGCAATTTTCAGTTTCGTTCGGTTCAATTTTCTTGATGCCAGACTAAAGATGTATAGGTGCTTTTATGTACGCTCGATTCAAATGTCAATGCCAATATGACTTTTGTTTGGTTTCATTAATGATCGATGTTGAAATAATAATGACAAAATTAATACATTTGGTTTCGATGGACTGTTTGCTTTTGATTTCTCGATAAAATTTTTTTTTTTGATTCCCCGTTTGATTAACTGCACGATCGGCTAATCGTGTTTACTCTAGCAGAGGATAAGAACTGAAAAATGTTTCACGACCGTGATAACCACAAGGCATCATCAGTTGCAATTACTACTCTCTTTAACAAGTTGATATCAAACTTCTAATTGTAAACATTGTTTTTCGAAGACATTCTTTTCTCATACCATTTTTTAGCGAAAACTTTTCTCAACATAGTATATATCTCGCGATAACATTTTCCGTCTACAAAATTGTGTACAAGTTTCATGCGCAAAACAATTTCATCAACGTTGAAACCAAGATCGTATAAAACTTGTGAACAGCTTCTTTTCTTGCATTTAGCAATACCACGATAAATATCACTCCACACGGAAATGTGCATGGTTTCATTTCAATGTCTTTTGAAGATTTTTTCTCAAAGTTGAAGAACTTAATAAATTAAAGATTTCGCCATTTGCAACTGTCGCAATGGCAACTCAAAAAATGCAATAAAATTTAATGTATCGTATGAATGTATGTTTCAGCGATTCATTCCAATAGTTAAAACCATATCAACTATAGGCTACGCTGTTTCCTTTTCAACTTTGGTGGTAGCTTTCTTGATACTAGCAACAATTAAGTAAGTATATTTTTATGAAATCTACAATATAAAATTAAATCCATTGAAACATTTATTGCCGTTGGTGATATTAACTTCTTAACTTACATTTTACAAGAATTAAAAAAAAAAGAATCAATAGAACGAGTAACTACAAAAATTGCTATAACTTTTTCGAACTACGTCGATTTTCAAATAATCCTTTTAGACATATATTCTCGACAGTTTCAAACTATTGATTAATGTAAAGAAAGAAAAGTCCAGTTTTTGAATCCCTTGGGTGTTGCACCCTCTTTATCTACGAGGCTGAAATTTGTTAATGAATGACTGCATTCAAGAAAATACATTGGATAGTACAATATAGTATTCTCACACACAGAGAAAATAATGACCATCATTTCTATGCATCTTATACGTGGTGCTAATTTTAAGTTCATTCATTAGGGGCTGGTCGATCCTCTTGTGGCACGTTTTTAAATATAAATGACCTTTTGAACAAAAAAAAGTTCAATTCCAAGTTCTATCATCCATATAATACCTGAAATAAAAAATTCAAATTTAGTAATTTAGATGGTAAATGATAAATAATTTGTTGACTTTTTAATTTCTAGAAAATTACGATGTTCGAGAAACATGCTACATATGCACCTGTTCTCATCGTTTATAACGCGAGCAATTATGGCTCTGTTGAAGGACATCCTTTTTGTGTCTGGAATAGGTCTGTCGTCAGACGTCCTGGTGAAAAATGGTGCAAGTTACTGGCTGGACGATGAGATCGAAAGCAACTGGCATTGCAAAGCATTTACCAGCGTTTGGCAGTACTTTATTCTGGCGAACTATGCATGGATCCTCATGGAGGGGCTGTATTTGCATAAACTTGTGTTCTTTGCACTTTATACTGAAACCAATTCCAATGTTTTAGGATACATCATTCTCGGTTGGGGTATACAAAAAAAAACTTAATTCAAATTCTATAAATAATTAAGTTATCAATTTTTTGTAACGACAAATTAGTATTCGCGCTGGTAATATAAATTAATTTTAGATTTCACAAATTTCGTCCGGTTTATACAGTTTTATTTACAAGTAAGAGTTTTTTGTGTTAGTTGAAAAGGTGTACGTTTATACATTGTTCGGTGAAAGTTGCGAACATCGACTATCAAAATTGAGTTTGGTTCGTAAAATATTGTAAGGGCATTTACTGTTTCCTAATCAGCGTAAGGGAAACAAAGTTATAAAAAGTTAGCGACTGTCTTTTCGTCACGAAAATCTATAATCTGCAGAGATATATGGCTGGTTTGCGTGAACAGTCAACAAATTCTTGCTCGCTTCGTGTTCGTTTTTCACTTGTGCGGTTGAAATACAAACAACTTGAGTGATGGTAATGAACGTGAAGTTTGTGTTTTTCAAACTCGTACAACGATAAAAAGAACGGGCTACTGTCTAGAAAATTGATTTCCTTATTTAAAAATTGAATTAATTCGTGTTTTACTTTTATGTGTGGAATTAGATCGCGTGTATATCGTTTTGAATCAAAAGGAGTTTAGTGAAAGCATGATTTTAGATTTGTTTTAAACCATAAAAAGTTGGGCGTTGAAACAGATAATCAATAGAGTATTTTTTTCAATCAAAAACTCTAAACGTAAGATAATGGAATTGTTCCGATAACAATGCGCATGAATTCTAAATTGAAAATTCCTGTTGAAAAAACTTGTTCACATTCGTCCAATCAAAATGATAAGATACTTGACAATTTAAGATTTTTTTTTTCATTTCTTTTTACAAATTTTTTATTTCGAATTTTTATTGGATATTTACTTTTACGGTTCACTGTCGTATATTAAATCAGTCGATAGTTAAATACATAACATTTTATCATGAAAAACAGTGAAATGTATTATATTCTCAGTCAAAAATGCAAATTATTATAATTTGAATTAATATCGCATGATTGCAATTTGCGAATCATTTTCAATATAAATGAAATTCGGGCGATTCAATATTAAATATAAAAATTCGCCAAACGAAATGAGTATGACTTAAAAAATTATACTAACAAATGGACGATTAAAAAATTGCAGGACTGCCAGCGATTTTTGTGCTGCCTTGGGTAATACTTCGTAAAATTTACGAAGATACATATTGCTGGACAACCCACAAGAACTCTTTTCTGTTTTTAGTCATTAGAGTTCCAACGATGCTCTCTATACTTGTGAGTAAATGAATACGCGAAGCATAAATATTCACACGTTCAATCATGAAAGCCGACTACATGATCCTTATGCAAATCATACGCTGACAAAATTTCTGATATACAGTGATAAATTTACACGATCACATTTGCATTTACTCTTTTACGAATGAATTTTTTAAAAACCTCGACACGTGGCAGAAAAGTTTGTATCATTTTTCATCGTCTTTTAGTCGTCGACTTTTGTACCAGATAACAAACAATTTTACAACTGATCCTTTGGTTAATTTTGTTTTTAGATTAACTTTATACTCTTTATCAATATCGTGAGAGTTTTATTGGTAAAACTCCAGTCGCCAGTTTCTGAAGAGAACCAAACTTATAAGTACGAGTCTTATTTATAATCTTCAATACATTTTTAAAGTTAGGAGTTGGAATTATTAATTTTCAAGAACTTTTTTTAGACGATGGGCTCGCAGTACTCTAGTCCTAGTGCCGCTATTTGGGGTGCACTACACAGTTTTTCTTGGTATGTCATACAGCATAGGAGTTAACGAAACCGTAGAAATTGTTTGGCTCTTTTGTGATCAGCTGTTTGCATCTTTTCAGGTGAGCAATTTTTTAATCAAATGTAAACTAATTGTGATTCTTTTAACTGATTAGATGGTAAAAACAAAATAGAATTTGACTAATTTGCCTTTCAGGGATTTTTCGTAGCTGTTTTATACTGTTTTATGAATGCGGAGGTACGAACAGAGCTGAGAAGGTCAATTCGCTGTCGAAGATACTTTCGTAATCGTACAAATCGTCAATGCAGGTCATGTCCAATGGGCTCGAATCTTACGTATTGCAGCAACCAAAGATTTTTAAGATCTCGAAATCAAAACGTTCCATCAAGACCGAATTCTTGGTTTCAACAAAGCGACGATAACGCGGAGAGACATAAAGTCCAGTGTAATACGAATCATTCCAACCACAATTCTCAAGGTATTTATTTGAAGCTGAACAATCTTTTGCTCATCCATTTCATTATAAGAAATTAATTTTATAAATGTTCCAAAAAACATTGTAAAAAAAAACATCGTTTCGTATAAACAATTTATACGAAATATTTTAGCAAAATTATTGTTTTTCGTCAATTACCATTTGAGAAAGAAAAATTGACAATTTAACATCAAATAAAAAAAAAATAACAAAATCAACATCATACAAGTTGTGCAAAGTTATTTATGCTCTGATTTAACTTGACATAATTGATTACAATTTACCAAAGAAGATTCATTCACCTACAAAACGTTAACTGAATGTTATTGCTCTTTTTTTCATTCTCTTTAACGTCGTTCACGAGTCTGTAAAAGGTCAGCATCGTTAACATAAAATTAAGACAATTATTACGCTTCTTATAAGGTCAAATTTAATCGCTCTCAGGTGGTTGAAATTTGACGAAATCACCGCGATATCCATTGGAAGTAGGATTGATTCAAATTTTTCTTTCTTCTTTGTTTCTTTCAACGCATCGATTACCGAGCTTGATAAAATCAAAGTTTACTTGATTAAGTTAAAGTCAGAAACCGATGTTTGTTCGTTAAACGACTGGTAGGTGGTGAACATCTTGCGACATTTAAAAAATAAGACACGGTGTCAACTGAAACCCAAAAGACCGACGATTTGCAGCTGAGACGTACGAGAAGCGCAGAGCCAACCTGATATCCGGCCGATCCTATGAGGATATCAATGAGAGCGACTCGACGCTTTGCACCAGGATGGATGATCTCGAATCCAACGGTGCTACTTTCGCTCTGTGTCGCAAGTGCGAAGGTGACGCTTTACTTCCTTTTTATTCCAACGTGAGTTCAGTGACAAAATTCACGACAGCTTGATTTAAAACAAAAAAATTTATTGCTGTTTCTTTTTGTTATTATTTTTTCAGACACCGAGCAACACGTTTGAGAAAAGGGACAAACGACAAATCCGTGAGCAACACCGCTGGAGCGACTCCGAGTTTTGCCACTTGGCTTACGAACTTCACAATATGTACCATCACGGAGATACTTAATATACTGGCTTACAATATGATAACGCATCATGAAAGTTTTCATAAAATGTTATAATTTTGTATCGCATTCTTAACAATGTCTATTCTGTTATTATTTTACTTGCTTTATTTTTATTTGTTTCGAGATTTTGACAATCCAACTTTTTTAATGAAGAATAATTCTTTTCAATTCAAACATATCTAATAAACTTGAAAACCATAAGTTCGACTGAAAAAAAATATCCACCAAGAGACGTAATATATGCATAACGTGTGCCGTCATATTCCAGTATGCTTATTATCAATCAGTATTCATATCCTTTTCGAAGAATCATCAATTCGGGATTGATACTTATTGACAATAAAAAATTGCTAGAATGTAAAAACTATTTTTCTACGAAAGAGAAATACAGAATGCGCGAGTTATATATATCTTATAATAGTAACACAACAACGTTGAAGTCAATTGTTAATGAAGAATTTTTTATTACAGCCATTGAGGGTAGTTATTTGAGCAAATGTGTGTGCAAGCATCTTATTTATTATCTGTAATATGTTTAGGGTACGGTGTACCAATGAATGTTCAGTTGAAATAAAATTTTTTTTTGGTAATAAACATATATTAATTTTGTTATAGATTATTGCTACTATAGTCATTAAAATTTTTTAAATAATTTACCAATAATTTTATTTCTATAGCATCTTCTTTATTTTTTATTACCATTCGCTGATACACCTACCTTATTCAATGACATAAATATTTACGAGTGTTGAATTTTGTATTTCGTGGATTCAAACTAAGAAAATATATCTGATCTTAATTCTAATTCTGAGACTGTATTCCTTATATTTAAGTGAAACAATTTTTGCGCTCCCATATTTTTGTTTTATAAAAAATGTCACCATATAAAGAGTAATTTTTTAAAATGAACATTAAAATTCGAGATAAAACAATTGTTACGTGCTTAAACACGACGAAAAGTGCTCAACACTTTTATCAGTCGTCTTCGTTCGTCAGATTTATAGCTTCCATTGACTCTTCACTGTCACCGTTCGCTTCTGATGTCACAGTATTGGGCACTGGTGTCGCATTGACTTTCTGCACAACTTCTGTTTTTATGACAGGATTCATTAGTTTCTTGTTATAATATCGAAGAGTGTCGATCGAAGGTAGAGGTAAAATTTCATTCGTTCGCAAGTATTTGTAAACTTTCGGGCTCTCAGTGTAAAGAAGCGAACTTTC
The DNA here is from genome assembly GCA_030523145.1 of Trissolcus brochymenae. NCBI lineage: Eukaryota > Metazoa > Arthropoda > Insecta > Hymenoptera > Scelionidae > Trissolcus > Trissolcus brochymenae. The sequence goes on from JAQQRF010000078.1 coordinate 45,391, forward strand.
TTGTATCCACTGATCCGAGAACTTGCGGTTTCCTGGCTGTCTTCTTACAGACGAAAAGAATGTTTTGACAACTTCCATCTGACGTGGAGGTAAAAAAGATAACTCCTTTTCAATTTCATGTTTCTTCACTGACGAATAAATATTAACCATTTCTTGCATTTGTTTAGTCATCAACCTCAACTATGGGAAAACAGTAACATAATTATTCAAATTAAATTGAACGGGAACAGAAGTCACGAGGATAAAGATAAAAGTCGGAGCTCACTTTTCGCTTTAAATGGCCGCAATAATTCTTCAGGTCCTGCATTCTTCTTTGTTGCTGTTGCTTTTTTGCCAACAACGTGACAGTACGAGCTAGAGATTGTTTCGCAATCTCCGATCGCTTTTTTTTCAAATTCGAACATTCGTTGCAATACAAGCTGTTTATTGTTGCGTTTCTTTTAGCTTGAAACAACTTTGCACAACCTCTGAAACAAAATTCAAATCGATCAGCATTAAAGCACGAAAGCCCGTAGATAAATAAATACGCGATAAATTTAGAGACAACGGAAAAAACTCTTCTCTTACTTTGCTGTTAACTCAAATTTTTCAGAACTAAATAGTTCGTCGCAAACTCGCATCTCGCCTATCTGAGTCAAAAATTGACACACATCGTTGATGCTTTTCACAGTAGAAGGTTCTTGAACTTTTACTGGCTGATTTGCAACTCGTACCTTATTCAAATGCAACATTATTACATTACTTTATAAGATTTTCTTTCAAACGAACGTAACAATTTGAAAATCATCTATACCTCCATTTTCAAATGTTCATTCACGTAAACTGTTTTTGTAATGCCCTGTTCTGCGGAATCAACGTAAAAAAATAGAATGGATTTAGCCTCGCCTAAATAGCGCCACTGACTCTGAATCCTCATCTCCTTTCGTTCGTCCAGATGCGTCTTCAAATCAAAGAACGTGAACGGTTTTAAAATTTGCATTGGTTGCAAAATTTTAACATCCTGAAAGACAAATTCAAATGATTTCAAATACACGACACAACACAGATTGAACGAAAAATTTGCAGGATTCCTCTCCATGAAACTTCATTCTATTAATTTTGTTCGTACCTCTAAAGTTGTTTCCGCTCCTTTGTCATTCATAGGTTTGATTCTTAATGCAACTGGCCCAGTTAAGTTCAGTGGAAAATCTTTGATGTTGATGATCTGCTTCCTGTCTCCTGCCATCAAGTGTATTTCCTGCGACTGCGACACATTTTTGAGAGCTTGCGAGACAGGCGGCGAATCATCCTCGTTTGTCATCGCAACGTCCGAATTGGAGGGGCTCGTGTTGCTACTTTCATTTTCCACTTTCATTATCTTGTCATTACCATTCACATGGTTTCCACCCTCGGGGCATAACAACAAACTTTCTGACCCGTTCAAAAGGGTGTAACTATACGAACGATGCATCACAGCCATTGGATTTTCTTTTCGCACGAGATTTTGCATGTTAGGATAAGGTTCCTAAAAAGACATAATTCAATGAGACAATTTGTATCAGTTTTGTTGATTATTTTGTTCATTTGTTTTTTCTTGTTTGTTACCTGAAAGATACAGGGAAATGCAGTTTTTCTGATGGCAGATGTTATTTTGTCCAATTTCTTAAGTTTACCATCGACGAACGTGTAATCCACTCGAAGAACGTCATCCGGCTGGAAGTGCAACTCGCAAACATTCAAGATCTGAGTGTTTGGGTGCACAAGATTGTTCAACGATGAGAGCCATTTTTGTTTTATTGTATGATCCTGCAAATTAGTGACTTTTTCAACTGACTTTATCAATCCAAATTAAAAATGACGATTTTTTGTTATTTTGATAACAAACCACCCGAAATCGATAACGAACGAACCGAAATGTATAAAAATCCAAAACAATTAATGTAAGAACTTAATAATGAATGGGTTTATTTTAAGAAAAAATAACAAAGTTTTATTTTTTCAAGGAAATTAAAAATATCAACTTACCGTTGGCATCATAAAGTATGTTGGCTTCAAATTAGGGTCCTTGAATGTTGGACAGTTATGGACACAACAAATAGAATTCATTGTTAACAACAATGTGGGCAATTGTGCGAAATCAAAAAGTCAACGGCCAGAGAAAAAATGAACGTAGTTTCGTCTTTGTGCCCGAAGTATCAAAGCGACAATGATTACTTCCAGGAAAGGTCACAGCGAATGGGTTTTTAATGCCTAATGAAAACAAAGCCAGAAATGGGCATTTCTCGCAAATTCCATTGTTTTGAGAGTTCAATTTGTTTTAAAATCAACTCTTGCCAGGATAACAATGTTTGCAATTTGGTCAATGAATCGTTTATGAAACTGAAAAGCTGGCTTTTGCATTAGCTTCGTACTTTACTTTTTAGTTTGTAAATAGAAGTAAAGGGGGGAGGGAAACTCGTCCAATTCCAGAGAATATTCAACTCATCAGAGGACCCTATTTTTACTATTTATTAAAGCGCCAAAATTTTAAAACAAATTAAAAAGGAGTTATCTGAATTTGCCATTATTTAACTTTTTTATTTTAATTCTTGTACAATTAGTATTGTCACAAAAACAATCTAGAATATTTTAGATTTAAATTAATTCAATAAACAAGATGTTTGATTAATAAAAAAATGTTGACAAAATGTTACATAATCACCATATAAATTTTTCATCTTTATTTATTGCACAATAATATTAACAATTCACGGTCAACAAATATACATTATTTATTTATACATTTTGTAGATGTTATAAAATTGAACAATTCATCATTGCTAATTACAATTATTTAAACAGTCTATGGTTCACTTCACGTGATGACAGTTGGAGCGTTTCTTCCAGTGTGTTCTTGAAGTTTGGAAAGTGTCAATGCGATGTTGACCAAAGGTTTCAGTACGTTTTGCGGGTCCTGGGTAAATGTCACTGGATCATTTTCATAGCTTTCGATGTACAGTCTGATTGTTGCTCCAGAACTTCCAGTTCCAGACAGTCGAAAGATTATTCGGGAACTGTCTTTGAAAATAATTCTCAAGCCCTGTAAGAAAAAAATGGAAATTAAAGTTTATTATTTTCCTCGATTGAAAAAAGAAAATATTCAAAAGAGAAAGGATGTGTTTACTTGTTTCGTAGCGATGCTGCCATCAATAGGATCTTTGTATGAATAGTTGTCTGCCTCCTGAACGACATAAGATTTGTTTTCGTGTGACAACGTTTTGCCAACAAAGTCTGCTTTCGTGATCATCGTTTCGATCTCAGTCATCATTTTATTCGCACTTTCAGAGTCGCAGTTCTCGTAGTCGTATCTATGGAAAAGAGGCAATTCAATTTTTATTTGTTTATGCAGACAAATACTTTTAGTTTAACAAATTACCTTGTGAAGAAATTTCTCCCATAAATTTTCCAGTGATCCATTAAAATTTCTTCAATGGATTTATTAAGACTCGCTACGATATTCAGCCAGGCTAGGCATGCCCAAATTCCGTCCTTTTCACGAATGTGATCGGATCCGGTTCCAAAACTTTCTTCGCCACACAAGGATAGTCTCCCAGCATCCATAAGATTACCTGAAACCCATTAACAAATGTTAATTAATTGAATTAATTAATGCTGACATCAAAATTAATTTTTTATCATTCAATAAGTTCGAAATATCGCTAATGAATGCCAATTAGATCCAATTTAATAATACCAAAATATTTCCATCCTGTTGGGACTTGGAAACACTCGACTCCACTCTTCGCAGCGACTTTATCTACTGCGCCTCCTGTCGGCATTGATCTTGCATATCCTTTGATACCAGTTTTTTTGAAATAGGGAATAGCATTTAAGTTTGCTGCCAAAACTGCTAACGAATCTGAAGGGTTCACGAAGAATGCTTTTTTGCCAATAATCTGCAAAGAAACAAAAATGTTGATCTTTTTGTATTTTATTTTTTCGTTTAGAATATTACCATATTTCTATCCCCATCCCCATCAAAGGCCGCTCCTAAATCGTAAGGCCCATTTTTTACAGCCTCTACTAAACCAGCAGCATAAGTCAAGTTAGGGTCTGGATGCAAACCACCAAAATCGGGCAGTGGCGTTACATGGATCAGATTTGCTTCTTTAACTCCCAACTCTTGCCCAAAAATTTGTTTCACGTATGGACCAGTTACTGCAAAAATAATATTTAAGCCGTTATATTCCTTAAAACGATTAGTACTTAATTACAATCTTTACGTTTCGATACAATGAACAAATTTATATAAATCACAAATGGTGTGACTTTATAAATTGTTTTACAATGAACTTTTGACAAAATTAAAAAGATTTTTTTTCCATTTCAGTGTCTCTACTGAATAAAATACAAACCTCCATTCATAGCGTCAATAAGAACTTGGAAATTTCCTTCCAACAACTTTTTGATACCAGCAAAGTCAAAGATTTCTTTCATATAGTCAACATAATCTTTGACAGAGTCGATGACATCAACCGTGAATGTCCTGCCATCAACTTCAACAGTTGTGCTCTGTATCTTATCAATGTCAATATTCAAATCTTTGACTATTTTGTACTCCGAGATGGTAGTGGTAATCTGATAAATGCTATTTGTTACAGCATCCGGGGCAGGGCCGCCGTTCTCGCAATTGAATTTAATCCCAAAATCACCCTCAGGACCACCCGGATTGTGCGAGGCGGTTAGTACTATTCCCCCTGCAATTTTGTATTTCCGGATTATCGTCGAGACTGCTGGAGTTGATAGGATTCCACTCTGGCCTACCAAAAGTTTCGCAACCTGAAAGAAACAATTTTGATAATTTTAATTTTTTTAACATTCTTTTGCCCTTAAAAAACTGCAATTAAATACGTAATTTTTCTGAATATCCATTAAACATAATGAGAGTCAATAAAAATATCTTATCGCTTAACACCATTAATCTTGAAATTGTTTCATTAATAATCATATAGTAATTACCAGTACAATTACCAACCAGGTTTTTAACGACCAACTAAGATAAGAGAGAAAAAGTTAGGATCATCTCTTTTTCTAATTTTATTTTCATGCAACATAATTCCTTTAAGAAATTAAAAGCAATGTTTTTATTCTAATTATTTTGTTGATAATGAAAGATATTATTACCCCATTGGCAGCAGCAATTCTGATGATTTTTTGAACGGCATCTTTGCCGTAAAATCGTCCGTCACCTCCGACCGCAAGAGTGCATCCGTTAAGCTTATTTCCTAAGGCATTCAAAATAGCTTGGACAAAATTTTCCGTGTAATGCTCCTGCTGAAAAACCTTCACAGCCTTTCGCAGCCCGGACGTACCCGGCTTTTGTCCTTCAAACGGAGCGCACTTGACAACCGCACTGGTAAATTTCGCCGACATCTTTGCCAATACTGAACGTCAGACGTGACACTTCATCTAACAATCAAAACAGTTTTACTAGTTTCAACTCAACTCGGCTGAGAGAGTTTTTAAAAAATAGCTGTCTGTTGACGCAAGTAATAAAGTCTGGATCACTGTGATCAGACTAATGACAAACAAGGTCAAACCTCGAACTGAGTGTCGTCTGTTATTCAAATGCGCGCCACCTATCTGTAACATTATAACAAGTTTAGATTTCACAAGTCGGTAAGATTAGAATTAACATTTTTTTTGGACTATTCAAACAAGATGAAACTGATATGAAATAAATAACTCATTCATAAACAAAGTTAAATGACGCAGTGTTCAATTCAATAACAAAGACGAAACAGTTAAAGAATTTGGTTTTTTCTAACATTTCTACAAGTTTGAGTTTGGATAATTAGATTATTTTTTGATAACCGATGATCTTTGACATTTATCATTTTTGTTCGACTTTTTTACCAGCCCCTGTTACATCTCTTTCCTCCAGGCTGCTCGCCAGATGTCAGCATAGGTGTTTGTGGTGGGAGCAGAGGCATTCACACATCGTGGTTTCTCTCTCCGTTGCATCCGCCCTCTGCCGAGGAATGTGCAAAGAACAGATTTTTATTTCCCGTGCGCGGAGAGAAGTGGAGTGCACTAATTTATCGTAACAATTATGGTTTCGGCGACACCTTTGCGCACCCGAAACGCGTGAGTAGCCATCAAGATCAATCTCGCAGACTCGACTTGCTGCCTTCTGGCCGAGTCGCGTTCGTCCAGGCCGCAGTATTGTCCCCATTCATCATGCATCTTTCGTGGAAGAGAAAAAAAAAGAGAGAAAAAGAAACAGAAAAACAGTCTCGCTCGCATTTTGGAAACTTTGTGAACTCGAGGTCGATGCAAATCCGGACACCCGGAAAACTCGTGAGGTTTGTGTGTTGGTGCGCTCGTTGATTTGGGACCTTCAGCATTCCAAAACTTTTGACACCTCTGTGACAGAGATGATGCTGACTCTCTCGCGCGACCGTCGCAGTCCATCGCTCTTGTCTCTTTGCGTTGCTCCTAAACTTGTGGCAGCCTCGAGGGAGAACAGTTGACAATTTCTTAGCAACACGGATCAAGTTGGCATATCAGAATTTCACGTTGCAAAATTCCTTGAAGATATTTCTGTATGATTGTGTTTATCAGATGTATACTTTTCAAATGATCAGTGCGATGCGGATAGTAATTAAAAATAATAATACATTACAAATACACGTTCAGGTATGAGTGATAAGACTGAATTTTGCAAAAATTTCACTCGGTAGGCGTGCTAGGAAAAAAGTGTGCCGGAACTTGTAGAACAGATGTTTCGGTCAAGGTGTCTGTCGGGCCCTTAGGGAGGCTTTTGTTAGGTTCAATAATGACGACCAGGGGCAGGCACAAAGTTTGTTATGCTCGCAAACGAAGCGTGAAATTTTCCATTCTTTATCTTTCCCATTTAAATTCTTCATCTGAAAAAGAAAATGAACATTAAAGATCTGTAAAAAGCTCACTTTTTCGAATAAAAAAGGAATCTTATTTTTTCGAATTAAACCAAAATAGAAACTTTGATTTTAACAAGACCTATTTTTAATTGTAACCAGATATGTCTCCGAGATCAACATTTCAAAGATAAAAATCAGAGTCGTCAGTTAGCACACATTCCTCTGACGTTTTCAATCCCTTCGCCAGGGGGGGACCATGTCTACAACTTTACGTGTACAATTTTATTTTTATCCTCTTTGTTTTGTCCTTATCTCTCTCGGGGTACAATGAACCCCATGACATCCACGGACATTCCATCAAAAATCAAAGTGGAAAAATATGCTAATCAGTGCTCCAATTCCGGACACTTATCAGAACCACCAGGAGAGCTGTCACCAAATTTTTTTTGTTCTGTTTTTGTTTGTTCAAAGCCCGAGTTTATTTTCAAAACAAATGAGCGAGGCCGAGACCTTGATTAGATATTGGCGTGAAAACGGCTTCAGCACACAAAACGGACGAAAAGAAAAAAAAAGTGTGCCCGTATATGATCGTGTGACATTCCACCCGGCTTAGTCACAGCTATTTATTCTCATATCATTCGAATATTTGTGTGTCTACATTTCTGTTGCAGATGTAATAAAAAATGTTTTAAATGAATACATAATACCATGAGCTCGCTTCAGCAAACCGGTCGATTTTTGCCGTTCGGCAGCAACATACAAAGGAAGCAGCTGTCCAGCCAAGGTAGGAGAGAACTCTCAGTCTGCTTTGTATCTGACTAGGGAATGTGTCAACAGAGATTGTTTTTATCGTAGGTGGACTGCCGCAGAGTTTGAGTGGAAGCGACACCGACGTCTCAACGTCGAACGAGAATCTGAGCAACGAGGAGAGATACGTCATCAGGCACACCGCCCGCCAGGAACCGCAGGGCCAGGAGAACCACCCTCAAAGTCCTCCTCGATCATCCAGTCACAAAGAAAACATACCGAATATTCAGGTATTGAAGAAATATCAACCTTGGATTCATCACGATTGACTCCAATTTTTAATTTCTCTTTTTTCATTATCGTTATTTTCTTTTTTTCATAACAATTGTCGAGGAATTTGTATTGATAAGATGATTTTGATAACGCTCAGAATAATCGGATAATTTTAGTTTCCTTATGCGTTTTGGATTAAAATTGTTATTCGCTCTGCAGGGAAATCTTCTGAACAGAAACAGTTTGAAGGACAGCTTGAATGGGTCGAACAGGAATAGTCTAAAGGAGAGTCTGACTGGATCAAACCGAAACAGCCTAAAGGACAGTATAAACGGGTCGAACAGGAACAGTCTGAAGGACAACTTGAGCAACCGAACGAGCGTTGGATCCAACAGGAGTAGCTTGGATGTATCGACTAGTTCGTACAATACTCTGATCATACACAATGCGAATGATGACACACCTTGGACTCCATCCGGAAGGTAATCATAAGCGGATTAAATAAACTGTGAAACGTTTGAGTGATTGCATCGGTCGAACTTATGAGATAATACATCTAAACCACGAAGGAACACGACGTTTAATAACAAAATGTCACTGTTCAAATATAATAAATATTTGAAAATATACTGATCAGATACGGATTAATTTGTTCTTTGACTATAATTAAAACCGTTCTTAACAATAATTCAAATATTTTAAACAGATAAAATAGTTGTCTAATGAGTATAATGAATGTTTTATAATAAAAAAAAGAACTCAAGTTTCTGATTGAATGATAGATGTGGATTCATTTGTAGATTATCGAGCATAGTTCGAGAACACGGCGAGATGGGTTACTTGTACTGCGACGGAGGGGGCAAAGGTCACTCCAACAGTCCGACCATGCAGTCATTGTCTAGTCTTCCGCATGACGATCATCTGTACGAACAAACCGGGAGCGGAGGGTGTCAGGAAATCACTGATATTCCTGACGATTATTTGAGTCAATCTCAGGTGGGTGTCTATATGATGGCAACAGTTTTATGATGAATAAGGAACATTATAAACCTTTTCCTTTGCTTTCAGGTTTTGAAACATCTTGCCAAGGAAGTAAAAGTGCCTTCTTATACGAGTAAACATGTAACTAACGATAGTAGTCTAGATATGAGGAGCGACAGAGGGAAAAAGGAGTTTGAGGACAGATCCCTGCCTTCTTATACGTCCACTGTTATGATGATCAAGAATAAACACCGGCTTCTAGGGCCGACGGAAAAGTTGACTTTGTCACGCTCTCAGCCTGATTTGTCGAGACTTGGTAAAAGCAACATCGATGCTTATGATCCTAGAGCTTCTTCACCTAGGTACAACAACTTTCAAATTTTATATATCCAAATTTAAGTTCAAAGTCAATTTTTAATAAGTATACAAATTGCAAATTTGTTTCAGACCACAAACGAAAGGTCGAGAAGATATAGAAACAGCAACGAGTGAAATGTGGCCATCCTCGGAAGTCATTGAGATGGTGATTCGAGAAAACAGTGCCTTAAAGTTAGAGTTGGAACGGTGCTACAACAAGGTGACGAAATCTCAGAAGTTGGAACAGGAGATAACAAAAGTGCACAGGGCTCACGAGGAACTGGTCGCAACTTGCGAAAGAAGAGAAAAGCTTGAGAGAGCAGCCAGGATGAGACTGCAAAGCGACTGCAGACGTCTGACGGAATTAAATCGAGCACTGCGGGACCAGATTGATTTGCTCTCCTCGAGGACGGACAGTTCGCCGGTCGTCGAGTCTATGAGGAAGGAGCTGACTCAGAGGGAATTGATGATTGGCCAGCTGATAACTCAAAGTATGATTAATCATTTAAGCATGATTAATTTGTATGATTTGATATAAATATGATATGAGTGATTAATTAAAACAACTTTTATATTTTTTTAGACAAGGAATTGGCTGCAGCTAAGGAAAGACAAGAAATTGAACTGGCAGCACAAAGAGCTACGCTTCAGGAGCAGCGAACACACATAGATATTCTGGACACTGCCCTGACTAATGCTCAAGGAAATGTGGTTCGACTTGAGGAAGAGGTAAGCGTAAGTTGACAAATTAATTTGAATGAAAAACATTAAACTTGAGATTGATTTGTTCATACTTTTTAATTCAGTGCCGCAAAAAGCAAGTGTACGTGGAACGAGTGGGTCAATTGCAACGTGCCCTATCGTCTCTTCAAGCCTCCAGTGATAGACGTGAGGAAACCGAACGTCAATTGAGGGGCCAGTTAGAAAGAGAACTCAGAGAGGGTGGCAATGGCTGTGCCAACGGAGGCGAACAGACTTCAAATGGCGAGACAATAGTCGACCTCAAACGCAGACTACGCGAACGGGATGAAAAAATCATGTCTCTGGAAGGTGACGTTGCTAAGTGGGAACAACGCTATCTGGAGGAGAGTGCCTTGAGACAAGCTGCCATTGATGCTGCTAGTTTGCCAAAGTTAGTATCCCTAATTCAGTAACAATATTATTTTTAATAAGGCATGACTAATTTCCAAATCTCGCAGGGACGCAAAGATAGCAGCTTTAGAAAAAACGAGTCAGGATGCTGAGAAATTGATAGCTGAAGCGCGTTCGGAAAAAATGCGACATATGGATGAAGTGCATGCTGCTCAAAAGAAATTAGCTGACTTGGAGTCAAGGTAATTATGCGTACTCATTAAATTCTTTAGCTTTAGAGAGATTTTATCAGATTATAAATCGCGTTATGAGTGGAAACATGTTTTAATTTTAAACCTTTTTAGGATGAAAGACTTGGAATCCAAGTTGGCTGAGAGAGATGCCATGATTCGCGTCCTTCAAAAGCACACCTATGATAAAGACAGTACAACTAGCAGTGGGGTTGGAAGTTATCCTGCCGCTCATTCTTCTCACTCGAGTACTTCTGCAGATCATCATACAACTTTGACTGGTACTCCGGAATTGGGTAATTTATTTGAACTATTTTTTCACTTATACAGAGAGACAAGATTGGTTTTTCAAGATGTGTTCATTAATTGTTATTACACTTATTATTCCAGTGAGCAGTGTCTTGAGTAGTTCCGTAGGAGGTACATATGGAAGTACAGGATCCTACGGAGTTTCTGAGAGTTACAAGTACAGAAAACAGGGAAGCTTCGAGCAAACTAACAAAAGTTTAAGCGACCATTTGAAGGAACTGGACTCTCAAATTTTGAGCAAGGTAAAGAGACAATGTCGGATTTTGATTATTACTTTTACAGTAAACACTGTAGCACGGCCTACAGTTCTGTGTCATTGTGTATAAGATAACGAAGAAGGAAAAAAGACGTCCCGAACAATAGTCACCAAAATACAAACACACCAGCAATAAAAATGGTTCATTTATAAGTAGACGAAAAAATAATGCAAAAGCGAAAGTAAGGTATTTTGCTTGCGTTTTGTTTGGAGTTTGATCGAGCTTTTAGTTTTGGACTTTCAATTTTGTTTTTGGTTTTTATAGAGAAAGTTGTTTGAACATCTATTTCGAGACTTGATTTCGAACCAATGATTTTTGTTTCAATTAAAATTAATCTTTGTTTGACTTTGTCCAACCCCAGAAAACGATAACAACCACAAAGCGTGAGGGTTCTCTTAACCAATATAACAATACCCTTTTTTTAGTGTTTGTGACTCCTTCCCCTCCTTTTCCACAACACCGACCACTCCTCGTAGATACGCTGTTGTTTTGGCGTGCACTAACCCCTTACCAGGTCCTAGCATCCTACCCACCAAGGGACGTTTTTTTCTTCTTTTTCAGCGGGCGCTTTGCTGTTTTCCAGGATTCTCTAATCCAGGCACTGTGTCGCGAAAAGGAAAAATATCCAAGCCACTTTTGGCGAGTGTAAATAGCGCAGGCAGTTCGAGCACAGCATCGAGCAAGAGCCGGCTCCTGGACGACTCCGTGGGCGATTCTCCTTCGGGCATGATCGAGTTTGCTGCAGCTTCCGACAGGTTCAAGGGTACAGTCTCGCGTTTCTCCGGGGGCAAGCCCGAGGACATTATGCTCCTGGAGAAACAGGGACGCAGCTCGCAGCGACAGCGCATGCAGGAAGGCGAACAGCGCAGAGCCGGGAGTTTGCCGCCGAGTTCTCTGCCGCGGCCTCCGAGGTCACACAAATCCGTCAACTCGCGTTACTGCCGACTCAGCGACGGCGAGACGCGCAAGAAATCCGACCCGGGTCCTGTCATCGACACAGCCATCAAATCAAGAGATTCCGGCAACTGCACTCTGGAGTACGGCAGGTTCGACACCAAAGCCCTGCGGCGTAAAAAGTCCGCGGCTTCAGACTCGCCGAGCTTCGGTCAAAAGAAGGGCGGCGAGTACGAGCGACTTGGTGAGATGCTCCAGAAGAAATCCGGTTCGGAGCTCAAGCACAGAGAGGCCCAGGGGTCCTTGATCCCACCGCCGTCGAGGAGGATCGGCGAGTACGGCAGGTTGAGTGACAGCGACGTCAAGAGCAGCTTGAGAAAAATCGTGCCTTCTAGGGGACAGAGCATGGGCAGCACCGTTAGTAGCAAGAGCGGTGGCAGGGACTCGGGTGGCAGCAGCGAGGCCTCGGCCACTTCTCTGCCCCCAGTCAAGGCTAGGTCTATACCTCGTCCTAGTAACTATCGCATCCAATTCTAAGATGAATCTTGTGTATTCCGGTTCATTTGAGACCTCGCTTTTATCAATTCGTCTTTCATATTTATAAATGAATGAACCGCTGTGGAGTGAATACCAAAGTTATTGAACAATGATGTGTATTTTTGTCAATAGTAAATTGTTATTTTATGAATGAATTTCAAAATTGCAAACTATTAATATTATTATATCTCACTGATTGTTATAGATTGTTCGTAGAAATTAGTCAACTTGTAATGAAAATCGGACGGACGAAATCTCGCCTGCGGTTTTTCATGTTGAAAACTATTAATTTAAGATCGCTTCATTTGCGGTCGGATGAAAGTACAAATTTCAAATGTTGATATAATGATATTAATAATTAATGCATTCCTATGATATATCGAAATTGAAAGACAATTTCAAATATAGCATTTAATCCTCTTTTGTACTGATCTTTTGTTCTTCTAACGGACGAAACGATGAATCGGAATACTCAAATCTGTCTGGAATTGGAAGACTAACAAAGTGGAAGTTTTGTTTTTGTAGTTGAGAGAAAACAAATTTTAGAACCATTTCTCTTCGTTTTCAATTTTGAAGATCAATTTAGTTGCGCAATGTTATTGCTTGAAAAGTTCCCTTTTAGTTATGTTTAATTTATGCGGACGAAAAATTGTTTGGTTCTTTTTTTTCTTTTTTTTTAAGTACTCAGTACTTGGGAAATTCGACAATGTGCGATAATTGTACGAGTACAATCATTTGTGCCGCAGACTGGCAGTGATTTATAAGTATTTTTGAATTAACGTGAAAACAAAAATTATTCGAATCGTTTTGGCATTGATAAAAAGACGCAAAAATATATCTGATGAAAATAATTCTTTCAAAAATCGTCTGTGATCATAAAATTTTATTTAATTGAAAAGAAAATTGTTGGTTTAAAAGTACTTATAACTCGACTTACGAGTCGTAATGATTTTGTATAGAAAATAAGCATTGTAGAACTATAAACAAAATAATACCTAGTCATTACCAAAGTAATTTTCATCAAATGAAAACGACGTTTTGTAATGGCGCGCTTGCACCATATTTTTTCTTTCCTTTTTAATTTATCAGTTTACAATATTTGATATTTATTATAAGATTATACGAATCCTTCGATATGCAATGAAATCTGTGGATTTTCAGTGATAGACCCAACAGATTTCATTTCATCTTGAAAACGAAACTGTTTGACAAACGAAATGAACGATGAAAAGAAATAAAAATGTTGTCGAATGTATAGAAACAGCGAATAAAAGACAAGTGCAAAACGAAACTCATTTGTAAACGATACGAACGTTCTATTTTTGGAACGAGATAAAGATTGAGAGTTGCGCCGATCTGATGAAACGAATTTTACGACACTGTGCCTTTTGATAATTCATGTGAGACCTCTATATACACTGGAAATGCTTTTTAATTGCATCACACATGGAACATGAATTTTTATTTTCTTCACAGTCTGCCATTTGTAGTTATACAACTATCAGGGCTAGGAGGATTTGTTGAAAATTGCCAGAAAGTATACGAAAATGTTAATTTTTTTAATACTCTCTGTTGCTGCTTTTCAATGAAAACCATTTTTTAACATGTTTTTAAATGCGTAAGAATGCAATCTCTTGTAAAGTCAACTTTGTAAAAATGTACTCTAGTATTTTGTATGTGTAATCAGTACGATGTACCGCATGTGATCATACGTCAAAAGTCAAATGTTTCTTACTTTCTCGCATCATTGCATAAAAGAATTTAATTGTGATATGAACGTAGAATTGAACAAAAAAAAACAACAAAGTATAGTATTACCCTCATTTTTTTAATTTTGTACATTTTATTTTTTCAATACGCGTTTGTAATATGTGTAGCCTAGTCCTGATAAATTGTACACCATTTCCTATAAGACTGAAGAAACGAATACAAATGCTGAATCTAAAATACAGTCTGAACTATTGAAAGTGCTATTTTTTATATAACATTGCCAAATTTAAAAACTTGATACGTTCAACTTTTGTACGCGTTTGAAAAAATAAAACGCTTTAGATTTTGCAATTCGACCTACTTTCTGTACCAAATCTCCGATCGAAAGTCATATTATTCAAGTAACACCAAAGTCTACGAAAAAAATATATCTTTTCGACACCGCACAGTTATTTTGCGAATGAAATTAAAGATGTTTAACATCCGCAGAAAAATTGTGCTTTCGAAATAAATCTAATGACTATTACTACAAAAAAAAAAAAAAACATAATATAATTACAATATTTATTTGAGGATCCTGCTTTTGTTAATACACCTGATGCGTTGTTTTATTGTACTACGTAGAAGACAAAAGAGCGTGTGGAATATACTTTTCAGATTGTGATGCCAGCGTAGCGTTAGTAATTTTAATTTTTTTTCTTCTTGAAGTTTTTGGTGTACGTTCATTTGTTAACCAATGTACGAGTGAGTAAGAGCTTAAGTCGCGTACGTGGTGATCGTGTGGATAATCTTGCATTGATTTTCAAACTTTTTTGAAAGCCTTTATATTGGTTGTGTTATAACAGCCATCGTAGAATAAGCATAGCGACACTATTTAAAACTGGCAAATTAAACGTTTTGATACGCACAACTCACGTTTTTTTACGACAAAAACCTCGTTTTTACATTTTTGTATACCAATACGACAGAGGCTGTTATACTACAGTTACTATATGGGCTGAATAGATATATTGAAAAAAATTTGCTAATGCGCACACTAGAACTAAGATTGACAAAACAAACAAGCAAACAAATCAGTCTTCCTAAGAGCAACTCATGAAAATCGATACCAAGAATCAATTGCTGCAAAAAAAAGCTTAGAAAAAACCAAACCATAAATTTTAATTTCAATTGCTCATCGCAACAATCTGACCGTGTTAATTTTAAATGTAACTTTGCAAGAGTACCAAAAGCACTCGCGAGAAGAGTTCGTCACGTTGAATTTGGATCGCGGCGTGCAACATCACCAAAGATACGCCTTTCGCGTTGTGGCTATACGTCGTATCCAAATATTGTTGGTCAAATATTTTTGCGCGTTACGCGTATAGCTCATTGAAGTAACTGTTTCCGAGGCTAAATTGTACCTAGATTAAAGCGAGCCTCTGCCACGATGAAATACCATCAGGTGCATCTGAGCAAATTTTCTGACACGCTTATCGATCAAGCCGTGGTTTATTCTTGTGGAAGCTCGCTGTAATCGCAAATGTTACGACCCTAGCCCGCTTATCGTTTGCTCTCTATTTTTGTTACGGCCGTAAATAATTTATTTCGCGTTCCAACGCACAGTTGTTTCAAAACCTTTCTTGAGTTTCATGTTTTTCTGAAATATTGAAAAATGGAAATTCAACAATTCAGATCCATAAAAGATCCATTTGAGACACACATCAAGGCTGGAAAATAGTTAGAGTAAGCGTACGTTACGAGGCTGTTTTTAGGGCGAGAAAATTTTCGGCCCCGACAGCACTGTGGTATGCATGTAGTTTTACTAACGAAAATCCTTGTCCAATGTAAACGTTTTGTAGATGAAAATGGCGCTGTATAATCGACAGTGTTTGTCGGTGTCAGTGAAGTGTAACAAAAATAAACGCTCCATATTAATCAATTTTGATTCACATCATTTTCCAGTAATCGAACCTAGAACATAAAAACATAGACTTTATTCCTTATTTCAAAAAATGGTTAATCTTAGGAAATTTCTGTGACACATTTTCTAAAAATTGTTTGACAATTTTAAAATTAATGGATTTCTGAGCATTTAGAACACAATCAATAATTGAATTGAATGTTCGCAAAATATTTCCTTAAGGTAAACAAGGTAATTTGTGAAAATTGCGTGCACCGAATTATATACTTCCTATACCACCGACTCTTTAAAACTATGAATCATTGTGTACCAAGCGCGGAGGTAACTGAAAGGTAATGATTTGTAAGAATCGTGCACATTCGAGTATCGGTAACTCTGATGCAATTGATGTACTTCTTTCCTTGAGAAAAAAGATAGCTATCGGTGGAGGATACAATTTGGAAAATGCACTGTCAATTCATTAAAGCGTGGCTTATGGAGACTATTTTTAATTGGAGAACAACCATTGTTTCAGTATCGGGTTTTGATTGTATCCAGCGGTTGACGTAGCCGTATTGTTACGGTGAAATAACGTGAGGCCATTGTGACTTAGTTGTACCAACTGTTGACTATATACAGCCACCTCTTGTTCCAGCTATCTCTTATCATCTTTGTTCTCGTTTTGATGGATTTGTCTGCGCTCGCACATGTCTACTGGATTATGTCTTTAATTATATGTTCTATTAAAATTAAAATTCAAAAAATATTATTTTATAATTTCAATCATTTCGTTTATTCCGTTTAAAGTTTTTTTTATTTCTTAATAACATTTGTACTTCGCATTTTATTATTTTTCTGTTTATTTTCAAGAATTAACTTAAATTTCAAATTAACTAATTGGTTTTTCTATTTGAATTTATTTATTTGCCTACAAAAATATTCGCATTCTTTTTATATTATTGAATTATGTTTTGTTGACATTGAGACAAAAATACTAACCAAGTGTAAACAAAACAATTACAAGCTCATTCTTGACGAAATCTTCGTTCATTAGATCTTCTTGAGGGTAAAAAAAACATTGTTTACGCTTCTGGATGGATAATTAACGATAATGCAGGGTTCCCTGCTAGATTTGTACGTCAATGAACACATTTTTCAACCGTTCTCTATAGTTACGCACCTGCGTTCCAACGAACCCGAGAGGGCGCGTAGACGGCAACTCTCCGAGCGCCCGGCGGAGACAGCCGAGCGCGCCCGAGCCGATCGCCGGCCACGCGACGCGAAACGGTCCCGTCAGTTCTCCTTCTCAGTCGGGTTTGATGCGTTAGCGCGATCTTAAAACCGTTTTCCGTCGCTCGTTCGATGCTCGTTAGGATTGTGCAAAAATTGGTGCACCACGTGAACGCTCGATTTGTCGCGGGTGACGAGTGTCTCGTGATTGTTCGTGCCTGTGTTTTTGCCCCATTCCCTGTGGATTACTTTATCGCTTCCACGCAAGGTTCTTTCGTTGCCCTCGGCGAAATTCGTAAGTCAACATGTAAATTGTATCCTAATTTGCAACAAGTTTTTCTTCCAAACAAACTGTTAACAATCCTTCGACCTTTGTTTTGGTTCGCTTCAGATTTGTTGTTCGTTGTTTTGATTGTTTATTTACGAAATTTTGGCGGCAAAAAAGAACCGTAATGGAAAAAGACTTTTTCTTTCCCCATAAAGTTATCTTTAAAAAAATAAATAAAAAAGCAGTTTTGGTTGGTTGTGAAAATAGTTATATAACATTTTGGTGTGCCGAAATGTCAAAATGTGAATCATATTTCGGTCGGCACACTTGGCACTCGCATTTTCGGAGCGGCTTTTTTTCGCTCTCGCCATAAAGAGTGCTTCGATTAGTGTTATCTTTGTCGACTCGGGCTGCTGGCGATGTTCCCCTCCTGCTCGGCGCTTTTCGAATACCTGTTTCGCGCAGACACTGGACAAAAAAAAAATTGGCTGAAAACCGTTCGATTTCGCGCACTGAGAAGCGCCCTGTTTCGATCCGTGCACGCGTGTTATTTATATGAACCAAAAGCCACGCTTTTTGTCTCGCACTTCCCCCGCAGCACATGACGTTTCTTGCCGTTTTCGGCCACGGTTTATTTTTATTTATCACTCCGCGTTTGATTATCCCCAGTGATTCACACACAATTTAGCCGAAAAGTTTGAACGCACCAAACATTTTAAGGACATTTTTTGATTTGTTTATTTTAGTAAACAAATGTCAAAAGTAAACAACTTTGGTATTATATTTACATTTTTAAAGTTTCAATTTTATTTGTTTGTTTTGTTATTGTTCTGTTAGTTTGTTTTGGTTTTATTCATTTTTTTATTTTTGTTTTTGTTTTTGTTTTGTTTTTTTTTTCAAGTTTTCCCTGACATCAATTTGTTTTGAACAAATGACACGGACTTTTTCGTGTCATCTCATATGTCGTAGGTGTTCTTCACGCTTCATCTAAGATCGCATACTAAACATCGAAAAGTTGTTCCAAACTGGAGAAAGTTGTCTTTCTATCGCACAGCCGCGGAAGTTGGAATTAATCTTTAGAGTTTTGCGAGTTTATCGCATGGTCGATTCCAGAGTCATTCACTTATCGCACGGTGTGCTGTTTGATAACAAATTTTTAGACCCAACGTAATATAAAGCCCAGGAGACATTGTATTATTACACTCGCTGCGAACTTTTTTGATTTACATATTTTACTGTCCTGAAATAAGGGTTCAATATATATATTTTTCCATAATAACAATTTATAACAACGGATTATTATCACTTAAAACTCATGAAATATCGAGTTGCATGAAATACGAAATGCATGAACTTAACTTCACGTTTAGTATAAAGTATTTGAATTCAATATTGATTATTTTTATTCAAATCAATAAAACCAACTTAAAGCAATTGATTTGTGAATTTTAGTATATAATTGAATGTTTGTTAATGTTAATATACATTGCAATGAGCATATTTTTTGTTGAAATTTGTTAACAAATTATACGTAATGATATTCGAAATCCCTTCCCATTGATGGTAAATTGTTTAACTAACGGAAATTAATTGGACCATTAACCCACGTATAAAGTTCAAGCAGCGAAACGGGTGAAATAAAATGGAACCGGATTTTATGATGAGAAAATGTATTAAATTATTGGAAGATATTTAATTTTGTTTATAAAACATTCTTCAGATTTGTTGTTATTTATTAATAAAAAAGGTAACATACAAAAGGCAAAAAGAAAAACAAATTGTTTACCATTGTAAAAGGTAAAAAAACAAAAGACAAAAAAATGTAAAATAATGTTAGAAAGATAAAAAAAGCGAAGGTATAAAAACATTGAAAGCCATTTGAGATAATAAAATGGGTCTGAAATTCCTTGAGCGATTACGGTTTCTCCCCTCGAGTTTATGCTAACAGCAACATCTTTTTTCATAACTGACCCTCCTCAATGGATTGAAAGATTTCACATAGTGCATTGTATTTATATCGGGGCATACCGGTGGCTTGAAAAAGAGGTCGATAAAAGGGATGATACGGTGCTCGTGTGTGTAATGTGGATTTCTGTAACGTGGAAAATGGAGTAGGATTAATTTCATTGTCATCGGGAAGACGAAAAGGAAGACGAGGTTTCCGATTGTGCGCGAGAAGTGTAATCAGTAATCACGGATAAAATGAAAGCCTGATTGGGATCTTCGGTGTTGCTTTTCATTTAACATCATACTCAACGTGTTGTTTCACACGTTTTCCAAATTTCACACTCAGGGTTCAGATTGTCGGTTTCATTGTTCAATTGAAAGGCATATTAAAATGAATCCAAACTTAATTTCATTATTGCACTTTTTTCCCTCCGCTTTGAAAGTTATTCCATTATTAAAATAATTTCTCAAGCAATATTCTTTTTGTTGTTGTTACAATTTTTGTTTGAAAAAGAAATGTTCACACATGGGGATCATCTGGTATTTGAAACGGACGTTGAAACAAAAAAAAAGTATTAGAATTTAATCACAGTACCCTTCACAGTTCAGATTAATCCCTTGTTGGTCCGTAGAATTTGCTGTCCTTGGATCTGTTCCAACGAAATTGACTTTGAAAACGTTCCTGAACTTTTAGGGCAACCGAGTCGTTGTCCGAGCGCTGATTAACTCCTTCAGCTGCCCAGCAGCGCAGTTCCTTTGAGGTGCGGGCATTCTTGTAAACATGTCCGGAAGTTTTAATTAAACATCGCTAGGAAAATAACGCTCACGTCTTGAAAAAAAAACCGGTACTTTGTAATGTCTTAAAGTTTTAGTATTCAGACGCTTTGGTACAATTTCAACAGTCGCTACACCTGTTCGGTAGGGTACCATTATCGTGATTAAATAATTATCATAAAATAATCATGAATTTGAATTTTGTATTTGCATTTTGAGCAACTGTGCAAAAAGAGGGTAAAAAATTGTGTATCAACATTCAGTTTTTTGTTTCGTTTAGTTGAAATTTTTTATCAGTCATTCAACATATTCTGAGACAGTAAAAACTTCATGAATTGTGTCACATGAACAATTTTCATTCATTCATTTTTCATTGGTTTGTTTTTATGTGAACAAAATCTTGTTTTATTTCTTTTTTTCTATATCATTTATTTTATAAATATATAACGTTATTTAATATTGAATAGGATGATGTAACTTCAACTGTGAGAACAAAATTTGTTCTAATGGTAAACCACAAAACGGTGTCTTTTGGTGTTTTCCATTCGAAGGATTCAAGTTGGCCAAAAACAATAGCCACGGGCCAGTCATTTACGTAATGCACCTGCGAACAATAGCGTCTGGCGTAGGTTCGCGCATCGTCGCGCGCGAAAAACGTTTAATTACGACGCGCGACTTTGTCCCCTGACGAAATAGCAGACGCATCAAAAAGAGAGAGAGAGAAAAAAAAAGCAACGACGATAAAGAAAGATTGGCAAAAAAATTGGAGCAAAGCAAATATCGAGGGTAACAGAAAAAGGTCCAAAAAGAGGGTAGAGTTTTGAAACCGGAAAACATTCCCGCAGAGGAATCACCGTTACAAAATGAATGCAGTTTTTGTCAGAGAAATTGTCAGCCGCTTTGTTAGGGATTCAGTGCCTGGCGCTTCTTTTTTATCTGTCGCAATTTTTGCCAACCTGGTTGGTTTAATTCCTGTGAATAAAATTTTCCAAGTTGAAGTAATTACTTTTTAAAATAACGAATTAAAAAGCAAAGAAAGGGGAATAAAATATTGATATACAATTTTTTGTTTGAGTTTTGATCGGGAACTTGAGTTGCAATTTTCAGTTGCAACTTTTGAGGTTCAACTTCTTTTTTTTTTTTTTTTTCGACTGTTTTGGCATTCATTAGAATTGTAGTTCGAAAAGACATCAAGTGGAGTTTGTATTTACACCGTGAAAAAAGAAGCTCGAGCGCTTTGAAGAGTTTCTCGTTGCAACTGTTATGAAGCTTATAACTGTATGCTTACAACATGCATTCATTGCACAGGGGAAAAAGGTGAAGGAAAAGTCGAAAGAAAAAAAAAGTCTTGGACGATCAATAATAGTGCAACGTCCGCGATGATAAAATCTCACTTTTTTGCACTCGCTCCAACACTTGATATCGCGAAATCGCTATTTTTTCCGCATCCTCCTGTCATTTTCACTTATCATCTTTCTTTTTCTTCATTCCCTACAGTTGTTTTTTCATCGATGAAAATAAATGGTATCGCGTTATTACAGCCACTCTCATGCGATTCGTATCTTGGGTAAAAAATTGTTCTCTGATAAGAACAATTTTGGTTCCAACTTTTATTTCGATAGGAATCAAAACTAAACACATTTGTTGATCCTTTTTCGGTCGATCGTCAATTTAAATTGCGTTTTGGTTTGGCAAAAGAAAGGAACTTTTGCACGGTGACAATTTCCTATGCGAGATAAAATTAAAAGGACGTAAACATCGGTTAGTTTTTTGCTACTGAAACGTAAGTATACGAGAGAGTGGACGCTTAACGATCCGGCGGCACGCAGGATCTCGAAGGACTCGTTTATTATCCGATCCCAGTTGCTATAATTAGCCGACAGAAACTGGCTTTTGCGCTGTTATCAGAAACAGTATAAGAAGCCCTGACAATAGGTGTCTAGGTGCTCCTATCCCGTCGCATAATAAGACGTCATACACTGTGTCCTCGTGCAATTCGTTTCTTCAATTACGCCCGAGGCTGCAATCTTCATCGGACCATGTTTACTCCAAGGACCAATGGCTTCGACTTCCAATCAGAATATCGCCTTTTGTTGTCGACAACTAAACTATATGATGGCACAGATTAGACAAATGAAATAAAAACTAAACGAACATCAACAAAATGTTTGAATACAATTTTATTGCAAATGAAATTCAAAGGCAATTGAATTATTTGATTCCTTCTGGTCGCAGAATTCATTGAACTTTCATTGGGCAATTTACCCTAAGTTAATTTTACGTACTGAATTTTTGACTTTGCATTTTAAAGTTGACAGAAAATCAATATGAAAACTGAATGATTAAAAACAATTGCATCACACTTTGTGTTATGTATTTTTAATACGCTCACGTGAAGAACGACCATTTGGCAGGATGATTGACTATCTAACTGTAACAATGGTGAAGCATTTCCGTTCGCCGTCTCCGACGATTCCGTTCGCCGTTTCACTTTTCAGGGCGTGAATGCTAGAATGATTCACCTAATTGATTCGCGGCGAATCAATGCCGAATCTCAGCGCGCAACATCGTCATCGTGTTTCAGGAAATAATTATGCTAATTACCCCCGCGATATACCTCGATGAGCCAAGAAATATACAAGATCTCGTTTCTTCTTTGTTTTTTGTTTTCATTTTTCCATCGAGCCATAAACGTTAATGAAATGCACAATTTTCTCAGTTATCATAATATTTCAATTGATTTCATCGTGGATTTCACAAACCTTTTTTTTTTTTCCTTTCAATTCTCATCGAAGCTCAGCTGACCCAGAAAAGTTTGCGAGTTTAAAAAAGTCGCGCTATAAAATGTTGTTAGAAAAATATATAGGCGAGAACAAAAAATAAAGTTTACTTATTTGAATTCAAGTTGAACATCTTGGACGTGATTTTATCGACAGGAGATCTTTCTCCGATCGAATGACTTCCGGTTGACGGGACACCCAAACTCTTCCGGTTCGCACTCGTAGAACTCGTTTCTCTCTGTTACCTTGGCAAATGATACTTAGTCAGCAAAAAGAAAAAAAAATTACCGCAATAAAAGTTTTCTCTATTGACGTTGACAAACATTTTTTTGTTATTTTCAAGCTTGCGGTTTGAGTTATATTATTTCCGTTTAAACTATTGAAATTGTAGAATGGTCACAATCCAAGCAGGCTGTTGAGGGATTTTGATCGGTGCACTTTTTGTGGTTTGCGCCAAGCTGCGATCAAGTGGAGCCAGGTTTTCTGGCAATTCAATTTTTATTTTTTTAGTTGAGCGTAACTTTATGAAACCAACCAGGTGCGAATTGATTTTGTTGGGAGTATACGTTTCTAACTTTACGAAGGCGTTATGTAAATAGTTATTGGAAAATGTATAACACGGTGCGCGTGAATTGTGTGTTTATTATGCAGTTGCTGGCTTAGCGAAATGATTGCTTTATGGCTTGTTTCATGTTTCTAACTTATTTACCATTATTAGAGTGCCAAGTTTGATCATAATTGTATATTTATAGTGACGATTCATTTCCCAATTTATCATGTTATGCATTTTAGATGTGCAAAAAAGTATAATCAAATAATAAAAAAAAAAAAAGAAACAAAGAACAAACGAAATATATATTTATTTTTATAAATTTATCGTACATTTCAAATTTGTTCTTTAATTTTGAAATTGAGTTTTGTTCAATTGTTTTGAATAAGACAAATAAGATGAGATTGCAATTATTTTTTATTGTATGATTTGTTTGATAAAACGGTAAACGAGATTGGCACACATCACAAAATCTTAAGTGCGAAAACGTTCGCCGCTGTGCAATTTCCCTGATTATTTAATAACGTCGTTTCCTTCCATTGAAATGAATAACCGCTGACGTATCGCGTCTGCAAAATTTCTCTCCGCCGCCGCCGTTGATTCGATAATAAATTGTCCCTCGGCATCAGGCATCATGGTTTATCGCGAGACACGCAGCGGCATCAGCGATTGATAACGGAAGCGTTGCGCCTCGTCCCTGCCCGAAAAGACGTGCGAATCCTTTTCCCCGCAGGAATTGAGGAAATTGGCGTGAAATTGCGCGCAAAATTGACAGCACGCAAATTTCTTCGCGTAATTGCCGGTCGCTCCATCGAACTCGAACCGACACACGAGATTTTTTTTTTCCCTACTATTTTTTTGCTTGGACCCCCCCTCGTTGGATTCACTATTACGAATTTGCATCTCACGGTTCAGCCGTGAGAAATGAGTTTTTAATCGGCAGATCCCACGTGAAATTGAAAGCAACACTCAGATGCGCAACTTTTATTTTTTTCCACCCGCATTTCAGTCTGGGACATTGAAATTTCGTTGTCTGCACATTTGGTTCAACAAATGACTCAATCCCATCTGATCAACGAAATTCAGAAAATGATTATTTTATTCGGTATAATTAATTGTAATTCATTCGAACTTTTTTTTTTCTTACATCAGAGATCGAAAAATCGTTGGTTGTATAATTTTCGTTCTTTTCATGGTCGTCGAAAGTCAAATATCTCGGCTTCTTATCATTTGGAGATTAAAAGTAATAAACAAATGAAAAAGAAATATAATGCAAAGGAGAAAGTTCCGTTTCGCACGTTGTTATACAAAATCCTGTGATTAATTTTAACAAGCTTAATTAATCGGCCGATAAAGTTCAATTTATTTCATTTTTTTTTCTACATCGTTATAACTCTGCAACAATAACCCTATGAAACAATTGTGTGAAGTTCTATATATTTTATACATCACAAACAAATTCAATCGAATTGATGCGTGGACTTTTATTTTTACGATGAAAAACGCGCGCGCGCGACACTTTCTCACGTTTCCGCTCTGACTTGTTGAAAACAAAAGTTTGAGACTCCACCGTCAGTGAAAGTCTTACAATTTAGAAAATATAAAAACGTGCTCTTGCATCCAAGACGATCAATTAAACAGCTAAATGCATTTTGACAATTTGCTTTCGTTTGGTGGCGTACACAGCTCAGTCCGTTTTCAATCACTTGTTTCCTGATCTTCCGACGTTTTTGATCAAATAAAGACATGCATTCTCAGTGAAACTGTATAATTTGTCCGTCTCAGACGAGGAAAAGAATATCACCGTCGCATTTCATTTGTTCGACTTGACAAACACTTTCACCTTAATTTTTCGTTTGCATGACTGTGAAAGAACAAAATTGATACAATTAAAAATAACCATACACAACGAAAAATAAACGTGAATTAGAAAATTTAATACTTCTTCGTTTTATTTCCTCTTTCTGCAACATTTTTGTTTAAGTTTTTTTTTATATATCCGTCACTTTTATTGATTGAAGTATGAATAAGATAAAAACACTTTTACCAATACAAAAAAATTGTTCATCGTGACATTATATTCCTTCCATCTATTTATGAGCGGAACGTTGTTTTTTCCCTTCGTTTTGTTTTACACGTTCTATTGAACGGACACAACTTTTTTACGTTTAAACAAAGGGGAAAAAAAGTACGCCTATCATATATTTTACACTGACATAGTCGCGAAGCAAGTTATTCAACTTCACTAATGACTTTCCCGGTTAAATAATAATTAAATTGTTGTCCAAATTTTGTTTCCGCAATATTTTGTGTGACAATAAGTGACGAATTGGAAAGCGATCGTTTTGACAGAGTCGAGTGCGTCTTGCGTACGAAAATTGAGGAAGACTTTTAAAAAAAAGCGGAAGTACGCGCGGCACGACGGCGAAATGATGATTAGGCGCGTCGGTGCAGTTATATCGTTGTTCCTCGAATGCTTAATTGGGTGCCGCCGAGTGGCTCCGGTATTGATTATCCTCGAAAATTTCACGGCGCTTTTTTACCCCGTTCGGCTCGGAATTTCATCGCTCGCTGCACTGTCCGTCGAACGAGGCCAACCAACCGAATAATTGTTGGATGTCAGTTCTGTAAAAGTGACGACACAGTAGACCCTTGTGATGCTTTTTTAATCCAACCATTCTTTTATTTTTTGCACACCCATCTCTTCCGTCTTTCATCATTCAAATTTCACGTCGTTTCAAAACTCTAATGAACGCTTTTTTCATCAACCAATTTTGAATCTTGATATACCGCCAGATTGAACGAATAAAATTTTAATTTCGCTTGAAAGAAATGTTGCACTGCAACATTCAAAAGGGCGAAGGAAAACAAGAAGAGGTGGTGTTACGAAAAAGGGTTTACAGATGTTGCAATTCTTTCGATGCAAAAGTTTTCATTATCGAGGTCACTTTCGCGCATCGTCAAACCGGATGTTAATTCGCACGTTATGGACGCACTCTCTGGTTCGATTTTTCAATTCTCCGCAGTCCGATGAATTTTGAAACCCGCGAAGGACATCAACTAAACCGAGACTGATGACGTGAATCATGAAAAACAACTCCGATCTTCGGTCCCGATAAACAAAAACTTGTTTCCACTTATTTATCATGAAGATGTGCAGCAACTTATGTCGTGAATAAAAAAGTTCGAAAGTTTAATCGATTCATTTATTCAAGATTTGAAAAAAATTATCAACGTGAGATGAATTTTTTTTTCAAATGATTAAAAAACAAATTCTTAATGTTGTTTGAGTTTTTGTCATTTTCTTTGATGTTTCTTTTATTATTTTCATTTATTATCATTGCCTCATTTCAACTGGTAATTCGTGTGTACTTTATAACGAATTAAATTTTTTATCAAAAAAAAAAAAAAAAACTAATATCGATGTTTCGGTTGATTAAAAAAATTCGCACGAAAACGAGCGCAATAAAAATGATATGTTACGAAACGATTAACCTATCGTGTCTTCCTGGGTTTCGTTGCAGGTGTTGTGTATTATTATGTCTCTCGCAGGGAGTCCTTTTTACGGCAACCGAGGAATGCCGTGTGTTTCACGCGGTTGTGCGCCCTCGTGCTGAAGAACTCGCTTCTATGAATATAAAAAAAAGCCGCAGCATAACAAAAAAAAAAAAAAAACGACGCGAATTCATTTAATGGATTCCTAAAACCATTGCGGAATAAAGCGTAATGACGTTCGAATTTCCCACGTACTTGTAACCAGGTTAGCGCAACAATAGATCCAACACCGAGCGTCCGGAAATAGTTCGGGCCCTCTTTTAGGTGCACCTGCTGTCCGAATGTGCCATTTGTCTTTTACACCGGAAGAAAATTTGTATAACTGTCTTAAAATACACGAATGAATGAATTTTCCCTCGAATATTCGAATCATTTGACCAACATTCAACGAACAATTTAACCTGAAATTAAAACTACCTAATTATTCTTTTAATTAAAAATGGAATGAACACAATTACTTAATTTAATTTTCGCCGAAGTGAATTTGGTCTCGAGTTGAAATGGGATTTTTTTTTCTTTTTACAAAGGTTGCTGAAATATTGTATGCTATCAATTTGAGAAGCAAAAGTTGAAGAGAAAGAGATACAAAAAAAAGAAGGGAAAAGAGTTATGGGGATGGTTTGCTGGTTGTTTCCGAACAGAAGCCATACACCATATGGTTGCAGTGCCATGCTCGTTGCACGCGTATAATATGTGCGCCACTTGAGAGACTGACGCTCTGCATACTCAGTCTAGCTCCTAGTTCGTGTGTTTCGTACACTTGAAATTCGATATGCACACGCAGAGCTTCCTCGCTGATCACCGTCCCGCCACTTGTAAAGTCGCTCTATCAATACGCGCCTATCGATTAAATTATATTAATTCCAAATTTTTTCACCCGAATATTTTAATTTTCATTGCAACATCAGTTTTTTTTTTTTGATCAAACATTTCTTCAGTTCATTTTTGATTGTTAATGAACATGTATTTGATTTCAAGGTTTTTTTTTACATTACAATTTAACATGCTTTGTTTGTTTCCAATTCGTTGTCAGTTTTGTTCGTTTATTTTTATTTAATGAAAAAGTTTGTTATTTGAAATTCAATCTGAAAGGTTTGAAAAGTACAAACAAGACAATCGAATTTTCCATGTCGAAATTGTATAAGCGTTAATAATGATGTTTTCGTGGTTCGCCACGTTCATACAAAAAGTATTTCGAAAAAAAAGTGGGCTTTCATTCAGTCGTCTGCGTGACAATTGTTTTAGCATAGATAATTTTCGTTGAGTCCTGTGCGACACATATGCGAAGCGAGAAAATGTAAAAAAAAAAAGAGAAACGCACAATGTTTTATTACAGTTTTGTGAATATTCATGAGGGAACGCGAAGAAAAACAAGCTGGGAAATATGCGCGAATCCTACTGAACTGAAAACTCCAACGGGTGTGTAATTATAAAATAAGATTATTATTTTAATTGCTTGTTTTTTTTTTTTTTTGAACCTGTGAAAATATCACATATCCTGGCGGGAAAATGTTTTTGTTCCTACAGATATCAATCGTAAAATTACCACCACACTGTAATTTTATATGAAAAATTATCCAAAATCACAATTTTAAATTTAAAATCCAAAATGAATATCTGTATCTAATAATATAAAAATACATGACTTTGCAAATGATGACTTCAAACATTTTAAAATTGGCAATTTTGTTAAAACATTGTTTAATATTTTTTATTTCATTTGATCGTCAGTCTGATATTGTTCGATTTCAAGTTGATGAATTTCGGATTTATAGTAATATGATTTCGGTAAGTTGATTGACTCGCCCTTGCGCAAGGGTAATAGCTCCATCAATTCAGTTAGTCAATTTTACAAATACAACTCAAGCGAAACGATTTCGATTAAATTTGCATTTTAATTTGAATATTAAAAAACATTCAAAACTACTTTTCTTGTAATGAAATAAAAAGAAAAAAAAGAAGGAGCAAACAAACTCATTTTATGGGTAAAAATTTAAACTTCAAATCAAGATTCCAAACCTCCAAGCCAATTATGAAAAATTGTACAACCCTGTAATTATTTCCAGCTCATAATCATTAACGCGACCATAATCATCGTCCATTCGAATAATTAACATTGTCGTCAGAAAATTTGCGGTCTGAAAAGTCAGGCTCATTATAAAATTGGACAACATTTTTCTAACTGATCTTCATCACGAAAATAAAAGTCAAACTGTGTAAAACGATACGTTTGTATAATAGAGCGTCCCAATTATGTGTACGCCGAGCCTGTCGAAACAATTTCATTTGTTGGTTTCGCAAGCGGTGCGTGCAGGCGCGTCTCTCGTCAAAACGCTCGTCGTTATAATAATAACACGATGGGAACGGTCCCACGCTGCTACCATCATCCACCCAGGCTAAGCGATCGAGCGTCATTTTAGTTCAATGTTTATACCTTTTTTGTTGTTATTTCGACTCACTTTCCCGGCTTATCTCACTTCGTAATCAACTCGAACGGGATACGGTACACCGCAACAAATTACGCGCATCACGTCAACAAAATTAAACGATACATCGTCCCCCTTCCAATTTATTACAGTATATCTTCACGCCAAATTGCATCCGAAAAGTTTTGATACAAATCAAGAACGAACACACACTTTCAAATGGGATGAATGATTCGGTGGTTTCGAATAACCAAAAACCAACTCACTCGCATTGATTTTCATTTCTGATTCTTTATTTTTGTATCGTCGTGTCCTCTGAAAGGAAAAGTTCATTGGCAGATTTATTTTGACAGGAAGTGTGAGATATTTATTATAATCGTCCCTCCTCATAACACACACCTTTTCCTCATTGTTTAACTTGGCAATTATCTACTTCGTCGCAGCTGATATATCTTTTCGCCAGATGTTCGGTCTGATTTTACTTCTCCCTAATATATTTTTTTTTATTTTCCATTCGTCATTCCAACTCGATGCATTTTGTTATCGATTCAATACAGTTTTATAAGATCAATGAATGTTCAAAACGAATCAAAATTTCTAACAGTTTTGACGTCAGAAAAGCGTCGTGCTGGAAAAGTCGTTCCTCCGAATTTGGAGCAGCCATTTTTGAACCGAGGAACAAAAGTGACTTTGACTTTTGCATGACGTATTTCCGGTACGAACAATTCGCGATCCTTGTCGCGAAACTATTCATCCCGTCGCTCTGGGGCGACGTTCAGAGTGACGCGTAGTGGCATCCTCCGCGAAGTACCTGTCGCAGGTGTCGGGTCTGAAGAAGTAGCGCGTTCACACGAAGCTAACATCAAGGGCGACTTTCATCCTCTCAGCCCAACTTCCTTTCTATACTTGCGTCTGCTTCCCATCCAGTCAATTCGACCTAAAAATGCACTCTGATAAAAAAATCTGACTATCTTCCAAACAATATGAAATCCCTTCTTTGGTAACAAGTTAATCATTTCAAAATTACATTTCTATTACAATTTGATTAAACTCATTTCAAAAATATAATTGTATAAAGTTTATAATACTTTTGTCTTGCAAAATATAAAAACAAACGATAGAGCTTCTGAAAATGGAGATATTTAATTCATTAATTAGTATGATTTTTTGTTGATAAATTTACTTTTAACTGGTAACGTTTTAAACCAATTCTGGCGTTTTTAATAATTAACCTTTTTTTAATGCAATAAATTGTATCAAATAATTTGAATTATTCATTTGTTTGTGCACTTTAATTTTAATCATTTTTAATATTAGATTTATTGAACAAAAAATAATGAAATGTTTTTTAAATTGTCAATAACGTTTGAAACTGAAGAAAATGGTTTTAATATTTTGTTAAGCATTGGAATGCAGTGATCGAAAAGTAGAGGACAATGCATAGAAGTTGAAGAGAGACAGAAAAGGGGCACACAGTCGGACGATGGGGACACTATGTGGTGTCGTTTAATGAGGAAGTAGTCGTATTATAGCATCACGTAGAATGCTTGTTTTGCGTTTCAGCAACGCTATTACACTAATTGTTCTGCTGTGGGTGCAACCAATAAATGTGCCAAGGATACATCTATTTCCGACCTACTTCAATACCCAATACCACAAAACGTATCACAAAATTTCAAACCCGTGTTTCGTTCTCTAATATACTGTTCCTCTCATTCGAATCATTCGCACCTGATAAATAGCCAGCAAATTCAACCTAACAGATAGCTCTAATTAGTCTTACATAAATCGTTGCGTGGATTCTTTATTAGGAAGCAATATGAAATCTCCAATACTGCGATTGGTAAATTGGAAAGTAATAGAATCGAACGGTTGTGTAAAGACGATTAATAATTTTTTGGACGAAAGTTTTTGAGGTATCAATTTTTGTAAATGTCGAAAAATCTTGTGAATGAGATGTAATTGGTTGTAAACGGCGAATGAAATCTAGATAGTTTAACACTGCTCGAAGGTGATGTAAAAGGTATAACCTCCGGTAGACCAAGAGTATTTAAATTTTCAAGCACGTAATAATACGCTGTATTATCTACGCATGAGTGCGAGGCAGCGTTGCGTTACGTTCCTATGGTGCACGAATTATGAATTTATAAAAAGGTCAAGTTTTAGTTGCCCAGGTTTCGTACCGTCTTTGTCATTTTGATTTAATCCTTTTTAAGAAGATAATCATACAAATTTAATTTTGCTTATTTTAGATTTTGCATCTTGAATTGTAATTTCAAAGATGACATTTTTTAATTACGATTGTGTACACATTTTGGGATTTATTTTTGAATTATTTTTGTTTTTCAAGTTCCTTCAGATTGATCTTAATACTCTAATTGAAATCAGTGCTGATGGTTGAAAAAGAAGACGTTACTCGGACCGTTCCGGTTCCCGTTCCATTTCCGTTTAAAGACGATCGTAGTCGTACCAGGTGTAGATGCAAGAATACGCGTGTACATTAGATGCCATGGTCACGCTAGGTTACACCATACAGTTCCGACATCGTAGAGCGCACTGTCGTCTCGCTGCTGAACAGTGTGATACGGTCGAATCAACCACTGTGACGTTTAACCTCTTCAGACAATTGTTTACAAAAGTCGCTTTCTCGATAGACGCCGCCGACAAAAAGGAAATTTCGTCATTTCGTGTAGACGCAAATGCACTACACAGGATGCATGCATTATTGTCTCGACTTTTCAATAAAATGAAGACAATTTGCTCAAAACAACTTTGAAAAAAAAAAAAGAAGACAAATTCATCCGCATAGCAATAAAATAATAAAAGAAGAAATTGGTAAGTTGAATGAAATGATAAAACTTTTAAATTTGATTTCTTGTTTGATGAAAAATGAATGAAAAAAAATGTGTTAAATTAGTTTTATTTTATGAAAGTTTTGCATTGATGATAAACATGAAGCAAATGACTTTTGATTGAAAGAGCATTTAAATGGCTTATCCTATTTCTAATCTCGAGTTTGTCCATCAATCGTAAACGTTGCGGCTGGCAGAAACGTCGTAACATGTGTGGCTTGTTACAAATTTTCTATTTTTTTATTATTTTTTTTTTTTTTTTGCGAATTAGCGTGTTTGCAAAGTGGGACGCACGCAGTCGTCGACAGGAGGTTGATTCTCGAGGCAAATAAATCTTGCGCTATTATTATTGACGAAAGTCGAGTCCCGCCGAATGCAAATCAAAGCGTGCTATCATTCATCTGCTTGTAATATCGTTTTGAAATCGTGGCGTTAATCATCTCTCCGAGTGAAAATTATCTACAAGGCAAATATAATTATGAAACTGCACAGTTGCTTTGTCGCAATATCAAAAAAAAAAAGGCTAATAAATAACAGTCTGTATTGAAAGTTTCCACATTTCAAATGAAATGACAGTGCAAATTGAAATTAAAAAATTATAACAAAATCAGCAATAAAATTTTGCTTGTGTAATTTATATCACTTTCGAAATTTCAATACGAAATTTATCGGTTTCTATAAAGCATTATTTTTGAAATATTTATAAATATTAACAGAAATATTATAATTTTGCAGTTTCAAAAAAATTTAATAAATTTATTCGTTAGTTGTTAAGTTACATGTAATAAGCAAAGTTGTTTGGATATCTTTATATATTTAGATTCAACTTGAAATTCAGAGACCTGGAAAGTTTTATTTTGATTTCGAATATTAAAACTTGTGATGAAAGTAAGAATACAAAAGATAATATAAAAATGTTTTAGGTACGAGACAACAGAGGCTTACTTGATGTACAGGTTTTGTATGTATTTACCGTGCAAATCAATACGTACACATGAATATGAGTAAAAAAAAGAACAATTATCCTGAAACGCAAACACAGTTTTTTTTCAGTCTGTTGCTTTGAAGTTCCAAAGAAACAATG
Source organism: Trissolcus brochymenae (assembly GCA_030523145.1). NCBI lineage: Eukaryota > Metazoa > Arthropoda > Insecta > Hymenoptera > Scelionidae > Trissolcus > Trissolcus brochymenae. The sequence continues at coordinate 78,986 of JAQQRF010000078.1, forward strand.
AGTCAAAATGACGATACGCTCTTTCAGATGTAAATTGTTCAAAAGGAACGTTAATTATTCTTATTGCAATTTTATGGAGATTGGCATTACAAAAATTCATTTTGAATTGCAGTCTTTATTTTAGTAATCAATTTTATTTATTTTAGTTAAACATTTTTTTACAACGTTTGATAATTTTTTTTCTTTCGCTTTAAAACACTAAAATGCTTTTCTGCAATTTTTTCTTATTTTCTGCACGTCGCTTCAGTATTTTCGATATTCGATTCACTTTTCAAGCAACCGTCTCGTCGCAATCCGAAACCTGCTGATTTCGCGTGGCATCGGATACTTTTGTCTTCCATCACATTAGACTGGCATTTAGTGTAACATTTCGCGACTCACTGGACAAGTAGAAATCCATCAAATGCAATATCAAAACAAAATTCTCTCTCTGAAAAAAAAAAAAAAAAAATATTCATCCATGTATTATTTGACACATTCGATTAATTAGAAATGACAATTATTTAACACAAAATTTGTATCTGCGGCTTCCAAAAATTTTAATTTTTAACAAAGTATAACACTTTTTTTATACACTTTTTTTACATACAATTTCAATTCATCACATTATTAATTTAATATGTACATTTTTTCCTCTTAGAAATTTTATTTGAAGAATTTTTCATTAAGTATTCCGATAAAATACCCGATCTTGTTAAAATCAAGGAACCCCAGTTATTCACCAAATTACATTGCAAAAAAAAAAGGCGCGCAAAATTCATCTCTAACGGAAAACAGCCGGACAAAAAAAAAGTGGTCGGCCGATTTTTTCGGACGCATTCCATTCTGGTGCAGGAGAGAAGCCAGCGTGCAGAAACCGCAATAACGGCGGCCTAACTGCAGCGGTTTCGTAGATCCGACGATATTACTTTCAGGTGGCATAATCATCAAGATCGATGGCCCGCCGCCGATCAGCACACAACCGGCATTCAAATCTTTAACCTCTGCTGTGCGAATTAACCCACGCAATCTTATACATTTCATTCAACTCTGCTCCGCAGCCCTGGTCTACATTCTTCTCTTTTTTTAACGTCTGCCTTTCCTCTGGGGAGGTACAGTTTTGCGAACTTGGAAGGATTAATGATGATACTCCTGGGGTCAAATTGCATAAGACATTCTAAAAATAAAAAAGAATTCAAGTTAAAGAAAAAGTACAGCAAAAAATGAATAAAAATGTACAAAAAAGAGTCGTTGACATTTTAAATCATGTAGTAACAAAAAATGGATAAAAAATGATCTCGGTAAAGATGGAAAAGATGATGGCATATCAAGAAGCAGACATCTGAGAGCACTGGTTTTTCACTAGAATCGATCGACAGGTAATGCAAGTTTGTTTTGTTTGAGACGAATGGGTCTGTGCGATCCGGGTACTAGTACGACCTCGACTCGTTGCTCCAAGGTAGTTAGGTATGTGGCTTGCGTGACGTCACTTATCCAAGGTCGGATAATGAACCCTTTTCTACCGTATTGATGCCGAATCTTTCGGTACCATAACAAAAGTTAACTTAAATGTCCGCTTTTCACGAGAAACTAATTGAAATACGAGTGCACCTCGTGAGAATACCAAGGAAGCAAACTGCCGAATCGTAACGTCGATTGACATAGTTTTACGACACGCAACGAAAATTGACCGGCGCAAAAAACAGAGGCAAATTTCGATTGTTAACTGCAAATCGTTAACGGGAAAGTTTTGTGAAAAGGTCCACATTTTTATTCTCTTCGTGTGGAATACAAAAATACAAAATCTGGTTGAAATATTATTCTAACCTTTGTACAACATTCTCTTCTTCTAAAATATCTTTCCGGTACAATTGCATTACTTAAATTGTATCAAAAAATAGAATTGAATATTCTTTTTTCGTTTCTTAGTCGAGTGGCAACCTATTATGAAACTAAAAATTTGCCATCTGCAATCATTTGATAACAACAACGCAGGCACAGAAAAAGAGTCCTAACAATATGAAATCGACGGATAAACCGCGAGCACATATTCAAACAGCCAGAAATAAGCCAGGCTCCGTATCACAAGAGCTCTGCTCTTATCGTTCGACCTTTCTGCAATCTAAATTTTCTTTTTTCCCGTCATCTTTTTTTTTTTTTTTTTGCGATAACTCAGAACATTATTGAATTTGGGTCACCAAATGTACAAAATAAAATCCGCGCGACGGATTTGCTCGCGCGATTGATCGTGCTATATTTTCGTGACCCAATCGATCGGACGTATGAAAAACAGGAGAGATAGCCGATTAATGTGTGATGTTTTATGATTTCAGCTAATCATCCGAACGTTATGCCGTTGGAATTACAATTGTTACGAAAATCCAAACGCGGATGAAGAGATGACGTGTGCAGCTCGAAAGCTACTCTGCTTGCGATCTAGAACTGGATAATTATTATGACGGACTATCTGGATCCGCACTTTGTACGAGCCCTCTGTCGCGAACCAGAAAGACGGACGCTTCAGGTAAGCGAGAGACAATGCGCGCCTGCACGTGATAGTGTGTGTTTTTTTGCCTGTCTTCTTCCATCCAGAGCCCCTTTGTGCACCACGTTAGCCCACTTGGCCTCGCCTCACCTGCAACTGGCTTGCACTTTTCTCAGAAGCTCGCGCCAAGATAAGACGCTCGCGAGTCAAAAACGCCTTTGCTTCAGTACTAAAACGCGTCGTCTTTTGGTTTATTCCAGATCGTCTGTTGATGATGATCGAACGAACATTTTTTCCCAATTTTTCCTTTGTTGCTGTTTTATTTTTAAACATTTTATTGAAAACAGAATTTTCGATAAAAATGGACTACAAGATAATTAGTTAATTATCTTTCTAAATAATCAGTACAGATTTGAACGAATACTTGAAATATGTTCATTGCAAAATTGATCCAATATGAGCCATTATTATAACAAATGGTTGAAACTCTGCTTTACTATCACATACTTTATTTATGCACTATGCAACAAACTGCAGTTGTTATCATTAAATTGTTTGTTCAATTTTTTCTTATTCCAATTCGAATTGTTATTGCAAAGAATTTTAAAGTATGCATCATACTGATTAAATATCAATACCTATTTGCGGCTCTCGTCACTAAATTATATTATCGTGTCCCAGTTCAAATGGTGGTATTTAAAATAAATTTCTCCGGCACACAAAAATTAAGTAACAAGCTCTATTCCAAATTTGAACTAATATCCAGGTCATTTTCTGTTTTCAATTTTTAATTTGAACATTTCTTTATATTCGACTTGGTATTTGAGTTCTACTTGAAATTAAAAATAACTAAGATCAAATGTTTGCTTTTTTTATTCAGACAAATGATGAAAATTATCATTTTTTATTGAAATATCGCGATGGAATTGATTAAGCTTTTTCATAATCAGGCGGGGATACAAATTAGACCACACGTTTTTAATTTCGGGAACAATTAATAAACCAGTGTTTAAATTGGAAAATTGAGAAATTTTACAGCGAACAATTTATTTTTTCATTTGAATACATATTTCTCGTACAATTACATCGGGAAATTCCTTTTCATCTTCAACACAGCGCAGTTCGTTTTAAATCTGCGAATTCCGAGGATACATCAAATAAAAGTGAATTGTGCTTGAACGTGATTTATGGGATGTATTTTTCTGTTAAGAACATGACTTCGAGGACAACTTGCGCTGGGAATACACAATAATTGAGGTCTTTGCTCAAATATAGTATTGTATGTATACATTCGCAAACCACAAAAGCAAAGTTTTTACCGCATCAATTTTCGTGATTTCACAATTTGGCCAGATAACATAGGGTTTATACATACAAATAGAAGAAAATTTCATCTAATTTTGCCAAAATTGTAGCAATGACAATGAATCCAATTGAACAAAATTGTTTGCAAATTTGTAGGTGAATATTCTCATCTAATAAATAAAAAAAATGTTTTTTTTTTTTTTATTTTGATTTCTTTAGGGAGCACAAAGTTTTGAACTAAATGGGAAGTAAAACGTCAATGCGGTGTAATTTCAAGTGGACGCCGATAAAACAATTAGTCTGGAGGTTGGAGTGGTTAACAAAAGTGAAAGAAAAAGGGAAGAATCGTGACTGGGGAAAAAACGAAGTAACGCCTCGTGCCTTTATACTCTCCGGCTTGTTTCGCTTTTACAACCATCGACGTCAACTAATTAGTAATCAGCGTAGCCATTTGACAAGACCACCACGTTTTCCTTCTGCCTGCCATATCTTATCGCTTTTCCAGCCTTTGCCAATATTTCCACGAAATTACTTTTGTTACGTAAATGCCACGTCTGCTCTATCATGATTTTCCGCGATCAAATTATAATTGCCACTTTGTTGAAAATTATTTCGTTCGTGAAAATCCTGAAAGGAAATTTGTTTTTACAAAATCAATTTTCATGCAAATTTTCTTTTAGATGATTAAAAAACAAGTTGCTCTTGTCTGACAGGTGGTTTGCAAAGATGAGACCTGAGAGATGTCTTGTGACAGGCTATGGTATATAAACTTTTTTATTACGCGCGTATGGCTATATTAAATGTCACATTATCACGGAGTATCTGGAGTAAAACAAAGATCACAAACAGCATCTTTCGAGATACGATCCTAGCGCCAAGGTCGTCAGGTACTTTCGTTGTTCCATTTTGCATCGAGATGAAGAATAAAAAGTCGACGAAATGTCCCGACGTGACATTCTTTTTTCCCCTCTTTTTTTCAGTTACCTTATACGCGAAATCTTGTATTTCCACTTTGTAATTTACACTTAATTAACTCTCAAGTTTTTTTTATCATTGTCATAAAAATCGATGCAGTGAAAATGCAAAAAGTTGAATGAAGAAAAAAAACATTAATAAATTTAATAATAATACATTACAAACCAGATTCAAAATAATAGACTTGGAAAGTGTTTTGAGAGTTGATTACAGTATTTTTCTTCAACCAGCATGCACTAGAAAGAGAAATAGAGAGAGAGAAAAAAAAGCGCCCAGCACTTAAAGGCCTCCGTGGCAAATTAGAAGCTAGAACGACTTAATACGAGAAAAACGTATGGGCACAGGTGATGCTCAGGTTGTTCAATGAGAGCGTGTATACAAATTCATATTTACGGCTCACAAAGTGTTAGCGATTTGAAGGAATGTAAGTGTTAAGGCAGGCATAATGATTGCAGGGTGAAACGGGACTTGAGTCGAGTACGGCACGAGCTGGCATTTCTTCCTCCTCGTACCATAACACGCTTAACGAGAAACGGTAAACAAGCGGTGCGCGAAAATCCGGCCTATTATATTGATTGGAAAAACATACGGGATTAGTGTCAGCGGTCTCTCCATTCTGTCCTTGCTCGTTCACATTTCAAAACTAACAAAGCCGATTCCAATAAGCTCCTCTCGCGCAATCAACCCAGTCTCACATCTGTCAACCCCATCTCCAAATGTTCATTTCAAAAACAAATTTGTTTGATCATCCAAATAATTCTCGTTTAAATAACAAAATTCTTTTCTTTCCATTTTGTAACATATTCTCAAGATCGTGTCGTAATGTTTGTCTTCGAGCCAACATCCGTCTATTGCGAGACATTAAAATTGTATGCATATTGATAAAAGTTGGCTCGCCTCTAGACTAAGAGCAGTTTTATCTAATTCATTCGCAAGGGTTCACGCTGTACACCGTCGTGCTGTGGCAACGTTGTACTTTCGATTCGCCAAGTTCCATGCGACGTCGCGTGGTTTCAGAACGACGAGCTAATTTAACTAAGGGGGCAATTACAAAATATGTCTTTAGGTGCATAATATCATTTCATTCTACAATTGTATTTCAGTATATAAAAAAATCATCTAGTCTGATTTCAAACTCAGAGAGTTGAAATTCAAATGGGGATGCCGGTCAAGTTCAAGATGGCGCTATAAAGTGTGGTCCTAAGATCTTGTCTTTTTTTTTTTTTTTTTGTAACAATAAATGATTCAGTAGACGAAATTTTCCAAAACATGAGATTTAAAAAGGATGTTTTTCTTTTGTTTCAGGATTTACAAATTATCTACTATGGATTGCTCGGTCTCGAAGCACTTCGACCCTGCAGGGACTCGATTCTGCGAAGCCTCTGCAAAATTGTCCGCTACGAAAGACATCATGCCAATCATGTATTATACTAGTGAGTGTTCGATTACTCAGTCAGCCTTCGTCAGCTATGCGCATATAATTTGAGAATATTCATTCGCCGTTCCAACGTTCAGTATGAATGGACCGATATAATGATCATTCAACCATAATTTATAGTAATGAACGAACGAAAAAAAAAAAGAACGTATTACAAAAAAATCATTGCGAAATACACAGCGAGACATGATTAATCTCAACGAGATATTTTGCTTTTAATTTCATACACTTTTATACGGCCAAATCTTTTAGCCGATAACATTGGCGACTGAATGGCATCTTTCGGATGATCTTGCTGACCTGAGATTGTTCGATCTACAACCCATGAGTGTAAACAATAACAAAATCCACGTGCTCTAATCATTTGTTGTTCGCAAATCCTCTGATAGGGTGCGCTGTGGATCTTCATTCCAGAGATCTACTTTACCTACAGGGGTTATATGATCGTTTGATCTGCATTATCATCAGAGTTGTACCGTCGGTAACGTAGAAACTCATTTGATCACCTGAGAATGAGTGTGTGAAGATGTTAAAGGTGTCGGCACTGTTGAAGTATGGACATTCAAACGGTAACCCCCTACCTCTGAGGAAACACATTCTGATGTAATGAATCATGTTTTCAGATGAAGAAGATACGCTCGAATAATTCCACGGCGCGACATCGGATGCATTTTAAAACTCACTGCAGTCGGTCTTACGTGTTTTGCGAAGCGTTACGTAAGCGTTGGAAGAAGAAAAAAAGGTGTATCACACGTAACGCTTACGTAATCATAACAAACGTGGTTTAGGCAAAGCGAAGAAGGCGACCGAAGAGCTTCTTGCATGCAGCAGGGGGTCAATGGAACGATGTTTAATCTCGTTATGCAAACGCTCGTGTATTGCCGAGCGTTCTGTTTGGTTTAGCATAATGCATCTCGGTTCGGTTTGTAGTACCTCAAGTAACTCGCCGAACACATCTCTCAGTATTCAAATTGTATTCTCATGTTCAATTTGACGAACAATTAATTCTTCAACATTAATATTAATTCATTCATTAGTACAACTTTGACTTATGGGAAAATCAAAAATTCGACTCTGATGTATCAAAAATTAGCGCCTCTAATTCATAAACTTCCTCTCGTCCCAGTTTTTCAACTCATTTTTCCGAGTCTAGTCAAGTAGAAATTTTACTTGAACTTCTACAAACTGATTTAAGTTTTCTAGATCGAAACCCGATAAGGCACTGACCTGATACCACGGTCAGGCACTCATACTACATGTTATGCTTGGTTTCGATGTGACCTTAATGTAGAATTAATTGTTATTAATTCGTTTTCAGTCATGTACATTATTTATTGTTGGTTATAAATTATCATCTTTTTTTATCGATCGTCTTATACTTCACGTTTACTTTATTTATTTATTATATATCAAATATTTACATTGATCAAAGTTAATGTCAAGTATGGCATTATGATATATTTCAAAGTCTTGTTATAGGTTGTTTATTTATAAATTTGCTGATGATGATATACTTTTTGAAAGAGAGGTAGTTTTTTGTTCACAGTGGGAGACTTTTGGTTTCGCAATCAAGACTACAAGTGAACGACCCCTAATTGCTCATCAAATTAGGTTTCAAAGCGCGACGCTCGACGTCGCAGTTTCGAAAAGCCACATGCATATATGCAAACACACGCGCATCGTCTCGTTTTGTTGTTCTTCCCCTTGCTTATTCTCTCCCTTGTATCATTCAGCCGCGCGTGAATCGCGTGCACATGTCGGTACGCACGTGCACAAAAATAACATGTGTGCATCACAACACGTGCAACAAGACCAGCGTCCCGCTGCGCTCGATGACGACGTCCGACGAGTAACGTGCGGCCATCACTGTTTCCTATACGCCGCTTAAAAAAATGTTTTTTTTTTTCTTTTGGCGCATCATTTTCCCGCGCCCCGCAGCCTCTGCTCGATCAACCGTGTGCTTTTGACCCTTGCAAGTTATCTAACAATCTCTAAATCGCTTATTAGCTGTGGCCGTCTTGTAATCTTGGGCACTCAAAGGAACTCGTGACGTAATGACAATTTGTGTACGACGATGATTTTTGTTTGATGTAACCGATTTTCGGTGTCGGACTAAATTGAAAGTCTTGAGTGTAATAAGCGCCTAGAGAGGGCGCTCGGGTTCCTCGCAACTCAGTTGTGATAAAAGATTCAAACAGATAGGTCGCGCGAGAGAGGGTGTACTTTATTATTCTCGGCTCTTGACCTGACAGAGTAATGATTATTTTACGAGAATGATATTTTATAGACCGTATAAGTTCGGTGAACTAAAAAAAACAACATTCTTTTCTTTTCAAACTGAGATTGATAGTCAGATGACATTTTCTTTTTTTTTTACAATAAAATGTCGCCTTTTTTTATTTCAACATTTTGCAATTCAAAAGGATTTCTTAAGGATTTTTCGTTAACTGAAAACGAAAAATGTTTTGAGTCGACGTATATTTGTTGTTGAAAAAATGTTTATAACGCTCGTCTTATTAAAATGCCATAAATCAAATGATGAATGCTTTCAGCACCGGCGAGCTCGCGACCAGCTGGTACATCCTACTCTCGGGTTCAGTATTCATCGATGGATCAATGTTCCTGCCTCGCTCAAGGTAAGTTGCGATTTGTCATTATTCAAATGTTACGCTCCACCGCACAGGACTGCAAAAGAATACAGATTAGTCCAATTTATGTCACAAGTATACCACTTGTTTGAAAGTCAAATTTAAACTGTGGTTAAACCACAATTGAAATTGGGAGCCATCATGCAAAATATAATCCTCATCATCTGTTCATTGCAGTTGAATATGATGTATTAATAAGTATTTCTTGACAATTAATTTGTCAGAAGAAAATCATTTTGATGATTTAATTAAGAAATTAAATTAATGATTGGGACAGTCTTCAAATGGATGTTTTCAATCAACGTCAGTCTGAAAATTTAGCAAACCTCTCTATGTCGTAACTTATCGAAATTTATTGCAGCGTTCTAGATCTGTATCGGGGCGAGTAAAAGTATCGTTTTTTTTTCTTATCAGAAAAATATAATCGTTGCAAAAATAAGTCCCCTGGTATACGGATTAAAAAAAATATATATCCGAAAAGGGATGTTACGGTCAAACTCACCCGTCAGATAAGATGTATGCTTTTGAGGGATAAGAAACATGGTAAAAGAAAAAATGTAAGATGCAAGGGAAACAGAAAGTGCACTTTTGATAATTTCTGATAAAATGTTTTTTGGTATCTAATATATCAAGTTGGGACTTTATCAATGTTGTAGAATTATTGTGAACTGACAATTTTCAGCGAGATCTTGAAGTCGAGATAAATGGTGTCGTTTGAATTCATCATTTTCAAACGATAATCCAATTAAAATTACAATGATCGGTTTACACACGATGGAGGCGAATATCTGTATCATTAATAGAACATACACGTTGCTTCGCGCTTCGGTAATAACATCCTGATTTCTCTCACATAAATTATCACGATTTGCATATGGTTATGCGAGAATTATACCACTGGTGCGTAAAACTAAGCATTATCGAATACACGGCGCAACATTTGCATCGTTACTCCACGATAAATTTTCAATGGTCAATAATTCACAGATGTGTTAAACGTTAAAAATTATATACATTTTCGTACCGCACGATTCTGCTTGTCTCTCAAAGTTTCTTGAAAGTCAAGCTCCACATTGTTTTCAACACCGATCGATGCTGGACCAAATAAGAAGAAAAAAAAGAAACGACTCGGCCTAAAAACAAATGCGCATCTCCATATCTCGTCTTTTGTTTTTAATCCGTCTACAGAAGTCTCTCTCAGCTTGTCATTTTTTTTTGTTCGAAACAGACGAAACTCAAATAAAATAGAAGACAGACAAAATTTTGCGCTCTATTATTCAAACCCGTTTTCCGAGCAGAGTTATTACTCTCTGTTACGCTTATTTTAATACCGTCGAAAGATGCGAGTGTATTTTGACATTTCGTGCACGTGGTGTGCTTGGGCTTATTAACAGTCTCGGTGCAACCCTAGCAGTTCACTTGCAGGAACTCAATTGTGAGCTAAAATTGGATCTTTGATTACGGTATGAGAAGTTTTCATATGTATTCCCCTGCTTGGGTTTGCTAATAACTCATATGCACAATCTACTCTCTGCTAAATTTCTAACTCGTCAGTTAAGAATTCAATTTGTACTTTGCAACGTGAAATTAAGAAGAAATAAAAAAAATGTTTTCATTGTTTTACAATGGAATGAAAAAATTAATAATTTTTTGTTTTTACAAATTGTCGAGAACAATTAAAAGTGGTGCGAAAATGGAGATGCACATTTTTTCCGACGGTGCAACGTGTACGTTTCCACCTGTTTTGTAATGATAGTTTAGGCGCTATCAGACGCGTTGTATCACGATTTTCCCGACAATTTGCACGGGTACGAGGTCGATCGGGTTCGAAACAGTGAAAAGGAACGAGGGTGGCGACCAACGGAAAGAGAACGAGCCGCGGAATGAGCGTGAGAAAAATTAAAGAGACACACACGTACCGGCGCTGAGAAATCGCAAGTTTTGCTTCAACTCTTGATTGTGTATAGCTTTTGAAATGAGATAGTGCCAAGTGTTTGTAATGACGAGGCGAAAAGTATTGTTAAATCAGTGAGATATTTAACACCGATGATTTATATTTGTCTAACGATATATTATGAATTTTAATACAAATGAATTAAAATATCAAAAGGATGATGAAACTGTTAGTATCATTTTTAAATAATTAATTTTTTAACAAGTTTTTCGAAAAAGGATAAAAGAATTGTGATAGCAAGCAAAAAATTCGAAACACGTAGCTGCCTTGCCCTGATCCCATAACTCGTTTCAAATTAAGAAAATAAGATTCGCTTGTTTTTGAATGTTTTCAAGCACGTTATTCAAGGCATTCAGTCATCCGGATGAATTATACCTACCATGATAATCTTTAAATTGGTTGAATTTTGCAAATTTCTGCAACTAAATGAATCGCTTGCATTTTCAGTTCAAAAAAAAAGCAGGGCAACATTCTTTGAATTGACGCCGACTTTGCGTGCAATTGAATATCACGGACCTAATCAACGTCGAGTTTTGACGTTCCGAAAAAACGACTGACAAGAAAGAACTTTCAAGACAATGTTTGATGTTCCAAAAGGATTTTTTTCTTTGATTGGAAAAAAAAACTTTCCGCGATTGAAATAAAACCATTACGTAAAGAGTGCGTACGATCAAAATCAGTTTTATCTGTACCAACCACAGCCTTCAATCAGAACCGCTGAAGAAGTGAGATCAATTTTATTACACTTCTCTCTGCTCTCTTGAAAATTTTTATTCACGTTCGATGCCTTAATTAAATTTATTATCTTGACAACTTCTACAATCCGAGCCACGTGGAACTTTCCAAAAAAAAAATCGCTATACCAATTGCCCATTGTACAGAACCAACAATCAAACTTTCAACTTTTTATGTTGCCGATTAAAATTGTTTGTTCTCGCCTCGGATCAAAAATGAGTTTTGAATTTATGTAACCGAAATCAATGAATAACTCGACGCCGCCGGATCTTCTAGAAATTTGTGTTCGCTTTCATTTTTCTTGCTCGGGATCTTTTCATTCAGGTTTATTGTGCGAGTCAGTAAAAAAGTGAAAAGCAACTCAATTGACGACCCTGATGACCTCAGCGGGGATTATAATCACGTTGCAATTATGTCTCAAGCACCGTCGATTAACGTTGATCAACATTGACAACAAAACATTATGTGAAAAGTCGTTTCCTCATTACAAAAGTATTATTTCAAGTTCCCTTTGACGTAGCTTAATCGAGTTCGTTACGCCGAGATCCTTTTCTTTTACAAATGACGTCACATCTTTGACGAACAAAAGGGGTACTTTTCAGAAGTCAATCACGATCTTAAATAAGAAATTGAAAAATAATTAAAAGGAGGACAACAAGATTAGAACAAAAAAAGAGAAGATTCGGAAAAAATTATTTTTAGAATCTTTCGAATTGACTTTGTGCGTCGAAATTGTATGTTCATGTACAAGAGCCACTTCTAATTGATCCGGATCGCCGTTGGCCGTGGCATTTCCGCTTAAAAAAATCGATGTCTCAGACACACTGTCCATTTATTCAATGAAAGAGAGCAGAAACAAAAAAATGAACCATAAAAGAAAGGGGGGGATGAAAAGTGGGAGAAGGAGGGAAGATTGAAATTCCACTGCGAGACAACGAGGATAGAAAGCGGCCATCCGAGAGAAGGGAGCGACTCGCCTCGAGCGAGACAGTCATGCGGGAGACAAGGACAGAACTATACTGGGAAAGGGAAGCCCGGCTCTCGTGAGACTTCCAGTCTTCTCGAATATATCGCGTCGACTGGGTTACAACGAGATCGCGCGATTAATATCCACTGTTCGGAAGGAGAAAACATTTATTTGTCCAACAGTTTTGTTCAAGATTGAGATTTTGAACTTTCCTAGGCAGGGTTCACAATTGACCGGTGAGACGAAGTTTTGGAAACTTTTGACTCTGAACTTTCAAAGTTGACATTCATTACAAATGTTTTGCTGATTTCGCGCACTTTCTGATGTGGAATTTTGATTTTGATTAGTTTGTGACGAGGAGTTGAGTTTTCTCTAGTGTCCGATTGTCGTGACAGAGACGAGTTCTTGAGTGACGATTGGTGTTAATTTTTCTCCTTCTCCCTGACGTTTGTAAACGGATTCTTGGCAAAGTGTGGTATTTGAGAAAAAATGTATTCGCGTGATGACAATCGCGGGGAGCTCAAAGTGAACAAGTTGTTGATCATTTTATAATAGCGCCGAGTTTTTCTTTTCTTTTCTTTTCTTGTTTCAAAAAAAGAGCGCACTTTGGATACACATGCTGCGGTAATGAATGAGAGATGAAATTCCGAAATTCGCGCGAAATATTTTTTAATTGCTACATATGTAATTAATTGTCACGTTTGTAAAAGAGGAAAGTCGGTGACCCGTGAAATGAAACGCGGTTAATTCGAGCGCACGTTACAGGGACACACGAAAAGAAACGTGCGAAATGTGGGACGCAAGAAAAAATAAAATAAGAAAAAAATAGGGAACGGTCGGGCTAATTGGATTATCTTAATGCAACGAGGAACAAAAACCTTTTACGATCGCGGTTTTATAAAAAAAAAAATGCCACGCTAATTCGGGACTCGAGTTTGAAACTCGGAAACGAAGAAATAACCAACGATCAATTGCAATATCCGATTGCCGTGTGAAATTTCATATAATTCTCGGTCATCTTTTATTTCACTCGATTAAAAATAAAAAGAGAAAAAAAAAACGAAGAAAAAAAAGTTTCCATGATTTGTTGTTGTTTTTCTAACAGGTTGCAAGTTTCCAACCGATCGGCCAATTATAATTGCGCCTCATTAAATAAAACGATCGCTAAAAATAGCCGAACTTGAAAATCGATACATTCAATAACACCTTGTGTCTCACGTTTTTTCTATCGGTTTTCGCACAATTTTCAGTGCCAGGCGTGATCGCGGAGTTGAATTGATGCAATTTCGTTTCATTGGCCACGTTCACTCTCTAATCACTAACTCAAAACTGGTATTGCACAAAGTTTGAGAAAAAAAAAAAAAAAAAAAAAAACACTACAAAGTGTCTAAGTGTTTTATAATAAGATACCAATGAGAGACTTATATTTTTTCCGCGTTAAGCCACCTTTCTCGCGCATTAGAATACACGCGGTAGCGGCTTTCACCTGATGAAGAAGAAAGGAAAGGCGCGCGACAATCGTACAAGCGACACAAAAAACGGTGAAAATAAAAATTTTGCCGGCGAACGTGATGTTTGCGGATTAACGAGGCTGGTGAGATGACGAGAAAACCGGAGGTTCAGAGTGAATCTTGCCTTTAACTGAAACGATCACTTTCTGCTCGCAAACTCGTTTGCTCTTCAGCGATGCGAAAGCCGACTCGTTTCTGCCGATTTCCAAAGATTTTCCCGGTTCGGTCAATGACAATTAGAAACTTTCCAACCCCTTTTGAGTAAAAATTGAACAATCAATTAGCCTAATTTCTTTTCACGAATTTTAGTTGTCAAAAAGAATTTCAAAAAGACAAATTAAATTAATCATCAGAGATTTGCTGTAATTTATTAATAGAATTTGAATTTTTTTGTTAACAACTTGCAGATTTTATTTCTTTTTATATAAAAAAAAAAAAAAAACAAAGAAACAAAACAATGTGATTAATGAAAATTCAATTCCGTGTTAATTTGATACAACTGGAATATTATTTTAGAAAGTTCATCGATAATTCCGCACGATCAGTGTAGCGTGTGAAATCAGCAAAGTAGTGTTTTGTCGTTTGAACAGAACAAAGTTAAGGTTTTCTTGTTTAACGGTAGAGCGCGAGAATAACTGTGTCTGCGAATGGTGAAGTGATTTGTTAGACAATCCATAGGGCATATCGTTTTGACATGAGCGCGGAGTGAAGATTTCCGGGGTGTTTCCCGTGAATCAGCGCAGTTATTTCTGGACAAGGAAGTTGTCGAAAAGGTCGGCAAACTGGATGCCACGGACAGCGCCTCACCTCCCCGTCCCCCGCCCGATATTACTATCACCCAAGATGACCGGTAGGATTATTTTCTTATAAATTACCGTGTTGGCCGCTGCAATCTGTAAATTGATTTCAATCTTGAAAAATTTATTCACGCGCATATTGAATGGGTGAAAAGATTCGATTCGAATTTCAGTGACATTTGAAATTCTATAGTATTACATTGTCCAGACAACAAGAAACAAATGACGCATATGCGCAGTACTCATGTATGCCAAATTTATGCTACAGATATACCGCACATATTTGATACATGGCCTTTGCATAAAGAGTTTCAGTACAAAATGTAATCCAATTGAAAATTACTTGTTGAAATACAAGAAAAAAAGATTCGAAAATATATATACTTTAAAAAGAAACGTCGGACAATAATAACGTTGAAGAACGCTACATCAAAGTGGAGTAATAATTAATTGAATTAGTCGTTCAAAAATGTGCATTAATTCGCAACCAAGGTATATAGCAATTTATTCAATTATTTTCTTTCTCTCGGATCCTTTTTGATAAACGATTCTGACAATAATTACGCGAGTAATTGAATATAATTATACATCGCTGTAACATGTTCAATCTAATTGATTACGTTTATCAATTGACGTCTGAACTTGCAGCTTTTGGTACGAAACTGACGTAGGTGACCATTTCGAAAAATAGTTTTTGTTCCAAGTCTTGTTGTCAGTTTTCTTTATTTATAAATTGTTTATAATTCACTTTGACAGAGTGCAAAATGAGCGTTTCGTAGGCACACGAAGGTCGTGTTGTTTTTGAGCAGGGAAATGAGATCAAATCAATAGGATTAATTCAGAGAATTTGCGATGTTAATTGAGATTACAAACCCCCTTTTCATGACCTTTGTGTTGACACCTCTGGATGCATAACGTTTTTGTGCACGTGATACTTCGTCAACCCCAATCCAAGTTTACATTTTGCAAAAAAAAAAATATATATATATATATTATTTATTTATTAATAATATTATTTAAATTTCAGAGATACTGTTATTTGAATTGTATGAAATATTTTTTACCTTTATTGAATTTTCAGAAAGATAATTTGAAGTCTGGGATTTATTATATCATTTTATTTCGTTGTCGTAATAAAAAATTATTACTCCATTGCACTTTTAATGATAACTTGTCAAATGCAGCGAAAAATGACATAATGAACGAAATTAGTGGTAAAAATGTGCACGAATAGTTAATCAAGTGATGTAACAGAAATGATAAAATTTATATGATTTTCTTTGCGAATTATTTCAAAATTGTCAACTGAGTTAATAATAAAAAGGTTCTAAAATTTTATGATCCACGTATTTGAAGTACTTTTGTACTTTTGTCATAAACTTTTATGATTTAATAAAAGATTCAGAGTTTAAATTTCAGGTGCAGGAACATTTCGACACTTTCATGGTTATATCAACTATATCAACTAAATTAGTATTAGAATAGAAAATATGCAGACAAAATTCAAATACAAAAAGTTCTATTTAGTGGTAGATTATTAAGTACACCCACACTTAACTGCCAACTTTTAATCTGTTGTCATGAGCTCATCTTTTACAAATGACAGAATCTCATTCAAAAGTGGATTAATCAGTTAAATTTGAATTTTTAAATTGATTAATAAATTTTCCAAACAAGCTGATTCTCGAAATGGATATTTTTTTAATAATCTTAATTCTTTTAAAATTGCAGAATTATACATTTTCCGTTTTGTTAAATAATTTTCCATATGAAAATAAAGCTTTTTTTAAACTCTTCTTCCAAGATGCACAGAAAATTTCATTATGCAAATGATATTGAATATATCAAAAATAGGGGTTGATTTTTTCCGGCGATTCCATCATCTTCCCATGTAGAAATATTCAGTTAGATTTACGTTCGCTCAAACATTAGATTGTTGTATATAAATGACTCTAATCTATAATAATAAAATATCTACTAATTAATAAAAGGTGGCATCTGCCAAACCAACGTCATTCCATTATTGGAACAACTATAACGTTGAACATTTGTGCATGAGTTGAAACGAGTCGTGTGAGGCGTGATGTGGGCTATTCGAGACAAAACACGCGAGAACACACGACGTCTTGAGAGAATTCTTTAAAGGCACGTGGCCATTCGCTGTTTACAATTCGGGAGCACTCTTCTATAAGTTCATTTTAAAAGAGCCGAAACAAAAGAAACGACCTTCTCAGGAGAGGTTTTAAAAGCCTTTCTTATATTAATCCTATTGCGAATTCAAATCGCACGACAGCCGGCACGTTCTCAGTTTTACGGTCTCATGCTCACGAATTTCAATGGCTTGAAGAAAAAATTCTCTCTCTTCGATGCTTTTAATTTCAAATCGTATCTGATTGATATTCAAATAAATAATTTATATTGAAATAATTTAATTTAATTGAATAATAGAATAATTTTTTTTTATTTCCGCATCAAATAAACAAATTGTAATAAAAACGTTGGCTTATAAGGCGACTATAAATTTGTTTCGTTTTATCTAAGATAATGTTCTTGGGGATTGATAAAAATTGTTGAAACCCCATCTCAAATCTTGATACTGCCTGGCTGACCACGAAATTCAATTTTATTTATATGCCCAGCTAAATGTGATACGAAATTCCTCAGATGTAGATGTGTCCACCGTTATACCAGATTCAATAGCTGATACACATGAGATCCCTCTGCTTATCCAATAATATTCAGATGAAATATTTCAACGAACTTAATGTCAAGTGTAACTATTCAATTATAACCTCTCCCTTGCAATAATTTCAGTTACATTCCATCCTCAACGACTCTGATCGGACAATCGATACAAATTAATTATCAGAACCTATAATCAAAAGAAAGATGCAAAATATAATAATAATATATAAACATATAAGCTCAGAAAGATTGCATTCGTCTGCCATAACAATAAATAAAATGGAAACAAAACTATCTGTGTCAGCATAAAACACACGTTCTTTGAATGAAATCAAACGACATTCAGCAATTCAGTCACGGCGCGAGAGACTCCCTATCTGTTAATTACCAGCGGCAAGGTGTTTGTTGAGCGACACTTTTCCTTTTGGTGACGTGATTTTTCCACGTGGCGCTTTTTCTCAGGAATGCGACGAGAATTACTCTCTTGGGTTCTTTGCGCGCGACACCGCGCGGCTAGGCTGAGACTTTTCTGTCGGCTATCCCTGTGCACCTTAAACCCGTCGCACCAGCCAAGGCTATCGAGTGCATTCCGTAGGTGCTGCTCCCATGCTTCGGGTACCCCCAGCGCCAACGTCCGAAGCTCCGATGAAAAACTATAAAATTATTCGCTGACCAGAATATAAACGGACATTCCTATTAACATTTAACTATCAAATTTAATTTTTCTTAGAATAAAATTTTGTTCTTCAGTTTTTCAAGTTGGTTTGTTTATTGAAGTCAAATTAATTTTGAAGTTGTATTAAAAATGTTAATTAAAAATCTTATAAAATGTTAATAGATGATAGGAAGTATGAATATTTTATTATGGAGATTTTAGAAATTATAAAGTCGTCTCAGTTCCACGTACAAAGGAGCAGAGAACGATGGATTAGAAAACAATCGAATGCCTGAACAGGATTATTGTTATACATTTTTTTTCTCTCTCTCCCCACAAGATGGTTTGAATGCTGCGCGGTATTTTATCAACCGTTATTACAAGTCCACTGTATATTATCGAATATCAATAACGCGAGTATAATTACAGCCTTTGCATTTAAAGAAAACTTATAATCAGCTGGCGACTCTTGCAAAATTCTATAACGTCAGCATCAGTGGCTATTCAAAAATAGATCAAATTTATTCTCATTTGGTTGTGATGTTATTGGTAATACAACAAGATGAGACTAAAAATATCATTTTCAATAAGTTATTTTATATTTTGAAAAGTTCATTTCAGAAATAGCATGCAGTAGTTTGATTAAAGGTTGTGATTGTGTTCTTTTGGAATGTTTTTTCAAGATGGAGAATATTTTAATATGAAAACACTTCAGATGTCTGTAAAGTTTGAACAACTTCATAACCACTCGATGAACAACGACGTAACCACTCAATATTTAGCCGTAGAGATTTAAAAAAAAATGAATTACAGCTGGAAAATATGATCTAATAGTTGTTCAAATCTCCCATAAAGTGCTTCCACTTGTTAGCTGTCACTTCGAGTGTTGTTTGTAATTGTGTATATGTATATGGTATAGTAACCTTGCATGTTATGAGAAGCCAAGAAAGGAAATTACTCGATGGTGTTGTAACACGGCGAGAAATATTTTTCTTGTCTTTCCTGTGCCATGTGCAATGAACTGTCGCCGAAATCTTTGCGAAACCGTGCGCTATCGCTCTCGTAATAACAAATCTCGCTCTTATCGATAACAATTTTTCAACAATAAAAAGTGCAAGATTATTTCTGTCCAAAACTCAATAAATATATAACAGTTATTATCGTTTTATTTTAGTAAAGGTCTCAGGTTCATATCTCATTTTGGCGCCATTTTTCTTACCATGTGACATTTGGAATGAAATTTGTAAAATAAGAGAATGATCAGAAATACACAGCTGACATTTATTGAGTTCGTGTCAAAAATTGTCTTCCGCGTCCTGATAAAAACTGGGTCAATTTTAAAACCTTCGATCTGCATTTTTTTTTTACTATTTTGAAATGCGCAAAATTTGTCATCGTTAAAAATTGTGTACTCTGAGAATTCGTACAACGTCGAGCTCCGGAATTGTATAACACTGACACGAATTCTTTATCGCAAAAAGATCCATTTTCTCAGCGCGCTTCTCTCGCGGCAAAACTTTTACTCATCCTTTGTTTGGCGAATTGTCGGCGTGTACCGAACAATGCAACGACCTGTCCACGTAAGCACGCACTACGTGACATTAATAACAATGTGCGATGGTGAAACTTGTACGCAAAAGTTCGAACGTTAAAATTTGTTCTCCCACGTGTAATCGCCTACCACGAATTAACATTATTTATATAGCCATCAGACAAATGAGTTTGATAAACGGAAATATTAATTACCGAAACGAAAATCTCATCTTCAGTACGAATTTGCAAATAATTTTTTGCATCACTGATTGAAGTATTATAGAGAAGATATAATAAATCGTTGAATAGTTTTATCAAAAGAGGTGCGCATAGCACAGACGTAATAATTGACTGGAATATAAGCGAACCAATGGCGTAGCAGTGTTCCCAACATAATAAATAGTGCATTAAGCAATTTGCATTGAGTGACGATGAGTCAAGTGAAAATCCGCGCGGCTCGGTTTAATTGTCACAATGAATCTCATTCATTCATTGATACGAAAATGGCGTACGTTGACGTTCGCCTACGCTCGCTCTCATTTACGTTCCACCCCCCACCTTTTGTCATCCGTTGTCGTTTGAACTTCATTCACAATCATCATCGTCCCTCAAGACTCAAAGATTAAAAAAATAAAGAAGAAGTAAGAAATTGTCGATTTAATCAACGGATGGTTTAATTGAAAAAATTCATTCATTTAAAAAAAAATGAATGAATTCGTTATCAACCTTTTGAAATGTGAGCTTGTACAAATTAATTTCATATCAAAACTGCAACAAATGTTTTTGTAACAACGCTTTGTTTCTGTATAAAAGCTGAAACTGTTTTGTTTGAAAACATACATTTTGCAGTGAATTATTTTTTAATGTTTGGCAAATTACCGTTTTCGAATTAATTAAAATTTTATTATTACAGTTGTAATAGCTGGAAAAATATATATATAAAAAAAGAAGCCACGAAACGAAGGTTAAACTCTGGGGAATAAAAAAAAAACCTAATTGCGTCATTTTTCAATTTAGCAACAGTCGAACGGTTTTTTGAGATGGGGAAGGACGTTAATGCTAATTTATCCGTGTGACCTGTTCGCGCAGTGATAGGAATAAAGTGCATGTGCGTCGATCAATTGAATCGAAGCTTATTTGAATAGCGCGAGAGTAGGCCGCGAGCATTTTGCCGGCCGCGGGTTAGAAAGTAGCCGGTTCGTTATCTGGTCGGTTCTCCATTCACGAGCTGTTAAACGAATAAATAAGACGCGAGGCTCGCTGCTGCGGCTAATTATGCGTGGATATTTATGTGGATGAAAATGGCAAGCGCTAATCCAGGCAAATCGTTTCGCGGTTTATGCGTTTACCTTTTTTTCGCCAAGCCGTGACTATATAATCGTGATTTATATTACATTTAAAATTTTTTTCACCAACATTTCAGTTTTTTAAATATATGTAATTAATGATCTAATTTTGTGGATTCGTGCAAATTTTTCATTCCATTTTTTTTCCTAACTTATGGTTTAAGTTTTTTTCTTTTGAGTTTATTAGGTAGAATGTTGAAATACAAGTTTTTTGTTGCACATAGTTTTTCAATCGTTCTTAGCGAATAGATTCAAAGCTGGAATGTGCAAATTAATGACAACCAGCTATTCTTACAGGTGCTCCGAATTGTCTTTCTTCCGCGCGTGACGCAACCGCGAAAAAAAAAGGAACTCGACTGTATTTTGTAATGCATTCGAACTTATCATCCGTGTAATTGATCTACAAACAGCATCACTTTCGACTTTCCAATTCCTTATGAAAAAACTTTTTTTCAATTTTAATTACAACTTAATATCTTTCATGGAATTTTATAACACTTAAATGTTACAGAATATACTCAATATGACATGTATTTTCTGTCTCATTTTTCAATTTTTTTAATGGCTGGTTTGATTTCACGGTTATCATTTCGATGTTCAGACAATATTCTGAATTGATTTCAGTAAACTTGAACATTTTGCAAAAAGTCTGGGGAATCAACAAAATCAAAGATGAAATTTGAGTTACCGACTGGTAATTGTAAAATCTCACAGTTGTGAGATGCTGGCAACGTAGAAACACTTTTATCACAGAAACATAAGTATCTTTCATCGGTAAAGTAGGACTTGCTTTTATATTAGAAATTGCAGTACATTGCATTTGCTATTGATCGAAAATGAACGTGGGGTCGACCATTAAAATTTTACAAATTTTAGTTGAATGAAATACAAGTTTTTTTTGTGAATAAGGAAATTAGAATGGTTTTAAGTCAGTTTCAAATGAAGAAGTCTGTGATTATTTTATTATTATTGAACTGATTGCAAACTTTGTATTAATTTTTTTTATCTATACATGTCCAGATTTTGTGAGTCTTTTTTCTTAATGTTTATATAAATTATAAGAAATATGAACTATGCAGTTTTGTTCCGCTTGAATTCGCTTGCTGATGTAACTCTGAAAAACGAATTTTATTGATTCAAAGGTCGAATCAATAAATTGATTTGTTATGAAGCAATTGCACGTAAAATTTGTGCATAAAACAAATTTAATTCCAAGCTTCGCCCAAAAGCAAACTCTTGACAAAATGAATACAACTGGTACGTTTTCGAGCAAACAACAGCGAGTTCCTTCAAGTGCTTCCAGAAATGACAACCTTTGCTTCCTGTTCACAATGAGGCTTTTCACATTCATTTTTCCCCCTTTTCTCACAATTCTTACACTGTTCGCTTGTATACGCTTCACCCTCAACTCTGCCACGCACGATTTTACGAAAAAAAAAAAAAAAAGTTCCACTTAAAGAAATCCACTTCTCTTTGAAATGAAATCAATTATGTCAGTTGATTGAAATTTAATCTGAATTAAAAAAATTCGTTCAGTGAATTTTTGATCTTTTAATTAATCCTTTGACGTGATTTTCTTTGAATTTACAAATAATACAATTGATTAATTAGATCTACGCCGCGTGTTTGTAAAGTAAACAGGTTCAAACTACATGATTATATATGGAGTAGTTGGTATATATCACTCGGTGTGTATTCATAATCAAATCAGCATCGCGAGTTTGACATGACGAGACGGCAATATGAAATCGGAACGTGCAGTTCGTCGGGCACACAAAGTTTCCTGGAAAAATAAAATGAAACTCGCGGATGAAAAAAAAAACGATTTTTTTTTTTTCACGTATCCGTCAAGACGTAGGTTGAACATTTTTGAAGGGCTCTTTCATGAACCATTTTTGTCGCGTTTTTCCCCGTGAGAAAAGTTTTTTTTTTCTTTATTATTATCACGCAATGAGCGAGCACGAAAGGAGACGAAAAATTACCTCGTTCTTTTCAGTTTTGCAATTTGTTATCGTGTCGAAAAAAGCGAAATTTAACTTCGTCATTTTAATCACACTTTTTTTCCTTTCTTCCTTGTCGATAGAATTTGTTTAAAGAAAATTTGCAATTTTCTCATTATGTAAAACTTTTTCTTACAATTGAATTGTAAATTGAAATAAAAAATGTACTTTTTTTTCCTCATTTAACTGTTTTTCATTCTTTTAAACTGATAAATTTAAGAATAAATTTGTAAAGTGATGGTAGATGAGAATCCATTTATAAACGTATTATTTCTAAGATTATATTCTGCATTGAATTTTATGGTTGGTTTGATTGGGAAAATGAATACGGGAGAAAATGGTGTATAACAATGGTCGAACGCGATACACCGAAGAGCGCCTGGCATTCCGGTTGAGGTTTAGTCTAGACCGAGACAGGTCGATATTTGGCACCTTCGATACAGCGCCGCAGGACCGCTTTTTGCCCCGGTGTACATCTATACTGAATTACATTCTCACTTCCACTGAATTCAAATAGCTCGAAATAAGAAACAAATTGTTCTCAAATCATTTATATACCTTCGAACTGTTCAAGCATCAAGATAACATCCTGTTTATTTATTTGCATCGACAAAAGCCTCAACCCATTTTAACAAACAGCCTCACGTACAACAATAAATTTGAAAATTTTCTTATTTTTTGACAAAATGAAAAGTCGAAGTGAGAAATGATAAGACGGCGATTATTTTTGAAATGAATCTTGAGCAGAAATCGTTTTGCCTATCGCGATAAGCGTTCGGGCGATAAATTTTGATTCTGCCGATTAAATGGATGAAAATTGATGGTCTGAAAAATGAGACTTGATAAAATCCGAAGTTACGAAAAATAAAAGAAACGCTTGGGGGATTTTTTTCAAAATTAAATTGGATCTCTCTAAATTTTTCTCAAGAATGAAACGCACTGGGTAAAAACAAAGGGCTTAATAAACTGAAAGTTAATATAATGCTCGGAGGAGATCTCATCGACGCCGGATGGCGAATCAGATGTCGAATGCGAAGCTGCTCGTGCAGATATACGTTTCCACTGTTAATTAACGTTCGCGTTAATCGAAATCGATTGAACTCCCTGCGCGTTACATGTTTGTCCGTGTGTCCGGGCTGCGTTACATTCGTAGATATTCTGACATTAAAACTATAGTAATAAAGGTTAATTATACAGCAAAACATCCGACTGCGATCTTATCGGGCCATTGTAACACAATTAAATAGTTGCGATCTTACATAATTACATTCTAATTGAACCACAGGCGAGATGAACAATCCAAATTTTTACTTTGATCTAGTAACGAACTAATTAATTGATAAAGTAACTTTGATTCGTATCGTAATATTTAATTGTTTAATTAATAAGATCGCGATGACTGATATTGTCGATTGAATTCAAAATCAATACAACAATTTTCATTGATAATAAAAAAAGTTAAAAAATTCAGACATCAATACATTTTAAGCTGTTAAAATAACGTAATTCAAATGATAATTAGTTATGTTAATTTAAATATTTTATGATTAATACTGTAAAATGTTAATAATATTTGTCTGTTTAATTGCCCCATATCACTTTTCAAATTATTTTTTATGCAAAAATTCGCAGATTAATTTTTTTTTCTGGAAAATCAGAATTTGTTTAAAAATTAATCATGTCTATTTTTAAATGCCATACAAAATCTGGTCAAGAATAAAGTTTCACAAATTCGAATTGAAAATATTTGATTTCAAACTATTGTAAAAATGCATGGTCTCATATATATATATATATATATATGTATCTATACATAACATTTTGCTCAATTTTTAACACCTTAAAAGGTTTAATTGAGTTTTCGCAAAGTTATAAAAACAGTTTTGTAACTAATGTCAAACCTAATACGATTTCACGTTACATACTGACGATGATTCATAATACCCACTCTACGAGCCGGGTTATAAAATTTTTAGTGATTCACAACATTCCTGGAACAGAATATAAATTTTCTTTCACAAATAAAGAACTTTTTCATTACAGATCGCATGCTTAATTGGCACGCTCTGAATTTTACTCCACTTCTCAAATTAAAGTACGAATCGATAAATCACGATCGTAAAAACAAAGTTGTCGACAACATTTGGACATTATCTAATAGTGGGTGGAGCCCCTCGATTTGTCGAAAACGTTGAAGGGATCGCAGGGACGTTCTCGAGAGATTTGATTCTTTCGCGAAAATAAACTCCTCTGATGACTTTGATTAATTCCCAATTGAGAGAGCATCGTCTCGATATTCGGGCCAAGAATATCGAATCAACGGCTACGCGATTGAACGGGTAATCCCATTTTGACGTCGCATCGATCATGTTTCGTCAATTGTTTAGCAAGCTGAAAAAGTATAATTGCATTACCTCTGCTTCCCCCTTTTCTTTATTATTAATTCTTCATTTCTCGTTACATTCAACAAAATCAGTCGTTTTTTAATCAAACTGATAAACAAATAATTGTTCATTATCACAACAAAATTGATCTCAACTGTCCTTCTCTGCAACAAAAATTAATGAAACAAAAGTTGGTTAACAAATATTTGTTCAGTTTGAAAAAAACAATTTGGACAATTTAATGAACAAAAAATTGGAATGAAAACGGTGAACTGAAGACGCGATTTATTATGTCATGTTGACGCGCATAGTTTCAAACGATAATTTAAGCGAAGGCGTGCGATAACGGATTCTTGTGACGTTGCCTATTAGAACACACACGCGCGTCTGACGTATCGCGTTGCCTCTCTGTTGTTTTGGCTCTCGCGTGCGAATGCATCGACACTAAACTGAAAACGCATGTGCAGCTACATTGTTCTGCGTCAGACCCAGTCATCCCAACACCAAGCACAGTTTTACTCTCGAGTTGCTTGCAATTAGACTGGCTTTAACGAGACGCGCCCTAACTCTCTTTCTTATTCCATTAATTCTCGTTAATACGTTAACTTTGCTTCCACACCAATTTCAAGTCAGCCAATTATAAGTTCAACATTCATATTTTAGTTAAAATTTATCAAAATGTATATTAGCAAATGCACACACACACACGTTGTTATAGTTTTACATAGATTTGTAAAATTGAGTAAAACAGGAAATGAAGGACTAATTCGAATTAATTACGAAATAGAAGATGGATCGTGCTGTTTGACAAGGCAAATGAAATAGATATCATTCCATTCCATTTTGAGAAACGTCGAAATTGTTTAATCAGTCCTCCTTTGTGCTTCTAAATTATGCTCGAGCAATTTTTTTTCTTTCTTCCCAGTACGTGTTTATGAATAAGCACAGCTGGCAAGATGCACAGTTAGATTTCTGCAGACGGTATATAAGCTATTTATGAATTTGTTGCTGTTACAACGATGAAATTATAACGTTGCATCGACACTCACGTCTAATACCCAGCGTCGACGTGTACTTTTTTTTTCAGCCTGATTATATTGTTTTAATTGCTTTCCGTAACAATAGCATCACGCTATGATGCTGTTTTCGATGTGGTGAATAATTGCTATTTGCACATCTCAACTACCTTAACGGCTTTGCAAAAGTGAACAAAAAAAAATCTGCAATGAAAAAAAAAAAAAAACAAAAAAAAAAACAAAATTTCATGTTTCTTTCAAAAAGGATCTGCGATAATTAATATAAATAATTTGATGCGCGTTGGAAAGAGGAAACGAACGAAAAAGAAAATAGTTGACAAATAGAAAACAAAATTGAAAAGAACGAAATGATTTTATTTTTTCTATAGTGATATGCCGAGACGTCACTCTGACGATCTCTTTTGTGTGTCGCTATTGCGATTAAGCTATTCAATATGAAACTCATGACCTTCGAACTCGACCGTATTCCATTTCAGTGTACGAACAATGGGGCCATCTTTCTTCGGAATAAATTTCATCAGAGCGTTTCGTCAACTTCGCTACTCGGTTGCTTTTATATTCGCGCATAGGAGGAAACGTGTCGCGTGGAATTTAATAACGTCAGAAACGCGCACGGTGAAAATAAATGTCGTTGGAAAAAAAATTTTTTTTTTTTATTTCGGCTCCGGTCACGGTCACCGCGCGCTTCTTTTCGCACATAAATTTTTGTGCCGCGCGACACTCACAATGTCAAGGAAAACGCGCCGCATCGTATCTCATTCATGAAAGAGAGGTCTGGCCGCAAACACTCTGATTACTCTGATAAAAGTCGCTGCGATGTTTGGACACTTTTCACATACTGGATGGGACGTCTAGTGCCAGCCATGAAAAATATAAGCGCCAATTGAACCGGAAGAATGTTTGCAAATTGCCCGCTATATATTTCGCAACCTGAAATTCGCATAGTTTTTCTTTAGCAATTTCGGTAAAAAATTTTGAGATGATTTTTTTTTGTCACGAAAAACCTGCAGTGAGCATTCTTGATTTGAATATAAAATTATAATATTTGTTTATGAATGATATTTTAATGAATATATAAAGTGGAAAATTAAAACAACTAGGATGACATTTTTAATCTCCAAAAATTGCACTATTTCTTACTGTTGATTAAAATTTAATTGAATTTTTTGTTTTATAAAAAGTTTAGGGACATTATAAGTGCTCGTTTGCGAACAATAAGTTATTACTGTGAACTGAAAAAAAAACATCAGTTCGGACGAATTTGTATCGGTTTATCGATTTATGCCCATACATTTTATTTTCCATCTGACCTGATGACATTTGAGAAATAAGTTCTAAGAACTGTTTTTTTTTTTTCTAAATTGCAAAATGATACTTGACAATTTTTTTAGTCTCGTGAATTTTTCATCTTTTATAAGAGGGAGTATTTTTTGCAAGTTACATCTGAATTGGCGTTTCAGAGAGGTGCAATTTTATGAAAAATAATGCGCGTCTGAGAAGAAAGTAAATTTGTTACAGCCGAGATGCAAATATACATTAAATGAATTTAAAAAAATGTGCATGAAATATCTGTCACACTGATGTATTAGCGCACTTTTCGCGATCTTAAAATACGTCTCGAAGCTTCTTGTAAAGTCATGAAATATTGCCGAATTTACATGTACGTGTGTTCGAAGAATCGAACTTCCGTACCCCCGTTTTCAATTTCAAATAAAACTAGAGTGAGGAGATTTATTAAATTGGTTTTATTGATCCGCACTCTGCATTTTGTCCTACCTTCCGTTTTCTCTATACTCCATTTGAAATGCATCTGCAATGTTTTATCAATTTTCATTTAATTTGCATATCTTATTGCTTCAATTCAAATCGAATTATCCTAACTCGCATATAATTCGATTCGGATCAATTGAAAGGTGAAATTTTCATGTTTTCAAAGAGTTATCGAGATACAGGATTTATCTCGTCGGGGAATATTAAAATTTAAGTAGCACACATTTTGTTCAAAACTTTTTATCTGTCCGTTTCTGTCGCGTATAAAAATTCTATTTCCCACCCACAACACCAGATTTACTGGCACAATAATTTTTATGGTACGCCCATCGTTCATCCTGAAAAATTCAAATCAATAAGACAAGAATAAAAAATCCATCCACTTAACTTCCTGCAGGATCAAAAGTGAACGAAAAAAAAATCCAATCATCGTGAACAAAATCGTAGTAAATAGGTAAAGTTTTCTACTACGAAAAACAAGTTGAAAATGATCTGCTGATCCGAACGTAAATCATAATCCAAATGTTTGGTTAAAAAAATTGTATGCAAATTTCAGTTATAATCTCGCTCCCAACCTTATCATGATTTTACACCACAAACTTCTCTCCTTTGATAACGCCTTGATCGCAAATTTTCATACCAAAACTTGGTCAAAACTTTTCGAATCGTCTCCTTAATTTTTATACGTTTTATAAACTTGTTTAAACTGCTTCTTTAGATCTTTTTCAACCATCTCAAAGTTTTTACTTCGTTTCGTTTAATCTTACTAAAGTCAATCCCGTATACCAAAAGCTTGATCTACCAAATCGAGAGGGCAAACAGAATCGAGTCGCTCAC
This sequence comes from Trissolcus brochymenae, assembly GCA_030523145.1. Taxonomy (NCBI): domain Eukaryota; kingdom Metazoa; phylum Arthropoda; class Insecta; order Hymenoptera; family Scelionidae; genus Trissolcus; species Trissolcus brochymenae. Next base: position 108,027 of record JAQQRF010000078.1, read on the forward strand.
TAACTCATCCACCGGGTAACGATTTCTAAACAAAGCCCGAAGCTCCGATGCACTTGACAATCGTTCCCCCAAACTGTACCTTCGAACATCCTCAAAAGTCCACTTGTGCACTGCATCGTTCACGATTTTATTTAAAGAACCCGTCGGAGATGTCTTTGGTTGATCAAATAGTAATCAAAAAAGGGGCCGAGCACGAGTACAAGAAAAAAGGAAATAAATAAAAGCGCTGGGGCAGATGCTGGAGTTGCGCGCGGCCGCGAGGGAGCGCCAGCGGCAGCGCATCATCGGCCGGTGCTCTCACGCTCTTCGCACACCGAAATCCCACTGTCAGTACACTTTCGAACGTCGCGCTGTGTGCCTTCGCGCTTCATGTCCGTTTCGCGCCGCAAACCTGCCGAGTGTCAATTACCCACAGTGCATCCAACCTTTCGCCAGTTTTAAAAGTGTTCTTTCTCACCAACTCCCCTTCACCCTCTTCATTCAGCTTTTCGTCAAATTTGTGACTTGTTTAGTACAATGAAAGTGGAATGGATTTTTACTGCAACGGAATAAGAATTAAGTGAAGGTTTGACATTACATCTGTCGGGTCTCAAAAACGTGAACCAAGTCAGAAACATTGAACTGGACCAATTTTGCAAATATTTCGTTGCAACAATATTCTAAAACTGATGTAAAAGGACATTTTTTTTATTTTTTTTTTTTATTTTTATTTTTTCTTTTTTTTATTTAATTTTATTATAGGAGAAACATTTTGTGAGAAAAATTGATAAAGTTTCCTTTTTTCCTTTTTGTTTGTTCGTAAAAACGTTATTTCTGTGTAGGTTTGATGAATTTTTGCACTCTGCGGAATTTCGAGGTTTCCTCGAACGAGTTGTTTGCTCGAAGATTTTCGCCGAAACATACATCACGCGCACACGTAAACTCTGATTTCAAGCTCCGGAGAAGGGGAGTCGGGGAATAAAAAAAAAGCGACAGCAAATTGCATAATCGTTGTGATGGCAAATTGGCACAATTTGCCGCGTGCACGTGAAAGTTGTTGATAAATAATTGCTAAGAGAAGCCCGCGTGCAAGATTGGAGCATTCTTGGGGTGTATCGGGAGCGCACATAGGGAATTCTTCCTGCGCCATATATAAATTCCTCAATAAAACAGCTGTAAGTTGACGTTTGGCTGCATATCGGAGGCATTGTCGGTGTGTCTCGACCTGTTGCGCTTTCATCTTTGCCAACTTATGTGATGTTCCAATGGGCAATTTCCTATGACCTATTCAAATTCCTCTCCTCGAACGGTGTGAACGGATCCAACTGATTGCCCTCTCGATCGCCCTCGAAACTTATTTTCCTCGTGACGAAATTTCAAGCCAAAAAGAATAAAACTTGCGATAGACAGAAAAGTGTAATATTTTATTTGTCGTTTTTCATTTTGTATGAAAAGTGGATTGAAGATATCGTACGTCAAAAAATGGAACATCATTCGCGTTTTAATTTGAATATTGCGCGCGGTAAGAGATGTGGAGGTGAAAATTGTAAGGCGGGAGGATGAAAAAGCGTAATTGCGCGTGCTTCAAAGTGGCGCGGAAATTCGCTCTATAATTGCTCGGGCATAAATTTTGCAGCCGTTTGATCAACCGGGGAGAGGGAGAGGGAGAGAGAGCGCGCCTGGGGATGAATTATCGACGAATATAAACATTCGCTTAGTTGGAGGGATCTGCTAAGGATCTTGCGCGGCGCTTTTATTTTGCAGCCCGCCGACCCTTGACCCAGTAAAACGAACACGTAACGCTCTCAAATTTCATATCGGAACCTTCGGTCACGTCATTCCCATGCGAAGTCAAAACGCTCTTGATAATGTTTAAATGTCAAAAGGGAGAAAATTATTGTTTCAGCTCGGCATCCCTCTCTCGGCTAATCAAACCCAGCTGCCAACCTTTTTTTCCCATTTCCTGCACCACAACCTTATTTCCCCCCCCCCTCTTTTTTTTTATTTTCTTCGGACACATCTCGCGACCACATCCTCATCGTTCTCCTGTTTGCCTTCCTTTTTTTGGTCTCCTTTTTTTTCATCTCCCTTTTTCATTCTGCTCTTGACTTTTGTTCATCCACAAAGGAGTGTAGGACGAGGAAAAATGCCGTCTCCCCACGACTAATCACGCGACTTAGCAGTGAGATAGAGAGAAAGATTAAAATTTTGCTCGAGCAATTTTGTTAGTGCGCATTTATCATCGAGTCTCTTAATAATTGACTATGATTGCCACAATTTCGCGTCAATGCAATTGAGGTAACATAAACCGCTAACGAAATTGCGCCAGGGGAATTTCTCTTTCGCAACTGGTACATGGTATTAGATTAGAGATCGATCAAAGAATATACAGCTGGACTAACTATGCAGTCGACAGTCGACACTGGTGACGTACGACACAAAATCGTCATGCGATACACGATATGTCATTGTCTATCGGACTGACGGATCATTCGCCGTCTAATTGATATTTGGACAGATTGGATGTCACGAGCAGCAACTCCGTTATTGAATGGTCGAGTTTGGTTCGGTGATCAGCGCAACGTTTGACGAAACGGAAACTAATTATCGAATTCGAGTGTTCCACAAGATTAATAAAACTTTCACATCCGAGAGGGATATTCAATTGGATATTTGTTTACCCGCGCGCATAATTATCACGCCAATTGGAGCAGGGAATGCAACTTTTTCTCTCGGTTAAGGAAAATTAACCGGATTGATCTTGTTAATTAAATGATGGGGGCAAAAATTGAATTCAAGAAAAAAATGCAACAAATTAATAAAACGTTAATTCTAAGATTAAACGAAACGCGAAAGAGTTGGAAATTATTTCATGAGTTGAAATAATTGATGTAAGAAAAAAGTGGATCAATCGTTTATTTATTGTGAAATAAAAAGTTTTTAGATTTTAATTTTAATGATTTTTGGGTTGAGAGATGGAGAAAAAAAAACTGATTGTGTGCTTCCTCTCAACGTTTAGATGGCTTTTGAATATATAAATGGTCGATCCACCCTTTGCATTCGATAGTCTGCATGGGTTTCAAGTCCGCTAATTAACCGATGCACGCGCCAAAAGCTGCTCCCCATTCATCTCCCATTATTACACTCGATCCCGTGAGAGCACTTTTTGGTGGAATATCAAACCGAGATTAAATCTTTGATGTCCGTACACCGGAAAAGGGGACCGTGCATAATATTTTGCCAATGAAAAGGAAACACAACGGTTTGAAAAAACTTTCTATATCCCATAGATCAAACATGCATGAAACGCGGCGGAGGGAATAACAAACTGAAAACAATTTTCAGAGCTCTCTTTTCGAAAGAGGTCCGTAATTTCAAAAACTTTGATAAGTTTTTCAAACTCTATAAGAAATCGCTTAAACTTTTTTCATAAACCACAGAAAACGGCAAAATAATTCGCGATCCAATCGGTGGCAATTTTTTTTTGTCCTCTCTCACTCAATTCAAAAAAGAAAAGTTCGTTTTTTTTTTTTTTTTTTTTTTTTTTTTTTTTTTTTTTTTTTTTTTTTTTTTTTTTTTTTTTTTTTTTTTTTTTTTTTTTTTTTTTTGTTTTTTTTTTCACTTTCATCCTCGTTCGCTCCCTTTAATTTACAGCGATTCGTTAATCGCACTTTTTTTTTCGCCTGGTGAAAAGCGAGTCACGTTTCGCTCGGGTTGGTTAATTTAGCGATATTTACAGTCGGGAAGATGGATCTGCGCACTAAGAATAAAAACGACCCCGCGCCAGCGGGGAATATCGCGCGGTCGTAATAAAGCTGTGACCGAGTATTATTAATGTCGTGCGGCGGTACCCTCGCATGCCTCAATTCATGTTTTATATCACAAGAGAAAGAGAGGTGCATGTGTCGACTCGAATGCAATCGGGACCACCGTGCTCGGGTCACGAGCAGAGTTCCATATCAATCCCAGCCCAAACGTCCACCCACCGTTTTATCACTCGACCTCTCTATTAATAAAACCTTTTGATACTTCTTTTTTTTTGTTTTCATCCAAATTCAATCAAACTCGCGTGAAATTACCGAGGTTATCGAATAATCCGTCGCAATCATTCATGCATGCCATAATGAACAAAATTGTATTCACCTAATGTTCAAATTTGTTCCTGATGATGATTAATTTTCATCAGAAGTATTTCATTCAAATATTTTCAAACACGATTCTATGAGGGCTGACTTGACACAATTTATATAACGCATTAGTGTTTATGAAATCTTATATTAAATTAATGATGTATTAAGAAAATCATTAATCTAGACAAAAGAGAGGAAATGATTAAAAAAATAATGATAAAGATGATTATTTTAATTTTGCAAAAGTTAATTTGTTGAACGACAAATGGTATTTCAAAAATTATGTCAAGAGAATGAAAATAGATTATATCTTTGGCGTTCGCTACACGGTTGCCCGAAAGATTACCGGTAAGTAGCAGGTTGAAAAGTTGAGCGCACTGATGGTGGAGCGTTGCGGTATACGCACACCTGAACGTACGTACTTTTCATCGCGAGCAAAGCTATTGACGCGTCGAGATCAAAGCGAAAAATAACGAGAGGGATCCGTTCTCGCGAGAAGAAAACTAAGTTTTTACCTCGACTCCTGCTCGAGGAATGGAGCTAGAGAGCAGTGCTGCGTGTGTTTACCGTTCGCTTCATTTTGCCGTGTGGGAAAATCAGAATAAATACCCACGGCAATTTTTGTCCCGGTCTTTTTTATCTCTCCAAATCACCTTTTTCTCGCTCTTTTCTGTTTTTTTTTTTTTTTTTTCGGGGGAATAAAACACCCAGATTTATGATTCGAGAATTTCCTTGCACAAAGTTGCTTTTCTGGGGTGTACATTTTTATTTATTTATTCACTTCGTCGCTTGCTTTTTCTCTTCGCTTTGAAAAATTGTTTGTTTTTCGTAGCATTAAACGGGATAAATGATAACAAATGGGTTAGATTTGGTACTATTAATGCCGTCATTCTATTCTTAGTCGAATCAATTAGTATATAGGGGACTGGGGCTTCGAAGGAGATAAAAAATTCTCGTCGCGAATGCTAAAGTGTTTCTTTTTTATCTCATCTCTTTGTGACGGTTCTGTTTTCTTTTTATCCCCAGGCGGTGTACGGATCGATTAATTACTGAAATTAAAATTGAAGATGAAAAAAAAGTTTATACATTCACATTTGAATAAAAAAAAAAAAAGAGAGAGAGAGAGAAAGAAATGTAGCAATCAGATTTCATCATCCTTTCGATTATGCCCTCATGAGAGACCGGATCGATCGTTCCACTAAAAATATCATATTCCATTTCATTCATGTCCTGGCATTAATGCATTAAAGCTGAAAGAACTCGCATCATTGGTAGCTGATGGTTCCAATTCACAGCTCTGAAACAAATCAAGAAAATTTTTATCTCTCCAGAAAAAGGAAAAAAAAAATTGTCAACATGGCGAAATATAAAACCAACTTCGTTTTTTCCAGTAAAAATCGATCGATGATAGAATGAAGAAAAAATAAAATGCATCCCAGATTGCAAATATAGCCTCTGTCTCCGGGAGCTTTCATGATCCCAAAATCAGATTTTGCATCAAATATGAAGATTGATCTCAGAGAGCGCACACAAGCTGAGATAAAATTGACAGTATCAAAAATAAATTCACATTCCAATTTGGTTTTCCAAAGTTAATGACCTTGTCAACAGAGAGACGCGGTTCTGCAGAACGAATCCCCGAGATGACGAATCTTGGTGTTATTCTTGAATGCATATCTTGGAGATCGAAGCGTAGCACGCGTGGGTGGCTATTATTAGTGTGTTTTTAGCTCTCGACCGCCCCTCTCGCACTTTTTTTTTCTTCCCCTGTCATCGTCGTGAGCCCGCAGCCTCTCGGGATATAGAATTTCCCGACGTGCGCACCCGCACGTCGAAGATTATCACGGCGTTTTCACAAAAGAAACACACAACGTTTCCTTCCTCTTTATTTTTCTTCTTCCATTTTTTTGTATTCTTCTTTTTTTCTTTGTCGTCTGGCCCTTTTTCTTTGGACGGGCGCGCGACCACTTCCCACGAACTGTCGAAAGACGCTTCTTCATAACTCGCTTTTATGTATTAAAAAGAGAGCTTTTGTACCGCCGGCATTACATTTTGCAATATTGTGTCCTGCGGATGAAAAGTTTGATTAATCGTACGCTCGCCAGTTGGAATACTGATCGAATTCGAATACTGCGCAAGAGCTATAACATATTTTTTTGTTTCGCACTTTTGTTGTTAGTTATCAAATCCAATCTGTTTTCGAAATTGCAATTGTTTCAGGGGTCGTTTCAATCAGTTCAATTAAAACGGTTACATTGATTAAATAGCTGTGAGAGATTAATTAACAAACTTACAAAAGTAACATTGCAAAATGTATAAACTTAAAATGAGATATTGTACGAGCGAACGGTGCACGAACAGTTTAATGAAATTGCGAACAAAAAAAAATGGTCTCACATTTTTTTCTGCTACGTAGGGGAGCAAAAAATTGAAAAAATGTCGGTCTCCATTAAACCGCCGGTAATGATTGTATTGTAATTATGATTACTTTGCGACCTAATTCATCATGCTAATAGTCATTAGAAAAAATAAATTAAAAAAAGAAGAGTGGACATAAAGACAACGCGAGTTCTGAATCCATTGATGAGAAACCCTCTAATCACAGTGCGGCAAAATCGATCACCATAATATCGCTCTGAGCCCGTCGTAAAAGGAAAAATGCGATGAAGAAAACGCAATAAACCCGGCCGCGATAAGTTCATACGGTAAATACCTGTAATAATAAAAGTGCAAGATTTTCTCGCCACTTTGAGTAACGTTATTCATTCGAATAATGGCCACAGACGTGCTATCGGAAGCAGTTTAATTGTGAATTAAAATTAACAATGCGCGCTCATTACTTTTTTTAGTACGAAAGTAGAAGACAAAAATTTAACGATCAAACTTGTCTCGTTTTGATTCTCCACGTTACTTTTTTAGTTTGGAGAGAAAAAAAAGTAATATTAAAAGTACTTTCTTTTGTGTTACAAAAAAAAAAAAGTATAAGAAAATGAAATGAATTGTTTCGTCAAATTGAGAAGAGAGTTTTTGTTATTGAATTGAATGTTTCAATATTGAATGTTGAAATTAAAATTGGCGACAAAACACTTGCGTCCGAAAATTGGATTAGGGACACGAGATTTCGTAGTTGATAACATTTTCGCGTGTCCACCGGATGTTGCGTGTGGCCCTACAAATACATTTTGCCTGGTAAAACTCAATTATTCGCTCTGCCCCTGATTAGTTTGAGCGCTCGATTGCGCCTAGCATTCATTTGAGGTCATAGCGCGATGCACATAACGGCAAATCATGCTAATTCCGTAGACTTCCATTTCTCCGTACTGGCGTTTCCATACATCAAATTTAATCAAAGTTCAGTTCTGTCGATGTAATTAGATATCGATTCTTTTTTGTCGTTCGCGTTTTAAATTTTATGCTATCTCGATGGCTCTAAAAGTGTCCTCGAATTTGATGTCGATTGGCGATAATGCAAAATGATTAAATTATACATTCATTGGACGAATTGATCTGCGTTCATTAATTCAAAGTACGATAAGAAGGGACAGGTCGGATGAAAAATGTCCATTTTTTTTTCCTCCTGAGAGCTCAAAGCGTCGCGACGGATATTGCAATTTCACATTTCTTGCGCGCGCTTTTGCCAAGATAATACGCTGAGGGCTTATATGGATTTCACTCATGATCCTCCCTTTATGGACATGGTGCGATTGAAGCGCCATGGCCTTTCCCTCAAATGAAACGATTTTATTTTCTATCTAAAACAAAAAATCACTTTTTTTCAAACCCACAAAATTTTTGCGGAACCTTCAAGTATAGGCCATGAGTTTTAATTTAAATAATAATAATAACAAATTATATTTTCAAGGAAAACTTAAATTACAAAGTTTAAAACAATAGTTGAATAATGTACAATAAACGAGTGTATTCGGATCGACAAAAATTAGCATTGAGAAATCGTTAATTTGATTGCAGTAGAGAGAAAATCTCAACTCTGAATAATGAACTTTAAGCTTGACTTGATTTCAACTGCAAAATTCCGCTTCATTTACAAAACGAACATTTGTCTCCGGCCTTCAACGAGCTTTTGCACGACACAAGTCGTGATACCTGATTACACATTAACATTTTGTGGATTTAGTGAAGAACGTGTGAAAAAAAAATATAAAAAAGAACAAAATGTTTTTTTTTTATTTCGAAGGAAGAAGTCTACTGAACGGTTACAAATATTACATCAATAATCTTCCATTCTCCCAACGATGAGAATGAGGTTCATTAACGGTGCGGTTACAATACTTGTGAGAAGAATCTGGATTAGGTGTTGCTATTCATGGATTGTTTTCCTTCTTTCCGTAAAAAAAATCTCTATGGCTCAGACGCATTTTGGGTAAACAAAATTTGGGTCGAACTGGAGTTTGGTTCAAGTTCACTACGAAGCTTTGTCTCGGCGCCTTGTTTCTCCTCTTTTGATCGATAATTATTTTGGAACGTCCGTGGAAATACATTCTGTATGCTACCTTTAAATAGACCTTTAAAAAAATTTTCTAACATTGCCAAGCTTTTATTCGCAAACAAAAATTTTTCAACTTCAATGTCGTTTCTTGATTTAATGAAACATTATTTTTCACCAAATTATTGTGTAATGTTTTATGTATATTTTTATGATAATACAACAATTGCCTTCAAGTAAAAATTATTCGCAGTCAGAGTTACAATCAACCTTCAACTTCAATTGAAATGTGTTATATCACAGCGTCAAATTGTTTTTCAACTAGAAACGCTACAAAAGTTTATATCTAAACTTTTTTACTCATACTCTCAAAACTTGCTCGTGAACAAAAAATTCTGATTCGTGTATTGTTTTTGATTTTATTACATTTCACGGACAGCTTTCAACTGTCGGACGCTTTTCTCTCTTTCCTTGAATAAAAAAAAAAACCTGTAATACACATTTCGCCGATTTATTTTCACAACACGCGCGCTGCTGCTTTTTAGTACAAATATAATTATTTCGTTATACCCGACGTAACATACGTGTGGAATTAATTAAATAAATTCGCATTACATGAAAGCGCAATCCGCACTGAGAGATAACGCTTAGAATCGCGTTATACAAATTTTACAGACCGATTCATCGCATTGATTGGAAAGTGTCCGAAAAGTTCTTCATTTTTTTCATACGTATTTTACAGTTAATTGGAAAGTTGACGAGAGAATTCGTTCGCGTCTTCACCCACATCGTGCGCCAGAAATTCACTCTCATTTCCAGATTGCTCAAGCTGTGTTTGTTTTACACATAATCGGCGGCTCCTTTCCAATTTGCATACTTTCATAATTATACTCTACTCGTTGGTTTCAAAACAAATTCAACCCGCCGGACTAAAATTACGAACTCCAATTTTACAATAATAATGTCACAGACTTGCAAAACGTCGCTCGCAATCGTACAACGAAATTTAAAATCCGACCTGCTGATGCGTAATTCTAAATAAATAATATATCACCGCCAACCGACGTGTTTACCCTGAATAAATTTGAGATCACTTTTAATCGCGATCACTGTCGTTAACGTGACACCGTTTCCAATGGTGCTCCTTACGATAACTCCAGACGTCGCCTACGCCGCTTCAAGTTTCGTTTGACACCAAGTCACAATTGATACATCGACGTGAGAACGTTTATTGGCAGCAAAGCAAACGCTAGTCGGGCGTGCAATCAAAAATTCGGTTGCCGCAGAATAATACTGCAGCTCGTTGGCGCTCAGTCACCGTTATAATTTCCCAGAGCGTGGTCGTTTTTAAATCGAGAACCGGCTGCGGCAGATAATAATTAGAGAGCAAGGCGAATTAATCCAGAAGTGGTTCGAGGCCAACTAAAACTCCCTACCCAGTGACACACGAGAGACTTCAAGTTTAATAACATATCCTTCGCCTCCGGACCACCACGAAGGTTCGATATTTTTCTTGTAGCTCGCATAACGATCCTTCGTCCTGAAAAAGAGAATAACTAAATACAAAAATGTTGTTCGACTTTTTCCTCTTGTTATAATAAAAATTGTAAGATTACGAAACTGTCTTTTTTTATTAAAACAAAAATAAAAATGCCAGATACGACCGTGGACAAATATTTTGTATTGATTTGTAGACTTGTGCCAAATTGGCGGCATTGTTTTTGCTCGTCAGACGTAATGACGTAATCGTTGTTTTCCTTTCGTTTCGCCTGGACGAATGAAGCGAGTGTCAAAGAGGAACTTCGGGAAAAAGTTCTGAGCCTAGCGGCACCCCGTGAGTCGCACGATCGCTAATTACATGGAATGATGTGCTGGAAACCACTCGCGCCAGACTGCAGGGAATTTCAATTTCCAGTAGAATCCGCGGACCGTATCTTCCGGTGCAATGATCTCTGCACGCTTCGCTCGCCGCTGACTTGACTGTCAATCGTACATCTGCAAATTGATATGAAAAAAACATTCATACTTTTCTTTTTTATCCAACATATTATTTGAAATAAAACGAGAAATTTCCAATAAACCAGACGAATGATTGAAAAATAGTTATTTAACTTTTTTTTTTTTCAACGGTTCAGAGTTACTTTGTTTGAAAACAAAAGTTTTTATCTCTTATTGCATAATTTTGTTTCGCCCATGTTTGTTTTCGAAAAAACTCTCTTTTATTAGATAATAATATTATATGTATGACATAACTTGGATGATTATAATTCTATAATATTACAATAGAGAAAGGAAGCGGATTCCTCTTTTTATCGTTTTATTATTTGACTATTAAGTTTACGGTTGAAGAAACGTAGTTGGATAAACAAGTGCACGCCGATCAGTCATTACGGTCGATTTGAAATCGATGTTAATTCGAGGCATTTGTCGACGATTGCTTCCGAGTACGTGACTTGAAAATGCACTGAGCACGGATTATAAAAAAAAGAATCGCTCAAGACGTCATAAGACTTCCCGCGTTACGTAACAAAAATGCATCCCACAAAATCTTTCGATTTATCGCAGCGAGAGCTCCTCTTCAAGTGCGGATCGAGTAACAGCTTGCGGCACTTTGCGCACGAATATAAAGTATCCACCTCTTTGTATCCAAATTAGTAACCAGGGTCGTTAAACGAAAACTTTCATCCCAACGGTAAAACGTTTTTCTAAGAGGGATCGTAAAGAGACACCTGCGAAATCGCGTTTCCACCCGCTGAGTGCAGTTTTTCTAAGGCTTTTGCTGTTAGGTAGATGAACGTGTGGCACGAGCTGTCGTTTCGTCTTTTGTTTATTGCCTTGAGAAGAATCCGCCTGTTTCCAACCTTTTTTTTTCAATGTGAATTACAGAAAAACCTTTTAAATTTCACGCTCCATTGTCCCGAAACAAAAAACGCGTTCAAGAATGTTTTCAAGAAAATGTTTAATGAATTTCTGTCGAATGAAGAAAAAATGGTTACCAAACTTGATACCTGAAAATTTGATCCACCTCATTAGCATAGAATCGGACGAAAAAAAAGTTTTCCAGGACTCTTATTTTTCACCACGAATGATATTTACATCTCATTAATTAAATCTCACCAAAAGCGATTAAGCCGATTTTCACGTTTCTTCGCTTTTATATTGTTCCTAAGCAATATCTATTGTCCAGCCAATAAAACACAATCGGGGAAAGTAGGCTGGCGTGTTGCTGTGAAGCACATCGTTATACTTTTTACTATCTGATTCGCTCCCCAACGGACATTTCGTTTTTGATGGTAAAAAGTAGTGTCGAAAGAAGTGCATCGTTACTCGTCGCAGATCAATTTCTCCGCAAAAAATAAGTTCTACAGTCCCTGAACGGCTGTTACAAAAAAAAGTTGATCAAAAAAAAATCTTGGCAAACAACTCGGCAGGAAAACTAAGCGTTGGCGCAAACAACAAATTGGGTTTCCAAAATCCAATATGTCCTGAAGCAAGAGTTATCCGGAACTACATTTCATTTTATTATTATATTAATTTTTTTTTACTCAGTAACGTCGACGGAGTTTTAGATAAGTTGTATAATAGTTGTATAATAAATCATGTGAAGCGATTGAGGTCACTCTCGTTTTCGAGATCATGCAACATATTAGAGCAGTCATAATTCGTCATTGACAGCGCATCGCAATATTTTCTCACGGATGTATCTCGTCAAATGACGGATGGACAATTAGTGTCTCTATTAGTGCTAAACACGTCAGTGTCTTTCACTCGGTTCCGTTGAAACAGGTTCTCTACAGGAAAGTGCAAATTACGAAATCTAGTTTCCAAGCTCCAGTCAATTTCAGTCAAAAATAGCACACCTTCAGGAACGTTATAATTTACATACATCATTTGGGAGTTCATTTTTTTTGGAATGAAAGATAAAATTACACTTTTCAGCGGGAGGATAATTCAAAATTCTGACTTGGTTCGCGTGTGCTTAGACATTGCGACTCATTGTTGAAGTTAACTTCAAAACTCTCTCAGGAACAACTCAACCCTGCCATTTGTCAGGCAAGGATGTGAGATGGGCGGAGATGGCGATCAGCTCGAGTCAAGAGAACAATGCATAAGCACACGAATCAGCACAGGGGGTGCAACACAAACCGTGCCCCTGTGCGCAGATGGAACAGTTTCCACGGTGGCGCTAGCGGCGTGCACCATACCGAGGTCCTGGGGAATGGCAGCGTACCGGCTAATGCACTGCCAAGGACCGTTCCTGAACAGCCGATGCGAGCTGTACCAAAAGCCGTACAGGCTCTGAGGAGCGAAAGCGTCGATAGGGGGTACCGAATCCAACCCCCGCCACCACCTGCGTTCCCCCGCAGGAGATTCTCCGTTTGGTGAGTCCAATGGTTTTCCAACGGATCGAAAAATCTTTCGGATCTACAATGAAATGAATATTAATACCAATTTTTATTCATTCAATTGAAAGATTTTTTTAATAATATGAAGTTTTAATTTTTGTTGTTGTTATTTAATGTCGTGTCAATTTCAAGTGAACGGATAAATCAATAATGTAAGAATCACGTTTGCCATGGATTCCTAGCGCCCACGCTTTCTAAGACAGTGGGAACAAATGTTTACCACGCATTGCTTGTTGTTGCAGGGAGAAAATAATTCGGTCAATTTTTTATCTCTGACCTTTCAAAACCGGCGGCCTTGATCCCGGGCTGCTTGTTAATTTTCATTGAGTGCATCTTTGAACGCTCATTTACATCGTGATCAACAATCGGAATAATTGAAGTTGTTCAAGTTTCTGCGCATCTTTTAGAACCAGAACTGAAACATACAAGTCAAACTGTTATTCGCACATTTTTCGGTTCGCTTGATAGAAAAAAAGTATGTCAGTGAGAAAAAAAATTGATGCTTGCCTTTTTTCTGTCGTGAGATTTTGTGCAAAAATGACAACGATTGTGCGAATAGATTGCAAAATAATTAGCGCAATAAAATTGTACACTCATTTGAAATGTAATTTTGCAGAAATGAATATTGAAACAGAAAAGCGATTAAATTACGTAGCTCTTAAGAGCACGTATTACGTTCGTTTATTACCATTATGCTACAAGTATCCTAATTTCTGATATTGGCACAAAATGTGCGCCACGATTATTGAATTTAAAATTACTAATCGAGGTTAAAATCTCAAGTGAAATTATACAACAATTCTACTTATTTCATCTGTATTAAACATTTCCATTCATAAAAAAATATACAGTATTTATATAACAATAATCAGTCTTTTTGTATTACAAGCAACAAAAATTGAAAAACGTAATTCTGAAGAGAATAGAAATTAAAATTGTAAGTAGAAAACATCCTCATCATTGGGTTGTGCATCTGAAAGTAACAAAAAAAAGATATCATTTTTTGGACCAATTTAATTAATTTAATTATCATTGCCTTAAAATTATAATTTATTATCAATCAAACTTTACCATTTTCAAAATATTTTATTAGTTCAGCAAAGTCACAGGCACGCTCCGCTGGCTTTCCAAAGTTTTCAGCAGTTACCTTCACGTGTTCATGGAACATCTTGACCGAATCGCCTTCAAAAAAACCATTAAGGTCCAGCAGGATGAACGAAATCTTGCAGATGGTCAGCATCACATCAGGCAAATTGCGTTCGAACAAACGAGCCTCGAACAATTGCCTGTTCACTGAAGTGTCCAAAAGTCGGCAAGGCAGTATCATGTCCTGGATGTTTGCAATTTTCATCAATTCCGCATTCCCAACTCCACTTGTTTGGACAAACTTTTTCAAGGCCGGCTCAACTCTGATGACCTTGAATTGACTCTTAGAAGGGGAGGCAAAAGCGTAAGGATTTTTGTTGGTCGGGTCAAATTTTGCACGGTGATTCAATATCAAGTTCAATGAAACTTTTTGATCATCACTGATAACCAGTAGTTTGTTGGTTTTGTTGTTGGCCACTACGTAATAGTTTTGAACAATCTCTCGGTACTCTGGTTCGAGCGTTTGCAGCATTTCTTCGTTCAGCAGGCTTCTGATGCTTTGAATTTGAGCGCAGTCATGCACGGTTAGCGATTCGACATCCATCGCTGTGGCGCAATTTGATAACAAAATGCCTACCATTATTGAAGCGCCAAATTCATGGTACCATTCGAGGGTAGGAAAGAACGAACATTGATTGTGTAACATTTGCCGACGGCTTTCCACGTACGACATTAGAGATCTGAGATTCGCCTGAGATGGATTTTTTACTGCACTTCTTTCTTTTGGCATGTTTGATCGCGAAAAAAGTTTGTTCCTAAAACAAAAAATAGAAATTATAGAATTCTATAACTAAGATAATTTAATCACAACTTAAACTATTACTTCTTAAACTTTTGACTTGACTGTCTTGATAATCTTGTCTCGAAGAAATCTTTTGTAAGAATGAAGTCAATTTCAGTTCTTTTCATTTGCCAAAAACAACACCATGGTTTTAAATCATACAAACTATACACACACATTGATAACCTTATAATTATCATGAAAATCATTCTAATGAAACCTATATCATATGCGCTAATATAAACCTTTTATTTCTTCATAGATATCAAGCGACATTTGAGACCACTTGAATAAAGAAATGCGTGGCTTATTTGTAAACAAATAAACTGAAATGATATACTTTTTTTGATAGATTAGTTTTTGCATTTTTTTTTTTTTTAATAAAAAAAACAGTTTATTTATAAAACAGTGTAGAAACAAATTTTAACATGTTGTATTCATATTTAAATGAACATTTAACTAAAAAAAAAAAAAAACGTAACAGTTAAAAAAAATTACTGAATTCAGAACAATTGCAATGTTTTTTGTTTTGCAAAGTGTTTGAATGATTGATAGCACTGGTATACCTGTTTCTTTTTTTTTCTTGAAACGAGTGTTTCGTAAATCAGTCAGGATATAAATAATTATATCACTTCAACAATTCTTAAAGTCACTTTTGTTTAGAAAACTCACAAAAAGTTTCGTCGAATCATAGAAAACAAATTAGTACACGCCATGACCGATCAAAACATTGTAAACAGTGGCGCCACCTTTCATCATAATTTAAATTCATATTTTCATTCACTTAAAATGTAAAAAAAAAAAACAATCATTGTTGCATACATTTTGTTTTTGTTATTTTATTTACATGGATCAATACTTAAACATTTGTTATTGTTTAATGTTTCACATCTCTAATGTCCTCGTTTTTTTTATCCAAAATTGAAAAAAATAAAGTTACGGTGTGGAAAAAGTGTGCAAGTGAGAGGGAAATCGAGAGAAAGAGAGAGAGAGAAACGGTAACAGCGCGGTAATGTCATTCGATTCAATTTCGGCCACAGCTGTATCACATTTATTCGCCATATCAAACTACTCGTATTAAAAGCTAACCAATGTAGGATACATCTTAAAAGTCGAGCCGCGTCCCCGCTTTTGATATCGATTTCAAACTAAATTAGACCTAGTCAACCGATTGTTCGCAAATATCTTACTTAGGGATTACACGCTGAAATTGAAGGTCTTCAATTGTTGGCTTCGTCATGCATTATGTATCGTGCCCACATGAATGTGCCCCAACCGAAATCGCTCAGGTTTGCAATTTTTATTTCCTAACAATTTGTTTCACTCGACAGTTTCATTGTTTACATTCGTTCAATTCAAAACAGACCTTTGTTTCTTACTCAAAAGCTAGTTTTCAATTGTTATTAATCATCATAACTTTCAGATAACAATGTTGCCCCAAATTGTTGACATCCAGAAACCAACATAACCTAAAGGATGTGATTGCAGGCTCATAAGGGTTAAATAAAATTACGATTGTTGGTCGGCCCCAAGTTTATGTCAGTGGCGTTGCAAATGGTGATATTCATTCGCTATAATTGCGACGCAATTTATCAGCATTGTCGTCAGTCTTCTGCGTAAAACGTTGGGATGACTTTTAATGACTAATCCGGAGGGACGCAAAGTGGACCATTGGTGGCAGCGAGCGGTGGGGAACATCTGTCGATTCAATCAAGGCAAATCGATCATAAACAAAGAGAATTGTCAGGGCCGGTGGCGGAACACAATTCCAATACGTGTGCGGTGGTGCACGCAAACGTATATGAGAGTTCGATGCTCCATAAAAATTTTTGTTTACGCAAACTCACCGGCCGACGTTGGCGACAATCAATGGCCTACAAATAATGAAAAGGAATACTATACTTTTCCCCTCCTGTTTTCTATTTTTTTTTTTTCCAAGAAGTGAACCAAATTATAACGAGAGACGTTTGTATCACAAAAGCCAATATCTGTAAATTTGTACTCGCGATGTTGTTTTGTTGGGTCAATGTTTGTTTTTACTTTCAGTAATGTAATTTTGCATTATTGCTATGGTATATTTTTTTAATTCAATATTACGCTGAATCGTATAACCCAATATTTTCCGATATAAATTCCGCTTCGTTTGTTATAGTTCACCATGCGATTACTTTTTGGCCAGTCGAATTGGTAGTTGGAGCGAGTAATAAAAATGCTTAATTGATGCTGAGTTTCTATCGCACAAGTGTTCCGGGTACGAATCTTTGATAACGAGACAGAATTAACAGATGGGGTGAGGAGCGATGAATAATTGGGGTTCGCGCGAGTGGGTGCACAAACTGAAATTCAATTGTGTGCTCTTATTCTTCTTTTATCAAAGCCTGTACACACCCGGAGAATATGGAACATCATGGCTCTTATTCGGAACACTCGAGCAGTAATCTCGCAGCCCTGTTATTTATATTACCATAATTGAATGATTATAAAAAAAAGGCAGATCCAAATTGAAACCTTCGAGATTATCAGCTTAAAGTGGCCCGATGGTTCGGAGTTGTTTTTGTTATGATTCAAAGCCATTTATTTGTAATTCGGATAATTAAAAGGGTGCTTCTTTTATTTTTTAAATCATCACTATACTTCCACATGATTTGTCTTTGAGTTTATATAATTCTGATTAATTTATATTTTAGAGGAAAAGCAGCTGAAAGATATAAACGACTCTGAGACCGAGCAATTTGTTTATCACAGCGTCTTTGAATGTTCAAAGTGGATGTCAAAGTTGCAGGTGTTATGAATGTGTCGGGACAATCGGAGTCTACGATAACACTCAAATGGATTTGGTCGTTCGAGAGTGACGGTACTTGTGTCTGCGAGTCCTTTATCTCTTGGCTGCGAACTTTCCCGTTCACCGAGAGCCGATTAGCGGCATTTCGAAAGGACCGCAAAAAGCCCCTGACAAAGTTCTGACACGTTCGTCGACTCTATCGTTGAATTTAATTAATGCGAGTTAAATGCACATAATGCTTTTTATCCCGCGTGGGATTGTTTTCATAATCCGAGAACAGGCTGTTCGACAAAAACTGTAATTAGGCGCCGCTGGATCGATTGTGTATAATTAATTGCGACGATGATCCTCTGCCCGCCTTCCTTCTTCGGTGGAAAAAAAAATGAATGCAACTAATTCCACTAGTTGCGAATCAAATTGTTTGATGAATTGAATTGACCTAAAATTGGCGTTACAAAATTTGATTTGGCCCATGCTAAGTTGAATAAAAGCTTTTATTAAAAAAAAAGAGTACTCTTATCTCAATGATCAAGCTGGGACGATTTTCAGCTCGTGATTTTACTTTTTGAAGGAGCTTTTATGGAGCCAAATTCTGTGACAAATCATTGAACTTGATACGAACTTGAGGAGGGCCATGGGAAATTGAGTGGGACTAACGGATAACCTTTTTTGTTGCAGCTTCGGCAAGCGCACAGGTGGCAGTCCCCGGAGGCCAAATGAGTGCTTTGTCCTGGAACCCTCCGAGATGATTGTGGTGAGTTAACAAATCTTTCTATGTCGCATAATCAGATACCCCGGCACAATAATGTAGCTCACATTTTATGACCCGCTACCGGGGATAAAGAATTAAAAGTTCACCGCATGACCTTCAGGTTGTTCTCGTTTCTGTATTGATGAGGTTCCAGCCATGGTGAGGGTCGATTTATAAGCCTGCAAAAATTGGATCTACTATTTGCCCTCGTTTAATCTGGAAGCCAGAAAAAAGGCACCAAGTTCTTGGACAGAGCCACCTATCTGGTACTGTGCGGTACGTCGAGATAATAATTCCCGCTTAGCGCGAACATCCGCCTCCTACATGTACAAACCAGTTTGTTTACACATACGCCTCCATAAACAGCCTCCCTCGACCGATAAACCGTACAAAATTTTCGATAATGAAAGACACGGCTTCGTGCTTATCTAGCCCCGATTAAAATGAACGAATCTCGCTTGGCCGCTAGGTGACATTCGGTTAAACTTTGTTTTTCCACCAAAAAGGGTAATCAAAAAATTGCAAGTATGTTTGCTCCAATGCCTCGTCCTGTGTTCTGTTAAGACAATGTCTGGCAGACGAGGCTACGAGCATAACCGCGGTGTGACAGTTAATCGATAATACTCGTGCGTTATGCCTACCGCCTCTCTTGTTTGACTTTGGTTTTGCGACATGGCAAACTCGAATTGGACAAAAATAGTTAACGCCAGTTCTATATCGATCCGCTTCTTCAAAACATTTCTACACTTCAACCGAAATTAGAAACATTTTGTTATTTTGTTTAATCATATGTTCAGTCAAACGAATTTAAGAAAAATACTCATGTTCAAAAATTATTTCAAATTATTGTGAGAAAGGTTTAACAAAAATAATTCATTGATTTGTTATGATGATAGATGATGTAGCAATTAATTTTGTTATGATTATTATCATCATCCTGGTTTCTGCTTATTTGACTTAAGTTTAAAAAACAATAATCCAACGTGTGAGTTTGAATTGGTGATTGACTTACCGAATGGGCTATAATTTTATTAAATTTTCGCTTAATTTGATTTCCACCTGATTCGAGAGTGATTGGATTTGCATGAATTCTAAATTATGGGTTAGTGAAGTTGATTCAATTTGACGAGTAACATGCTGAAACGGTAAATAGGGAATTCAGTTTTCCCAACAATGTTTTTTTTTCAATTAATTTATTTTGAGATTTATTGATGATGGTATTCGAGATTGCTTCGGTAGATTATGAATTACTAATAAAGTAGGGTGGGAGGGCGTAGCGATGAAGTTTTAATGTAAATTTTATGAAAATTTTGCTGCTCGTAATGAGCGCTTGATGATGTAATTATGATTTCATATTAAATCCGAAGCAACTGACGGATGATCTCGTTTCTTTGTAATCATAAATAATAATATAAGTCCGCTGAATAATGTATTAAACAAATACAAATTTTGATATACGTTTTCACATATGAGGATGCATATTAGTTGATAAATTCGAACACGTCGGAATAATTCAATTTTTGTCCCATCAACATCAGGACGTTGAATAAAACGAGCTTTCCTGTACACGCATTTTTCAGATTTGTTGTGTACAAATACACAGAACAAAGCCCATAGTTTACATAACTTATTAGCATACTATAATACCTCATACATATGAATTAAACTTGACGCCAGACCAGACCAGAGGTTCGCCCGAATTTGCGCTGACACACATATATTTTGGGACCAAAATTTAAATTGCATGTAAATCAATCCGACAATTTATAACAAAAGCCCTCTTGTTCAATCCTCTGATCAAAATGCATTTTTCAGTTTTCACGTCTTGCAGTTACTCCGCAAATCTCTCGTCTCTTAATCATTTTGTTTGTCATGCAAAAACAAACCCGGCGCGTTTTAAAAAGCGCTTTTTTAAGATTATTGAATTTGTGAAACGTGCCTCGAGAGTGCGGTGCTTGAATTCCTTCTTGTCCAAACAACTCGAGAAAACTTCCATCTGCAAGATGAAAAATTGAAAATGAATATTTTTTCAAATTCATCCCTGTTCTGCAGAATCTTGAGCTTTCCGATGAGATCAAATCCAAGCGGGCAAACAAGAGTGGGAGCGTGACTGTTGCTGCCATCTGGAACAAGAGACCTATCTTACCGATGGATTGTTTATCCTTCGAAACTTGTTTATCAGTCGTAGTTGACTTTTCGCATATTACTTGTTTTTTACCTTTCACAGAGAGGGAACGAAACGGAAAAAAAAGCTGAGCCCAGCAGAGAGAGGTGTACGTTTCAGGGAGGTCGTCCTACGAATCCTGGCATGACCCGGCGCACTTTTGACCTTTGACCTTCTTTCGCATAAATCTGGCCGATGCGCCAGGGATTGACATTCGCAACTCACATTTTGCTGGCCACCTAATTCAGTCGATCCCATTAGCCGCCTCGGCAAGTATTCCGGGGATCTTCAAAGCAACGCCATGATATCTTCGCCCACCCTCTCGCCCTGGACGTTGTGTTCCGCATTAATGAACGTAACTGTCAAAGAGCCGCTGCCAAACGTTGCCTCTGACGTTCGTCTTGAAAACATTTATTTGCACTTTTGCAAATTTAAAATGATTTTTTGTCTTAAAGTCTAAGAAATTGTTCTGACAAAACACAAAATGTTATATAAAATTGAGAATCGTTGATTTGTACAGTTTCAAAAGTGGAAGGATTTGTATCAACAAAAAGAGGGATAATGAAAAAGTTGCAAATACAAATGGACTTAACATTTGATAATTTAATTTAATTTAATGGTAATTAATTAATTTTGGAGCTTGTTTAGCGGAACAACTTTCCACGACTTTTAACCTTCGATTGACCGTGGCTAATTTCTGTGCATGATGCTTAGCACCTGAAATTCGATCATGTTGAAAATTCGAAGAGGCGAAATTGATTGCTAATTTGAACTTTGAATTTTGTTTTCAAATGGTCAGTTTGTTCAGTAGAGGGATAAATAATGTTGAAACAATTATGGTGGGTTTGACGATGCACTTTCTTTTTCATAATGACATTTGAAACAGTGTTTTGTTTTAATTTTTCACTGTGTGTTTTGATGTGTGTAAGTGGGTTGAAAATTCATCAGTGAATGGGCTTGTAATTTATGAAAGGGGCAAACCATGGGAATACATTTTGAACTTTGATCTAAGCTCGGGGCGAAAAGAGAAAATGCGAGCGTTGCAAGCTTTGAAATTCAAAAAAAGTCCAACTAAGATGTCAGCTTGGCATTCAAATGGTATGAAAATTTTCATCGTAGGCGAGCGATACACTACGTACACTAGCGTGTACTCCTACATCAACTGTATAAATTATTCAGGGCCAAAATTATAATCTTTCTCCTTTCTTTTTGTTGTTGGTTACGTTATGAATCAAACGTATATATTTATTTCCAATAAGATTGAATTTGCAAGTTTAATTAATTTTGTTCAAGTTTCATTTTTTTTCTTTTTTCTTTTTGGAAACAGAAATTTGTAAAATTCTCTTTTATGGAAAAATTTTAAAAATCAATTCATAAAATTGAAAAGCTGTTAAAGAATGAATAGGTCTGATTGAATTCATAAAATTCTCATAACTGAACTGTTTTATTTAGATTTCATTTTGCAAAGTCAGATACAAAAAAATGTACTGCATGCAATCAGACCTACTCATTTTCCATCCCTGATCAGGTTTGATCAGACCTAAAAATAGACATGATTAGATGTTAATCGATTTAATCAGGTAAAATTAAACCTGTTTCAGATTTAATTTTACCTAAATTTTCATACTCAATATTAAGTTCATTTTCAGATTTGATTATGACTTGGACTTTTTATTCGCAGGACTTAACAGAATTTCCTCAACAATGTGCATGAGAACTGGTATTCATTAAATAGCGTTCAAACACATTTCGGTGGCAATTAATAACGTTCAGTCGAAGATCCACATTGTAAAGTAGCCTTTTGACATTTGCAACCGGGTTCAATTCTGGCCACGTATATTTTACATTATTTAGCCCACAACATTTTGAATGTCAAATTACAAATTTGATCTTATTTGCGTCTAATAACTAATAATAATAATGTTCGGTAAAATAATTAATTTCTCTTGAGTAAATTATACAAAATTATAAAAAAAAAAAAACCTTTGAACTTATCAAATTTATGTGTTCTCGTTCTGTTATTAAGTAATACAATCTAGTACAATCAATAACTGTTATATTCGTATCAAAAAAATGAAAAAAAAGGGAAAAAAAAGAATTGGCGCCTGGCAGGAGATTTTATTCAGAAACACGAGGACCGTATGTGTGTGACCGCAAATCATGAATGGTGCACGAATATACTCACACTTGTCAGCGTTCAGTCCGCTGACCACATCTGTGTCATTTGCGTAGTATCGCATATCGCCTGTCACACCTTCACCCACGTCTTTTGCCATTTTTTTTTTATTTTCACCTCTCTTTCTGTGTCATGAATACACTCGGCTTTTTATTTGTACCTCCGTGGAAAATAAAATCCAGTGAAAATTGCCAGCGGTTAAAATTGAAATTTCACTCTGACGTTCACTTAAAAAAAAATTATTTTTCAAGCGTGGTCATTTCGGCTGGTTCCTGTCGTCGGAGAGCTTTTATTTATCTTTCACAAATCGCATTAAGTATTTATTCCACCCCAGCCCTTTCGGATTGTTAAAAAACAAGCGAAAGCTGCGGCATGATTCAGCTCGAAAAGTGCACGTCAACTTACACAAAGACATTTGTCACGTCTGGCAGGCCCGAGAGTTCGAAGTGTTTTCAAAAGTGCATCCCACTTCTCAAGTTCGAATCCTTATCAAACCTACAACTTTTTTGTTCTTTTTCTTTTTCACCGATGCATTTCATTAAGAATTTAATGCCATTTGGAACTTGTTAAGTTCCCGACATAAAAGTCTCAAAGTTTCCCCTATATAAGTGACATATGACATGATCGGACAGAGAATGAAAAAATTTTTAAGAAAATGTCTTTAAAAACTGATTCAAACAAAAACGTCAAGTTCGAAATTCTTTTTAATAATTGATGCATGATTTTCAAATTCAATGAGATCAAAATTTGATCAAACAACAACTTTTAACTCAAATTGTTCCAACTTTTGTACCTTCAATCAGTGTACTTCACTCAGTTATTCTCTTCAGTTTTGTCATCTCAAGTATCCTCGTTTTATCACAACGCGGCTCATCTTCAGACAGAGATAGTGCTTACGTGACGTGCGATAAAACGTTACTGGCTGCGGAGAGCTGATAAAAGGAATGTTACATTTTTTTTTCTTTTCTTTTTTTCAACTTTTTGTATCAAATTAATTGCAACAATAATAAATAAAAGGTAACATGATAAAGACGTGAAATCAGTTTTTTGAAACAGTGGGGTGAGCTTGTTTGAGTACAACATGTGGACGGAAACGAGGTTTGTGATTTCGAAAAGTGACTGGAGCCTGGCGTCCGGTGGTACAACCGATAACGCGCGGCTTTATCTTTGACTGTGTATGGTGTCAGTGTGTTTCGCTGACACATGCCAACTCTCGTCTCCAAGGATGCACAGAAACAAGCACTGACTTACGACAAAGTCACATTGATCGTTGTTTCTAAATGATCTAACTGAATCAACTCCATTTAATACAAATTAAAATCAACTAACAGGAAAAAAGAAAACATTAAAAAAATCATTATCGTTGAATGAAATTTGTAGACTGAACAATCAAAAAAGCATATTAATTATGCATTTTCAAAAGTGATTTTAAACGGACCGTTGAATTTAGTTGGCTAATAAATGAAATATTTAATTGAATCATTTGCATGATGATTCATATCGCTGTTACAGTTTGATAGAAGCAGAAAAACAATGTAGAAAGCCCCTCGGCGTTATGTGCTAACGATATGCAAGAAACTTATATGAATCATATATTCCGCGTGAGAGCCCTCGCTTCAGCGGAAAAAATGATGATCTTTTTATACGAATATTTTGATAACCGCCTTGTTTACACCAACTTCACGTACAATCGGACGGAAAGACACTCATCGCTGGTAATATTTATCTCGTGCACTTGACACGGTCCGACCATTAAAAATGTTCTTGTTATGTCACAATTTTGTAAATAGTCTTCGCTTTTTTTTTAATCGGGGAAGATAAAGTTCATTGAACATTGATCGATAACAAAACTGTCACTGGTTATTCTTTTCGTTCATGAAATTGTACACGAAACTTATCATTCAAAAGATGGTGCAACAAAAATACATTTTTAACCCTCCAAGTTGCAATGTTGCGTCATGACGACTTTTAAAATTGTTATCTGATTATTTTTGAAATCGCAAGTAATATCCATATTAAATAGGTCTTACTTTAAAGTGTGGGTAGTATTTCATAAAAATAATATTCCAAGATTATAAATAATTAGTGAAAAGATAAAAAATTGCAAAATAGATTTTGTCCATAAAGGGTTAATTTGAGACGATTACAATAAAAAAATAAATATTATAAGGTCTCATTTTGATTGGACAGGTTGAGATAGCATCAGGTAAAATAAAGGAGGGATTAATTCGCGACCGCTCGGCGAGAGCAATTTCACAAAGAGGCCGCCACAAGTCGTGAAAAATTGGAAAAATATAAAAGGCGAGTTAATTTACGAGTCGCGTTTCGTTGGAAACGTCGCGGAGCTTATACTTTTGAAACGCAGAAATGATAGCCGGGGAACAGCTTTGTGCAACATAAAACGTGTCTTGTCGCAACTGTTATTAGAAGATGCTGCTGTATCTTGGCTCCGACTAACGGTTATTTTATTCTCTGTTTTGACTAACTGTGCGAATGATTGCGTCCGCAGCTTTTGTACTGTTACATTTTATAACAAAAAAAAAAAAAACGTCTTATTACAACAAATA
Organism: Trissolcus brochymenae; assembly: GCA_030523145.1. Classification (NCBI taxonomy): domain Eukaryota; kingdom Metazoa; phylum Arthropoda; class Insecta; order Hymenoptera; family Scelionidae; genus Trissolcus; species Trissolcus brochymenae. The sequence goes on from JAQQRF010000078.1 coordinate 133,353, forward strand.
AAATCAAAAAATTAAATTACTATAATAAAATTTTTATCTACTTCAGATGAAACTTGAATCCAATTATCATTATCATTTTTGTTTTTTTTTTTATTAGCATTTCCAACTGTGACAGAAATTTTTTTTCAAAGTTGTTTTAAAAATTATTTTTTAGGTGTTTAATTAAATAAACCTTTGATTTCATCGGGTAGAGCCGATTGAAAAGAGTGTTTTTTTTTCTCGTCGCCATCCATCGAGAGCTGTCCAACGGGATTTATATTAAAAAAGAGCATCGGTGAAAAGAATTGCATTTCGGGGCGCGTATGGTGATGCGTTTTCGTGCAACGGGGCGCGCGCGAAATTGCGACCTGTCAGCAAAAGTCGAATAATGTTTCGTTGCGCTCCTCTCTGCTATAAATTGGACGGGCATCCACACTCTCAGCTCGATTGCAAATGATGCTAGCAGATAAGCGCGACAATAATTCTTTGCCAGCGACGTCGCGGCCGATGCAAATATTTGCACGAAATTCCGATTACGCGCATTCCACGTTCATTAAATATTTTTGACGCGTTTGCAAAAGACGAAACTTTTTAATTAAACAATTTTATCGAATTTTATTGATGTTCGGATGAATAAAACTAAAAATATGTAATTTAAAATTAAAAATGTAATTATTGAGCGAAAATTTGGAATGTCATAAAATGTGATCATCAAAAAAGAAAAAAAAAGGTTCAAATAAGATGTAACCTTTGAAATTTTGGGATTCATTTTAAGGTCGATAATGAATTTTGAATAAAAATAAGGGGAAAAAAATATCAGGGGATGAATTATTTTTGAGTCTAAAAAGCGAAGAAGATAACGATTTGAACGCGCGCATCTTTTTTCGTGGGGCACGATGAATTCTGGTACGGCGCTTGGTGCCACATGTCGGCTGGACTGCGTACGCGAAGGTCACGTGACTGCTCCCCACATGTAGCTGCGAGCGTTTAGTGAACCAAACGCTTGAATTGTTTCAGTGGACGATGAGATCTCGCACCACTGCGAGTTTATCTCCGGCGGTTTGCTCGACGAGCTTATCATCATGAAAGCTCGCTTACACGTCATTGCAGCCGTTGTGCTTGATCGGAAAACTTTTGCACAAAGCCGTAGTTATAACTTTGGTGATACAACAATTTTTCGCGCACCGCAAAATTCGAAACAGTGACTGAAACATTGAAATATACTTCAGCTTTTGGTGTGTGAAGTTTTGTGTCTTGTTGAGTTCACCGAATGAAATATTTCACTGCAAAATCATCAAATGCGCGCTTCTTTTGATAATAATAAAAAAAAAAAAAAAAAAAAAAAAAAAAAAATTCGTCTTGAAAATGTATTTCTGGGTTGTATTGGAAATTGTACTTTTCAATCTTAATTGATACAATAGCAAACACAATTTCTAATGAACTTTTGACAAATTCGATTCATCAGCTTGTCACACAATAAGCCGTTAATGAGCTCGGAGAATTTCAGCTCCATTATATCACTCGTTTTCTTGAATTCCATTTGTTATGCAAATAAAGTAAAACAAAATAAAATAATGAAACAATTTTATCACCTTTTACAAAACTAGCTGGTTTCAATCATCAACTGGAAATGAGGCTGGAATTTGAGTAACCAAATGTTGGTTTGTTTATTTGAATTTAAGAGGAAACTAAAAAAACTAGATTATAAAAGAAGTACACATTTGGTGAGGTGAAATTTTCATTCATGAAATCACATTTAAAGCCGGCCACTGTGAACGAGAGAAAAGTTAAATTTCATTAACGGGCGATTAACTCTCAACGTTTGGGCATATAACTCTCACTTGGCGAGTGAGACAAGTGGAGGAAATTGGCGACGGGACAATGGCATTTTAGGCACGAGATCAGACGAGAGTCGGCGACCGCGCAACGTTACGTAACTATCAAAAAGCGAACTGCAAGAGAAGGAGTGCATCGAGTGAAATCCGATTCAACATAGCGCATCACCAACGCACATGACGATCGCGTATCAAATCGAAAAATAGACGCGATGGTGAAGTGGTGCGCGTGACGCCGCAGTCAACACCGATGCTTAAGTACGTCTGGCGGCCCGGTCGCGACCGGGTCGTTATGCGAGCCAACAGGGGTCGATCTGTCCCCCGTAGCTGGCATGGCACGCCTGGAACACTCTCCATTACGTCCTCCGTCGCTTCCTCCGAGGTAAACTTCGTTCCCCACATTAAAACACTTTAATTCCACCATCTATTAAGTTTAATAACAAGTACTAAATTTAGCTTCAAAAAGTAGTTTTATCAAATTTTAAATTTTGATAAACTAATTTTTTTAAAGAACTTCCAGAAGGCTTCAATTAAAATAATCATACCATTTTGGTTTTTATCTTTTGTTAACCACTTTTTTATCATTTTTTTTTTTTTTTAACAATTGTTTAGCCTTCAAAATTTCATTTTATTTGTTCAGCATTGTTCAAAGGCATTTTTGACAATTTGAAAATTTGTATAGATTAAAATGTTTGATATGTGTGACGTTTCATTGAACTGTACTTTTAATGGTGAGCTCGTTTTGTTTTCGCGTAATTTAATTATGAGATGTTTCTCCTTTTTTCCCCCTTTTTTTGATGAAAGAAAATTTGCAGTTCAATAAATCAACCGAGCATTAATCATCGGTTTATGAAATTGTACGACGAATTCGTTGCGACAAAATTTCGAAAGTCGTACATTTCAATGGAGATAAGATTGTAGATTATGAGCAGATCAATATTTTTTAAGTTGATTAAAATGAACACAAAGTGAAAACGCCTGAGTGATCTAAAGTGTAACAAAAACATTCGATATGGTTTTTTCAACCCATTCACACTTTTACAGTTTCTTTTTTTTTCACTTTAATTATTTTATGATTTATTTTAATGTCTTATGAAAATTTATCTGCAGTCTTGGAATTCAACAAGATATTACAACCGAAACTTGTACGGTTCAAAGTTTGTTACTTTATTCGCAACTTCGATGTAGAAAATGTTCGTTGTTAAAGTTTTGTACGGTTTTATAACAAAAACCATCGTTTTGCCGCTGTTTTTGAACTTTATTTTATGTCCGGCTATAACTTTCATTTATTCATGAAGGAAAAAAACATACAATATTGCATTACAACTGATTCCACGAAAACGATCAAACTTTTCTTTCTTTCAATTTCAATTTATTTTATAATTGAAAATTGAATTGCTACTTTGAAAATAAACCTTTCGAATGAAATTATTGGAATGCGAATTGGAAAAAATAAACAAATGTATGGGTTTAATAAGTTATTAAAACTGATAAATGTGTTATAGTCAACAAGACAGAGAACAAGGTGACAGATACGAAATTAACATCGTCTATCCGAGTTGTTTGCATCTTTCGAAAACGGGCCGTAATTTGTTGAACGTCGAGGGTAATAACATTTTTATAAGTGCTCCCTATTGTGCGCGCCAGTAGTGACAGAGAAGCCAGCCGTCTGTTTTCTAGCATTCCGCAAACATAAAAATGTGTATAAGCGTTTGTCTGTTTGTGCACCCACACTTTTCTTCGGCTCCACCTCCTGGAAGCGGCTAGGATAAAATGATCTGTAAATGCCCAGACTCGGGTGAGGAAGAAAGAACAAAAAAATAACTTCGAATATCGTCAAGTGGAGTTTCGCGAATAGATGATTTTTTTGCTGGAAATTTTTAGACGTCATTATTTTTCTTTCACGAATTCTCTTTTAAAAGGCCAATTAGGAATTGAAAATCAATTTATGTTAGCTTTTCATTTTAGGAAGATATTGTCAACTTTTTTTATACAAATTGCTTGTTATATTAAATAAAAATTTTAAATGGCAAATGGCTTTTACGAAATGAAAAAAATTTGACATTTGAAAAATGATGGATGGCAGGCGAGCCTTTTGCAAACAAAATCTGCGCTTTTTGAAACGTGTTTACAATGCCACTCGATAGAAATTCATCTTTTCTGTGACGAGGTTTACTTTGCACTATGTGAGAAAACTGCTGTATAAAGACCAAAGGGTCGCACAGACCCACGCAGCGAAATTTCTTTTATTTCGTTGAATAGACTCAGATTGAACAAATTTTATATTCCAGTAGGTATATAAATTTCAACAATAACGTCTAATAATTTTATCGCAAAGGTATAAAGAATTATATTTTTTTTATAATTGAAAAACAAACTTTTTTTTCATGTGTTTCTTAAAAAATATGCGTCACAAATCATGTGAGTGCTATCGATAAAACCGAGTCTGTATTTATTTTCACTGAAAACGTATTAAACAAAACACGAGAGCTTTTATAGTTTCCATCTGTGGAAAATGTACAAAAAATGAATACAAAAAATGAAACATGGCAGAATGCATCCTCAATTCCAAAAGTAGGCTGGTGTATCAACCGGAAGTTCTGCCTACAAGTTCCGGCCAATGGCGTACATTTCGTTGTTTCTGTCATTGCTCCTCGTTTTTTTTTCCTTTTTCGACCTCACAAATGCTTCACAGCTTTATGGATGAGTCCAATCGAGAACAATCTGAAGTCATAAATTCTGCTTCACCTTAAAAAAAAAAAAAAAAAAAAGAAACGATTTTTTTTCACATTAGTAAAACGTTTTTATATTAGTGAAATATGAAGTGTCGTAAAAAAAGTTTCAATTCTATAGTATTATATGATAAAGGTATGGAATTATAAATTTAATTTTCAAATTCCAGATTGACTATCCGGAAGTGCACAGTGGCGGCAGGATGCATCGTGCACCACACCCTCATCAAGTCAGCGACCATCGACCGGTCAATTTGGTCTTTGACGATACGGTAAATGTTTGATCAGTATAACATCTTATCACGAACCAGCGCCGTAACCAGTTTTTTTCATTACGTCAATGCAGTCATCACTTTTTAGAAAAGACGTAAAACCTAAAAAACATCCATCCTTAAAAGCACATACAACAAAATTTAATCCAAAAAATAGATGTAAAAAGATCCATCTTGAAAAGAAAATTATATAAAATTGAAACCTATCGATCAATCGAGAATATCAATTCCGATCAATTCTAATAAATTTACCTCGAGGTTTTCGAGAGCATCGACACAAATTGAACCGCGTTTTCATAGTGCAGCCTTCAGCACTTGACCCACATTTACTATCGAAACACAAACTTTTGTTTAAACTCGATCAATCAACTTGGCAATAAATAATCATTAAAATCGCGATACACCTTTTGTTATGAAAATGGAAAACTCGTTGAAAATGGTGTTTCTTCGCACAGTCGTGAACCGGCAGACTTTCCCACGCAGGCTTCGTGACGTTGTCGGATCATTCATCTAAAACTGACGGATGTAGGAAGGCTTGGTCGGATGCTAAATTGACTCCTAATGTCAGTGAAAGTACGTCTGTTCCAAAGTTGCTTCAACACGTGAAGGTGCCGTTACGCCTCGTCCGATTCATCTGTGCACAAAATTAGATCGCACCTCTCCTTTCCAACCTATCTAACAAATTTTTATCCAACACAGCCCCAGTTGTCACACAAAGTGCAAATGATGGCACATATACAAACTGATTTGTTTGCATCGTAAATTGAACAGACAGATAATCAAACCGACAATAAATTAATTACACATATAATTGCGGGAATGTATATATACGACGCAGCTGCGAAGATGACGCTTGAACTGTTATTTATAACTCCGAACCGGTGACAGGTTCGCGCACGCGGAAACGCAACTCAACACAATGCATTTCCGAAAGCAAACTTTTGCGATGAAATGCTGCATTGATTTTATAGCTTGAAAAGTAAATACATAACGAAGTTTCAATTCGTGACGTGAATTATAACGTTTGACACGACGCAACATATTTTCGCTTTTGTTCGTTAACTTTGGTGCTTGTTCAATTACACTTCCTATTAGAGCGCCCCTCGTAACAATATTTTATCTACAATTGTCCAGTCTCCCCCTTTTGGTGTCTTCCGAAATGTATAAAACGCCGCCTAGTATTTTTAATACAAACTTAATTCAAGGTTTATAAAAATTAACAAATTAAATGAAGGATCTGGTTCGTAGAATAAATTGTATCCGTAATGTAAAAATATAGAAGCGGAAGTGTACTGATTCAAGATACAGTCGTGCACTTGAAAAGTATCAAGTTCGCGACGCGTGACGTGGATCGGTCGCTTGTGAATGGACGAAACGCTTCGCTCGTCGCAGACTTGGAAAAGGAAAAGTGATCGAAATAACGGATCGCAAAACATCGTGACCACTTATAAAAAACATCGTCCGCTTGATTATGTGCGCCTGCCACAGGTGTAAATGCGTGCGCAAATTTATAACACTCTTTCCTCTCTCGTTCCTTCGTTATCACCTTTCCGACGTTTCTGCCTTTCTCTTCCTTATTGCACGTTCGCAAACTTTTTCTTTCTCGTTCTTCTTTTTTGTTTGTTTTTTTTGTTTTTAGATTGCATCCACGCGAATCTGAAACAAATACAAAACACACGTTAGAAAAAGTTGTTGTAATCAGCCAGGGGTGCTACAATTAAATGTAACAAGATCGCCGCCGGGAAGAAATTTGAATTCTGATGACGTAATTAGAGAATTCGTGCACAGAAACTCCATTAGACCTAATTGCCGGCGATGAGATTTACATTAATCGTGAAATTAATGAGCTCTTGTTTGCCTAATCACCTTTGAGCTGGCAAATATTAATACGCGCCTGCGAGCAAAAATGGTTGACTGCTGTTTAAAAGCGTATCTCTGCGATGGCACGCTCGAATTGTCATTTCAAATTGCGTTCCGAGTTGGGTTGGTACCGAGGGGGGCACTGCTAATTAAGTGTACCAGACAAGTAAAAAGTGTCCACGTTACGGAACACCGACGACGTCACGTCTGATCAATTTTTATCTGGAAGAAAAAAAAAGGTTTTCCAAACTTTGACAAATAAAATAATCATAGTTTTGTTTATTATTTTTGCAGTGCGTGAAAATGAGCACGCGTTCTGAGATGCAATTTTATAAGAAAGCAAGGTTTGTTTGTAAAGATAAAAAAAAAGAAAAAAAAGGACAGAAAAAATGGGCCTGACATAATTAACCACTTTTTGTCAATATAAATTACGACCAGATGTTATCCCCGGTGCAAGAGCGTTGCACTTATTTAAAGGAAGCAATCAGTTACGCATTTTGCTTGCATAAACAAGACGCACGTTTGCTCGAAAAAACAGTCGTTTTTCAAATGTATAATAACTTGTGGGGCACTTGAAGTAGAAGTTTAGCCTCGACAGCCAACGAAAAAAAGTGAAGAAAAATAATGTCGCGACCAATTGTTTGTTCTTGAGGTAGGGGCGTGGAAAAATTTAGTACCGGTGAATATTCAAATGTGTCAAATATTGACGCACTGGACACATTATTGGGCGCTTCGACGCGGACATGAAACGCACCCTGGAGCTTAGCTGACAAAGTTACTTTTTTCATTTGAGTAGTTTTTCTTATCCTTTTTTTATAATATTTATTAATACATGATAAAATAAGAATTGAAAAGCGATTTGTAGTTTAAATTCTGATTGATAACTTCATTTAGATTATAATATTTTTATTTGTCCATGAAGGTCTTTTTAAGTGTCCATTTATATGATTATAAAAATATAATATATTTGAAATCTAAAAGTTTAGATTTATCATCTAAAAATGTACTGTCTGTACGTGTGTGAACAAATTTTACAAACTGTGCAAAATTTTTCAGTCTTCACTCGTTATTGTAATGAAAGTTTTTTAAAACTTGATTTACTTGTTTTATACAGTCATCCAAAGATTTAATACAATGATCATAGAATTGCATTACAAAACTTTCCATGGTTTCCAAGGTCAACTCTATTTGGTAAACAATATGGAAAATTAATATCAGCAGCTCTTTGAACACAAAGAGTTGTAATTTTTCTAATTGTTATTTTGCAGCTTTGTTTACTTTTTTTATCCCAAGGTTGACATTGAAAATAATAAGATACCAAAAATAACAATAACGAAACGTTAACATTTCAAAAAATCATTTTTATTGACGAATTCAACAAAGTTTGAAAAGAGCACCTATCAAAACTATTAAGCACAGTTGTCATTTTTGACCTTGAGAAAAAAATAAACAAAAAAAAACGAACTTTAAATTCGAAAATCTATATTGTCTCGTTATTGTTTACATTTGGTCAGATCTCAAAAGATCATCTCTGCTTTTTTTTCGCAATGTTATACAAAAAAAACACAACAAAAAGAACAAAACAACAATAACAAAAAAGAAAAAGCTCCAAAACAGTGAATTGTAAACAAATTCTGGAAATTGAAAGATCGCTTTTGTCCCCTTTGTTTACATTCTGTTAAACCCGTCAAAGTCATGCTGTTCGAAATTGGCCCTTTTCCTTTTCGCAATGTCAAAATGTGAATGAGACTCGAAATGTCAACTGCCGGCGTGCCGCCGAAAGCCGGGTCGCGATCTACAGGTAGGCTGCGCGCCTTCTCGCTCCGGCCCTGCGCTGGAGCGGTCACGTGACCCGCGCGTACTAGTCGGGGACGGGCGACAGGCGCTCTCTCGTTTCTCAGTGCTGTGGGCTCGCGAACGGCGCCGCTCGTGTTGTGTAGCGCGTCGGAAGTTGCTGCTTGAACACCGTTGCGTGGCTCCAGCCTCGGGGAAGCGCAACAGTGCGCGTCCTCGTAACCGATGTGCCCGTAAGCGCCCGGTCGAAGACGCACCGGCGTCTCCAGGATGGACGCGTACGGCATGTACCAAGTGAGTTGATGGCCTCTCCCTTTCTCTCTCTCTCTCTCTTTCTCTCTCGCCGTCTCTGTCGCGTTCCGCTTCTCTTGGTCCCGTTCCAAGATGGCCTTCGCGGTCGAAAAGTTCGCGACGCCATTTTGCTCGTGATTTTTCGCATGTGACGGCAACAGGAACAACTTTGACAGCTAAGCTCGGAAATTCGTCACCTAACCTCACTCTCACGCCCAGTCGTTTCCAGCCTCTGCGAGAGGAGATCTTGACAGTTGTCAGAACTGGAGGAGGGGGGGGGGGAACATTCTCACAATCCCGTGTGAACAGATCTGACCACATCTCTAATGACAGCAGTGTTTGTTTTGTTTTCAGTTGTCTGTCTGGGATTCTTTGTTGGTGATGTTTCGCAAGAGTAGCAAATGTTTTGGTGACTTTGTCGGCGATAAATAAATTGACAACAATAACAAAAAAAAATGTTTATTCACTCTGATGAGAAATTAATAGGTCTTGGGTTTTTGATTGATTGGTCAAATGATGGAAACTTTTATGTGCGTTTTTTTTTCGCTATTTCTTTCTCTCTCTCTCTATTCGACAGGATGCTGTTTTGTTATTTTGCAGTGTAGATAATTGCTCGGAATTCTTGACGTGCTTGGATTGTAGAACAAACGTTAACATTTTTTTTCCTTGGGCACGTTTGTTTACGGGTCATGTTGGAAAGGAAAAATTGCAAGGGAACCATCATTTTTATTCCTCTCTATTTAATTTGTTTTTCTTTTTATTTTTTATTTTATCTAACAAAAGAATGAAAAAATAATAAATTTGTTTATCTCTTTTTTTTTCATATTCCAACCAGAAAGGAATATTCATTATTGACAAGCTCAAATCCTATTAATTCTTTTTTTTTGTTTTCGTTGCAGCCAAGTTCCATGACTCGTCTGAAAAGCACTCTCGCAAAACTAATCAAAACGCAAATCCCATCGAGAAGAAATCGTCTGACAGAATCATTTGCACACTCATCCGCTGCACAGGAGTCGTTTGCTTTTTGAATCGCGTTTGTCTCGCGTATCATCAACTGACTTACCTCAAGTCATTGTTTGCCAGCAATAAACTATAAACTAACAATGAGAGGCCGCACTTGTCCTGCACCTGCAACTTTTTTTTAATTCTCTTTTACACACACTTCCATCTGCCGAAACGTCAAAGGACAGAGTTCAATCAGTCGCACGCTCCGCAACTCGCGCTCTGACCTTTGTTATAAATACCGTCTGCAGATCAAACGGCTAAACATCTATTGTTCATTCATCAATTAGTGATTTCCATGGTAATCTGTTCGCTGTCAGATTCAATTCCAATTTTCTAATATTTTGATTTAGTTTTTTCACATCAACTTTTTATGTTTATTTTGTTACACAAAAGTAAATTTATATGTGGCTATATCTATGGACCGTAAATGTCAACGATATATGTAATTGTATAAGACATATGTAACATAAATGATGCCCTATATGATCATAATTGTCTCATTTATAGCACATACATGGTTCCATATAACAAAATCCATTCATTTGTAATATATATGAAGCCATCTATGTGCTATTAATGTCATATAAGTAATTCCATAAATGGATCATATATGAATATTGATTTTCAAATGACCCATATACGTCCTATAGATTTATCATACGTGCCGTTTATGAAGCCATATATAAATTTTTACTTGGTATTTTTTAATTCTTCTGATATTATTTTCTTTTTGTTTTAATTTTGTCTTCTGTTTAGTGATGAGAACGTGTAACAGGAATAATGTATTTTGGATCAGCGTTAGCATAGAATTCCACAGCTGCATTTACTGTGTCTGTGTAACGCGAGACCTTAACATGATACGGCTTCGAGAATTTTATACTGTCATCTCCAGACGTAAGGCTGGCCACAGGTCTGGCTTTTCTTTTGCCTTCCAACAATAACCGAGCTTTCGATGCCCGAGAAAAACGTGCGTTTTCACTTGTTACCCACCGGTCATCGTTGTTTTTATTATAGTCTTTTTTTATTTGTTCTTTCTTTCTTTTTTTTTTATACTGATGAAATTCAATCACTTTCTAAGTTAAAACAAATTGGAATTGTGAGAGTGTTAAAAATGAAAAATGTGACAAGATTTGGCGGCTTGAAAAATAGGTTTCAATTATTTTTAAAATGAAACGAAACAGAAATTGTTCGACCTAAAAAGAAAAAATTGGCATTTGTAATGTTTTCTCATTTTAGCAGAGGTGAACTTTTTAAAATGAAGAAAAATGCCAGAGTTCTTCATCATTCAAATAATAAAATGCTGTAATATTTTTTAGATTGTTTTATTACACAATTAAATATGAATTGCGAGTAATAAGAAATGTTCATTTCATTTTAAGCACGCGTTACAACCTTTTCAGCCTCGGTTTTGCTTTTAGCATTTAAATTATCATCATTTTGTATGAACTTTATAATATAATTCGTCCAACATTTCTGGTTCAAATTTTCATATTCAACTAGACGGTTTTGCATAATGCATCAATTTATATTAATAAAAACGGTCATCGAATAAAAGCGTCATTTATTAATTAGGCACAAAAATGATTTTAATCGATGTTTGACTGTTGCAGTTTTCGCAAGGCCTGACTGGCAGGCCGGAATTATATCAGAAATCCAACAGGAGCAGTCATTCGAGTGACACGAGCTCGGCGTACAGCGGATCTGACACCATGACGTCCGTACAAAGCTCCTTGGATGCGGATGCCGATGAGGTCGATCTGTCGGGTCTCGTCGAATCCATCGTCGACAGCGATGAGGAAGAGGATCTAGCTGAGAGCATGGACGTATGTTCATTTATCATATGAAATTAAATCCATCTTAATTTTAAGTTCTAATTAAAACTTTGTTTTTTAATTTAAAATGTTCTGACTGGAAGTACTGTTTGAAATGAAAACATCAATGGTTTCAAATTCATCTGATTGATTGATTCAAATGTTTGCAGAGTCTAAATGTACGAGACACCGTGCGAGACTGTTTAGAAAAAGATCCATCGGACAGGACAGAGGAGGACATAGAAATTCTTTTGGAATTCACGCAACAACTGAAGGCCTTCACGAATATGACTCTGGCGGTTCGGAGGGCGCTCTGCGCCGTGATGGTTTTCGCGGTTGTCGAACGAGCCGGAATGGTCGTGCTAAATGACGGCGAAGAGCTCGACAGCTGGAGCGTGCTCATAAACGGCGCCGTCGAGATCGAGCACAGTAACGGCGAGATCGAGCAGTTGCATCTCGGCGACAGCTTTGGCATTCTGCCTACCATGGACAGACTGCTGCATCGCGGAGTTATGAGAACAAAGTATGCGAAAATAAAAGTTGTAAAGTTTAAAGATAATAATTGCTGCCGGATGATTACGGTTCTCGTAAAGAGGCAAAGTCATTCGAATTAACAGATAAGAGAAGTTTGTACGAGGATATAATTTGAGGGACTTTTTTTTTCACAGATGCGACGACTGTCAGTTCGTGTGCGTAACTCAGGCAGATTATTTCCGGATCCAACACCAGGGAGAGGAAAATACTCTGCGACACGAGGAGAACGGTCGAGTCATTCTGGTGACGGAATTACGAGGCTCGTTGGACAGCGGCTTGAGGCGGGGTCACGTGGTGATTCGCGGGACACCCGAGCGGCTGATGCTGCAGCTTGTCGAGGAAAACAGTATTACCGACCCGACCTATGTTGAAGACTTCCTTCTCACTCACCGCACCTTCATCAATAATCCTCACTCCGTGGCGCAGCAGCTGCTTGCATGGTTCGAGCAGCCGGAAGTCCGCGACCGAGTTGCGAGAGTAGTTTTGCTCTGGGTCAACAACCATTTTACAGATTTCGAGACTGATCCTGCGATGATGGAATTTTTGGAACAGTTTGAGTCAGCTTTGGAAAGAGAAAAGATGCAAGGCCAGCAAAGGTATAACATTTTTAGAACAAATTCTGCCGAGATGATGATGCGATCATTTGAATGAATTTGCGCAATTAATTATTGTTTTTTGGTTTGTGTCCAGGTTGCTGAACATAGCATGTGCAGCAAAAGCAAGAACGCGAACTGTGACGTTAACCAGACCGAGTCGTGACGAAATGTTGCCTTTCAACATTTTGGGCGGCCATGAGCGCCAGTACGGCATCTTCATCTCGCAAGTTGAAAGAAAATCGAAGGCCGAGGACGTTGGTCTGAAGCGCGGCGACCAGATATTGGAGGTCAACGGACAAAGCTTCGAACATGTCAATCACACGCGCGCCCTCGACATTTTGCGCGGCTCAACGCATCTCAGCATCACCGTCAAATCGAATTTATTATGTAAGAATAATTTTTTGTTGATGGAAGAAAATGAAGTACTTCTTTTCTCAATGAAGTTGATTTAAAGAAAATTATATGTTTGTTTTGGTGGATTACAGCGTTCAAAGAAATGCTTCAAATTCCGAACTCGCCGCGGTCGCGAAGCCGCGTGAAACAAACTGAAATCCCGAGGTTACAGCCGGATCCGCGAGCGCGGATGTCAACGCACGTGGAACCGCTGTCTTCGACAAATCCGCTCAACCCGCTCAGCAATGTCTCGCTCTTGATTCCTGATAGCAACGTCTCGCCGTGCAAGGACAGCAAAAAGGAAAACAAGAGCTTCATGACCTTGGGCACCAAAAAACGTCTTCAGAAAGCCCTCGTCAAGATGAATATTTTGCCAAAGAACATTATCAAGTAAGACATTTATTGATGATGAGTTATGATTAATGAAGCGATATGTGTATTAGGATTAAAAATGTTTGTCCTGCGCATATATCGATGCGTAAACAAAAAGGAAAAGTACATCTACTTTTATCTTGTTTTTTGATATTATGGCTGGTAATTACATTTGAAAATTGTTTGAACAAGCAAATTAGTTTACCAAATTTACCCCGAAAGTACGAATTATTGAGAATCAATAATCGATTTTAATTTGCAAACACTGAAGCAGCACTATTTCTTGAAATTGTTATCAAATTCATTAAATTTACGACCCAATGATTATTTATTCAATCGAATTAAATACTTCTCTTGTTGATAACCAGCTTTTACCGTTATTCGTTTTTAATTGAAACAATAGATGGAAGCCTGATTATTCGTTGCAGAAGAAACTTCTGTTATTTTCAAATTGTAATTCTACAAACTAAATGATTTCATTTAATAAATGAACTTGCACAAAATAAAACAACTTGTTATGTTTCAGCGACGGTGTGCACCTCGACGATCCCTTGGGTCCGCCGCACACTCCGCCGGGAACCGGTCTCAGTCAAACGACAACGAACCTTTATCACTCACGTAGTAATCCAGACCTCACGTCTCTTTATTGTTACGATGATATGCGAGCTCCTGATTACCCTGAACACGTCCTGAAAGTATACAAAGCAGATCAGACCTGTAAATACTTGCTCGTGAATAAAGAAACAACCGCGCACGAGGTTGGTAGTTCAACGTTTCTTTGAGTTTCACTGGTCAAATGAAATTCATTCATTGTACAATTGAATTCACAAGATCAGTTGATATGAAAAAATAAAAGTTTTAACAAGTGAATCAAATTCGTAGGTGGTGATGTTGGCGCTGCAAGAATTTGGCATAACCGACAGTAGTTCGAACTTTTCATTGGCGGAAGTTAGTGTAGGCGAGGGTGGCATCATCAGGCAAAGACGACTGCAAGATAACTTACAGAATTTGGCCGAGAGAATGGGATTGAGCTCGAGGTATTACCTTAAAACTAACAACGTTTCGGAAACTCTGGTGGCAGACGAGCAGGCGCCGGACCTCATGAGAGAATCGCAAGTTCACTTCTTGCAACTCAACGCTGTCGAAGTTGCCGTTCAACTGACTTTACAAGACTTCAGTATATTTAGGTAGGAATCAAAGGATAATAAGGAAGAAGGAATTTTTCAACCGAGTTTCTTTCAATTGACGTTTTTATTGAGAGAAAAACATGTTTTTGCAGACAAATCGAATCCACGGAATATGTCGATGATCTGTTCGAACTGAGGAGCAGGTACGGTGTGCCGATGCTTAGTGAATTCGCGGAACTAGTCAATAGAGAGATGTTCTGGGTCGTAACGGAAGTTTGCTCCGAGCACAATCTCGTTAAGCGAAGCAAGATTATTAAACAATTTATAAAAATAGCACGTAAGTTACTTTGCAATTGTATTCGTTCAGTTTGATATTACATGAAACAGTCAATTAACCTTGTAAGGTCAAGATCGAATAATTGGTTTATGAAAAGTAATGATGATCACTGTTTTGTGCATCCTGGTGTAATGCCATGGCCAGCAAGCATCTTTTTTGGCGCCACTGACCATTGATTTTCTCGTTTTCAAATCCAGGTCAATGTAAAGAGTGTAAAAATTTCAACTCGATGTTCGCAATCGTTTCGGGTCTGGGTCACGGCGCCGTTTCAAGATTAAGGCTTTCTTGGGAAAAGTTGCCAAGCAAATATCAGAGGTTATTTAGCGACCTCCAAGAACTCATGGACCCGAGTCGCAACATGAGCAAGTACAGACAACTCGTCGCCTCTGGACAAACCCAGCCACCAATCGTGAGTTTACAAGTTCACTTGTACACTACATTACCCAATTTTTTGTTTCACCTCTGTGATTGATGATCCAAATACACCGAAACAGTTCGAGGCTGCGATATATCGCATAGTCCGTGCAGAACTGAATTTAAAGAACTGAGTAATTTGACAAGTAAATTGATCGTTGCAGATTCCATTCTATCCCGTTGTCAAGAAAGATTTGACCTTCATCCATCTGGGTAATGATTCGCAAGTGGAAGGTCTGGTCAATTTCGAGAAGTTACGTATGATTGCTAAAGAAGTGAGATCACTAACGAATATGTGTTCATCGCCTTACGATTTACTGACGATGCTTGAAAAAGGCGGCCAACCACCTAGTTCTGCTATGATGGCTCTCAATCAACTCACGACAGGTAGTCAAGGTAAACTCGATCCCAGTCCTTCGAACAATTTTTTTTTTTTTTTCATTTCACACAATTGTCTTAAACTCATTTCTTTTTTGTTAATTTATTTTTTAATGTACAAGTGGTGTTATTTTTTATTTGACAACTTAATTTACAATTTGCTGTTATGTGTTGTATTGATGAATGTTTCAACGATTTCTTTAGGTGTAACGTTTAATAATTTACGAACAGGCGGTCAAACAGCAACAGTTAAAAGACGGAAAAAGTCTACGGCGACGCCGAACCCAAAGAAAATGTTTGAGGAGGCACAGATGGTGCGGAGAGTTAAAACATACCTGAGCAATATGAAAGTCGTTACTGATGAAGACAGACTGCACCAGTTATCCATCGACTGCGAGCCTCACCCTGGCGCGATTGCTATGGCAGCGGCTGTGCCACTCGGGGGTAGTCGCGGACGTAGGAACGCTTCACCAACGCTCTCAACGACCAGCAGCGCCAGTAGTACCAGTGAGGGCAGAAAGAGCATACAAGGTTTTTGACCTTGCTCGATCGATGTTCAATACTTTCTCCTCAGAGTCATAGTTTTTCTATTCAAACGCTATTCGTTAATTAAAAAAAATGCTTTCTTATTTACAGACTTTGATTTACATCTTTTTTTGTTCATATTTAAGAAAAACATGACTTTTGAGTTTGCAGTTATTTGAAAGTCGCTTTGTATTAAACCAATTGTTTCATTTTAGGTACAAAATTTGGAACAGCGTCTCCGCAGGCAGTGCGTAAGATGCTGGCATTGTCGGATCCGCACAAGACCCGCCCGCATCAGCCGAAACATCCTGGACAGATACCATTGGGCGGGTTGTCCGTGCACTCGAGTGGCTTGGAGCCGAGTCCTGGTGCTCCACGACGAGTCGGCTCCGGGAGCCGAGCGCCGATGCACGAACGCTCACACAGCGACACACCCTCAGGTCTTCCGCCGCCGGTTGATCTCAGCGCCGAAAGCAGTAGTGTCACAAGTCTGAGCAACATGCAACCGCTACGAAAAACTCTGACCAGTGGTGAGTGTCAGTTCGTCAAACTCTTTGGCTCCTCTCCTTTATTTTCTTGTCAATGAAACACGTGACTCGAATCCACAAATCGCATAGAGAAAAAAGGAAGAAAAGAAAGAAAGGCAAACAATTTATTTTGTTATATTTGTCTGTTGTTGTGCCTCGAATCACGTCGCACTGATGTTGCTCGTTATCTATCTATCTATACATACATATATATATATATTTATATATATTTATATATGTATATAATATATATATATATATGAAAGAAAAAGGGAGGGGATAAGTTACTTTTTAGTTTGTCTGTTTCATGAGCGACAGATTTTCCTCCTTCGTTTCTGCACGCTGCACCGCCGTTTCGCAATTCATAAATGTTCCATGTTAATTCTTTGGTTAATATACTTTTTTTATCACCGCACCCACATAACAATATAGCGATGAGAAAGTACACTGCAATTACAATCTAGTAAAATAAATTGATACCAAATGTTTCAATTGATAAAAATGCAAACAATGTAATAAGTAGCTCAATAAGTAAGCTCAATCATTTTTGTTGATGAAAAGTAATGTAATACATGAATTTTATAATAACCAACTAACATTTTGGAATCAGTACTTGAGTAATAAGCATACTAAGAAAGGTAATATTAACTTTAATTCTATTTAAATTTTTAGGTTAAATAATTTCACATTTTAGTACATTAATAATACAAACAAACAGTACAATTGAGTGTTTTAATTTCACGATTCACGAAATAACACTTGAAACAAATTTTTTGTTTGCAATCTTGTGGTTCTTGTACTTCATTATTTCCATCACTAAACATGCAGTTCGCGCTTAAATAATTTTCAATAATACTTTTTTTTTCGTCAGAATCGATTTCTCATTTATCCTTAAAACATTATTGTCGAGGCGCAATTCTCATACTGAGTTTTGCGCCTCGGCCATGGGACATACAGTATAAAATAATCACGACTGCATTGCCTGGCTATAATTTTCAAACCCTGTTATCTGAAAACCAAATGATTCACTAGCTGAATGTTGAAAATGTAATAAATAAGAAAAGAAGAAGGCATTCCAGGCATTGCAGTCGTGTGGAACTGCTTCGTTGAAATCTGCGCGAGAAAAAAAAATAAGAATAAACGCGAATTGACAAATCTGTAGTTTAAGCTCGTCGGCACTCAAAGGAGTGCCGACTTTACACGAAGCAAACGCGCGATCAGACGGCGAACGCAGGAACCAACGTGCAGAAATAATTGGAAGTCTATAAGATGTGCGTCTCTGTAAACGCTGTGTGTGGATCTAGACTCAGCCAAACGTTAATTTGTTTGTTCAATTTAGTCAGTTCTTTTTAGGTTGTTTCGTTATAGAGCTAGATTTAGAGGATGGAAAAGTTCTACAGCTCAACGCTCACACGGTTGTCAAAATTGATTGAAATGTATGATTATTGAGATTGCACATTTCCGATAGATCAAAATAATGTGTCTTGGATGAATGTAACAAGTTGAACGTGTGCGGGGGCGAGAAGTAGAACTTGGCCATAATCGCGATTGAACGTGTAGTGATAGAAGTGTGTTGGGGACGTGTGCGTAGGTTCGGTGACGAGCAGTGACAGCGGTCACAGTACCCAATTGGACAGCCACAGCGGGAGCAGCGTGGAAGCCGGCGGCAGCCCACCACCGCCGCAGAGACGGCACTCCGCGATGCAAGGTACGTAAACTGGTCGCTCTCGACATCGTCACTTGACAATTTATTCTCCTCCAAGCAGTTCAAGATATGCGAATACCAAGACATTTTTCAATTGACTTCTTATTTTCCGTAGTTACTATGATACTGTCAGTAGAGTAGTTTTGCGTTTTGATGAATTAACTCTCGGTTTCTTTTTTTTTTTCTTTCTTTTTTGGAAACCAATCAAATCTTGTTGCAAGTAACGAAAACCAAGCAAATAAATAAAATGAGATTAAATGGTTTCCAAATTGATAACAGCGAGCGGAGATAGAAAATTTACGACCAGCCACTGAGAGGTGCGATCTCGGGTTCTTTTTTTTTTATTTCATTGAGCTTTGTGGACGCGCAAATTGTATGTCCCATGCCACGATATCATTTCATCGCTTTCATTCCTTCAGTGGCTACTTGGCTTTGGGCTCCGCTTCATAAAGATTTATCAATTTTTTTTTCTGGTTCATTGTAACAAACACTGTTTAGATTTAGAGTTTCAGTTGAAGTATAATGATCCTGTAGTTGATTGGTTAGAATCTTTTCTTTTCTTTGACTATTTGTTATTTTGTATATTGTATAAAGCAGGCTCGGTTTTGAGAGGCGGGGCGCCACCACCATTCCCTCACGCGGTGGCAGTGCTGCCACTGCTCCCCGTCATTCAAAATCACAACCACAATCATCACCATCAACAACACCATCATCATCAAAACTTGCCTCATGAAGGTGAGTGGCCGTGTCGTTTCTAAACCCCCTTATCCCACTTCCCAGAAGTGAATGAAACTCCAAACTAAAAATGTTTGATTTTGAAAAAAAACTGATTGGTTGATTGGTATTGATTTTGGAAATGAAATTTTATTTGGAAGAAAAGACAACATTTAAAGGATGAAAACAAAATTCATGGTCCTATCCTTTTTGCCTTGTTAACTTGCTTTATGCACCCTTGGAAAAAATGAAGATTGGCTTGGGCTTTATGATTTTTTTTAACGAGCTAACATGTATGTGCTATAGGTTTAGTAAGTATGAATAACGACTTTGTGTGTATGCTTATTAGTTAGTGCAGTGAGAAACATTGCGCCTCTGTGAATGCCTTGTGTGTAAAAAAGAACAGCTATGAGTTGGGACTTGTGTTTCTTTTTATATTACACAAAAAGGGTGTCGAACTTGTAGCACATAACGTCACTATCTTTTAAGGATTATCAATCAAGGGGAAAAATTATTTCACCCTTGCCTTGGTGATGGACTTTCAAACTTCATCTTTAATTGTGTTACGTTTAATTAACGCAAGTGCTTTTCGGGAATTTTTTGGGTAGACGTTTCTTATTCAAGGAAGCTTGGCGGAAGATCTTTCTTAGCCAAGTTTTCATTATTATGAAGGATTTGAATTTTGTGTTTTGAATACCGTTTGAAAGTGGTAAATGATCAATTGAAAAACTTTTGAAAGTACTTAATTTTAATTTACTATTATTCAAACGAGACGATGGAAAGACGAAGATAAAACCAAGACTATTTTTCTTTGAATTAAGATTCTATTAAGAGTATTAGTTACTCTAATTAACTTTATGCATTTAAAGAAAAAAAGATTGGAGATTGTCGAAATTTGATCTGAAATAATTCGAATAAAAAAATCTTTTCATTGGTGAAATTCAAGACACGAAAAAAATAAATAAGAAAAAAAAACCAACATAGATAGAAAGAGCGAGAACCAGAACATGTAGGGTTTTCAGGTTCATCGGGCGTAGGAGTACCGATGGGCATGGGTTTAAGTATGCCACCACCCTTACCACCTTCGATGAGGCCGCAGTGTCGTCAACCCCCGGCTTATAAAGTGGCTGCTCACATGGCAAGGCTGCACAGGTTGGGTCGAGCCCACAGTCACGAAGGAGTTACTTACAGGAACGACCACGAGGATGGTATATCGTCAACCAATTTATCAAAAGCCTTCATCTCCCCCTTTTTTAAAAATTAATCAATATCCACACCGCCATTTTTATATCGACCTCTTACGACAACGCAAATTATGACCGGCGCTAGGAAAACGTCTACTACGAGAAAAAAAGAGAGAGAGTAAAAAAAAACTAGCTGCTTAGAATCTAATTCGACTGCGAGACAAGATATTTTTAATAGCAAACTAAACTAGGTGGCGTTGCCATCGACACAAACTTTTTTGCACTGCTTCCGACCGGTGACCGCTGGGTGGCGCTGCATAAAAACGCGCCACCTAACGCAGCACATTGTACAAAGTGCAAAACAAAGGCACAACTTGTGATTTTTGTAAATAACTTGGCTTTAAATTGTTCGTAATGATTTGTATCTTGTTTGTTTATTGAGACGATATGTTTGTGACTCATGTCGTGCTGAGCACATTAGCATTGGAAAGCCCGCACCGAGCGATATGTGTTTTTTAACGCGACTCTTCATTTAAAATACAAAGAAAAAAATCACCCAATCCACGCTTGCTTGCACCCGACAAGCTAACGTTTCACATTTCGTTAATCATTATTCGTTTTACCAACTTCCATCACATTGACTTTTTTGTTTCGTTTTAATCGTTTGTTTTGTCCTGTCATTGTTTTTGGTTGAGACACTTGGCTTGTTTGCATTGATTGCACGTTATGCATTTTATCATTGAATCCATTTTGAGCGATTTTGTGTGAGCCTAATCATTTTACAATTCATAGGAAACCTCCACGAGAGCTGACGTAGATCAAGTTATCATTCAAGATTATTTTTCATGTCATGTTGTTTTATAAGCCATCGACTTTTAAGTTCTTGAAATCCAAAATTCCATTGCAGGAATCCAAATTTTTCGAAGTTATTAGAAAAAAATTGTCATATCTTATTTCAGATTGCACCCACCAAAAAGAAATTCATTTTTACAATTTTTTAGTGACATACTTCAGTGTTTTGTTTGTTCGATTATTTTTCCAAAAAAAAAAAAAAAAAAAAAAAAGAGTAAATAGTCATCTCTGTTCCAATTAGCAGAAGCTCTCGTTTTATTAGACGCTTGATTGAAATTTCTAAACGTACGAATCTCTGTTTCAGATGATGAAGATACTCAAGTATCAGCGGTGTAAAAGTAACGAACTTCCCGCGACTCTTTCCCTTCGACCTCTTTGGAATAAAAATCTTTGCGTGAGGTAGGACGTGAGGTGTACAAATGTTTCTCAGCGTTCAGACATGTTACAACAATATTAATCACACAAAAAGAAAAAAAAAGAAAAAAAATGATAATAACAGCATACGTTGTTCTTGTTTCGGGAAAGAGGAACGACGGAGATGTTTCGAGTACTAATCTACATAAATGTGTAATCAAGTCCAAAGATGTTCAATATCAATATATCTCGCAAACAAGTTAAGATTGATGATGGAGAAGCAGAAAAACACATATGAGGAAATAACGGTTGAGATAAGCCAAACAATTGAGAGAGCAGTGAAATTGTGAAAAGCGTCGACGTCTGTATTATATAAATTTAGGCACTGCGAGAGCTCCGTAGATCGTAAGTTTGGTGTAAATAGTGTAGTTTATAGCGGACAGACAATTGCGAGGTTCTGTTATTTAAGTTCGCTATGTGTTCGAAGAATCGTATTTCGTTTCCACCAAGAGAAGTTGACTTTGTTTTCCTTATTTTTCACAAGCACACCCCTTCGCGCATGTTAATTCGCGAATTAATGGCAAGTGCGGTGTTCGGCGTAAGATGTCCAAATTCGTTTGCAATGAATGAGTTTCAGTTGTTAAAAGTTTCTTTTTTTTATTGATCATGAAAAATGTAAAAAAATTATTATATTCCTGCGTTGTGTGATGATCGAACACCGACTGAAAGGGCCTAGCTTCCTTATTTAATAGAGTGTATTTCACCGATAAGTCCGCCAGAAAAGGAGAGGGGGGGAGGGTTCTAGCCGAGTTTTGACGCGAAATCGTTTATGCTCAGATTTATAAAGTTATTTATAAAACAGGAACAAGAAGATAGTCAATCGGTTTCTAGTTTGCATTGTCAAATGTATTTATATATCCTTGTTGAAATTTCGTAATCCTGTGTGCCAATGTTTACGAAATTGTATTCTTCAGTTTCAGATACATAAACACTGTGCGTAATTGCGTGAAAGAGTAGTGTTATATTTTTTTAAATTGAGCATTGATTTTCAACCGAAAGTTGAATGCAAGGGAGGATGAACATTTTAGCGCAAATCTATCTGTAAATACAATCTTGTTAGAAGTTAGCAAAGAGTGTGAATCCGATATTCGCGTCCAAATACGGTGCATCCCGATGGTGCGCCGCATCTAGAGAATTAGCCAAACTACGCGGATTCTGTAGATACGGCAACCTTGTATGAATAAAAGGAAAAAAAAGTAAGACGTAAAACAAAACTATAAATACGAATATATGAATAATTATATAAATATATATTTATATTTACTATATCATTGTACATATCGAAAACTGTCTCTTACATTCTTTCTTGACTTATCTCAGAATCATTTCGCGTTGCGTGTAGGTAGAGAAAAAATGCACTATTTTGTTACGAAAAAGGTATATGACAGATCGTTTGTCAAAAATGACCAATCGGAACGAGCGATCGATCAAAACCAAAATTGAGATCGATCGCGCGCTCCCAACTGTTTTTAATTGAATTCAATTTTAATTATTACAGTGAATCTTAATTTATTATATTTTCGTACATGAAATAGTGGCATTTGCATTTTATTGATTTTAATCTTGAACAAAAATTGTCTTATTGCCATTCCAAGTGCATTTATTTGTCTCCCATGTGGAACTCGTGATGTGTTTTTCGAGGTTTTGTGACAAAATTTTATTACTTCCGGTTTTATTA
Source organism: Trissolcus brochymenae (assembly GCA_030523145.1). Lineage (NCBI taxonomy): Eukaryota > Metazoa > Arthropoda > Insecta > Hymenoptera > Scelionidae > Trissolcus > Trissolcus brochymenae. The sequence goes on from JAQQRF010000078.1 coordinate 156,682, forward strand.
TAGACTGTTGGTACAAATTTCGTTTTACTATTTAAAAAAATTGTTGATTTGCATGGTTCGAATTTCAGAGTGAAATAGGGCGTGATATTGTCATAACGCAATTTCAAATTTCGAGCTATAATTTTTTTTTGCAAGACGCCTTTTATTTATTCAGAAAGAATATCCTTGCTCATTCGAAATTCAGTATTCGTCGGCGTCATTCGTTTTTGTCAACTATTGAAATTCAAATTTTTCGCCCGACTTTATTCGAATCCGCGATATCTCTTCTATTTTTTTTATTTCTCGCTGATCTTGAAGCTCTTTTTTCATTCTGACATAATGCTCGTTCTGAAATACCAAGAGACTGTATCTCGAGAAGCTGGACTATTTACTGCATCTCGATTGAAACGTGCAAAACAGTTTCGCAAATTGTGCAATGGCCCGTTCCAACTTGAACATCAGTCCATAAGGTGATTTGTAGATCGAAGTTCAAGTTCACGTTGTTATATTTTAAACAAAAACAAACTCTTTCTATGCCACATTCTATCTTTTTTATAAAAAATATATTAAAATTTTGTTATTTCACAATTTAATTGTGAATAATTTATTACAAAAGTGTAATATTGATTTATTAAACAAACATTACCAACCGGTTATTATTATTCGAATTTTTAATATTGTAAATATTTGATTGTAAATTTGAATTTTGTCAAACAAATCATCTTAGTCTCACTTCGAACCTCAGAGTCATCAAAAAGTACAAGGTTCTCGTAACAAAACGAGTCGACGCAACTTTCTCGCATCTCTTGTTTCCTTTCTTAGCCCTCGAAGATGCGAGAAGGTTTCCAAACTACTGTTCTTCCAGCGCACTCTTTTTATCCTCTCTGATATAATTTATTGAAACCGATGAATGATATGTGCGCACGACGTGGAAAGAAAACAGTACGAACTAATATATTTCAGAGTCTCTAGTGAATTTTTATTTACATTTGTAATATTTTTCTTTTTGAAGAAAATGAAGTTTGAAAAATATATAGTACAACAATGCGCCTTTCGACTGAGTTTCGTTATGAAATATCGATCGATATGCAGATTTGATATTGTCAACCGGTCTCGATTGCGATAAGCCGAAGATGATGCGATACATTGTGCAGCGTTATTCTTTCTACGTTGTTTCGTCTCGTCTTTAAACAATGCTTAGCTTTAAGTTGTAATTGATGTAAAACGTTTTGTATATTTGTCGAATTTTAGGATTTTAGACTATTTCTTCTGATTTGTGCGTTTATCTAAAAAAAATAAATCTTTTGTACGTATAAAAAACGTTTTTATCGGAAGAAGAAATTGAAAGGATAAAGGGAAACCTTGCTTACCTGGTTAAATTACTATTTACTATTACTATTTTGTACTATACGCTGTTTTGTATATCTGCTTATTATTTATACATATGAGAAATTATTATCTTTAAGAGGAGGTAAAAAAAACGACACGGACGTTTTATCGTATAAAATGATAATACCGTATAGCTATTCAAACAAACTTATATCGACTTCCCTTTATATCTTTAATAGACGCTCGATTGTATCGCAAAATTACCATAGATGTTGTGCTCGTTTTAATGTACACTTGTAAATCCCCGATCAATATAACAGCTAATTCTAGTTTGTCTCGTTCATTTACCATGATTATGACTTAATGATTCTGTTATTTAAATTTTAATCAATTGCAACCTTATTTTTTTATTCTAAAATTAATTAATTGCAATTAGTCATTTTTATTGATTTTAAATCAATTTTTTAAATCTTGTAAAATGTTTCTTTTTTGTGCTTTTGTAAAAACAAATAAAAAGTATACCTATTTTATTTAATAAAAAAAACAACTCTGATGATACTTTACAATGAAAAGGTAAGTGCTATTATTGAATTTAATCACTTAATTATGCACTTACATCAACATTACAATTACACTTGCAAACATTGAGACAAAAATTTTTTTTAACCATGTGAAACATTTGTTACAGTTAACTAAATTGATGAGAGCGGAACACAGATACGCCCAGGGGACCCACTCAAACGAAACATATCATTTCTACATTTCGGAGTTTTTCGTGTAATTGCGGAAGCGAAAAATTATGTTTTGCGTGCATCTCTGTGGCATATGCGATGCCTATTCGCACACCTGTTGCTTGCGTTCAACTTAACTTATCTTTTCTCAGCTCTACTGAACAATGTACTAACTATACAGCGCACACAAAGTCGTTTCACATACATTTTATACCGGTCAGACAGTACCGTTCACAAAACATCTCATTTATACATAGCATCTAATATACCTACAATATCTAATTAGACAAATTGTTCTAATCAATCAAAAATCACTACCAATCTTATTAATTTTCAAGGTCTTTTTTTTAACCAATTAGAAACAATATAATTGCAGTTTTCATTTTTCGAAGCGTGAAATTAGGAATTAATTTTTTGACTCAAGTTTAGATTCTCTTTAATGCAATTTCTCGTTCAACTGAAAAAAATAAGCAGTCTATCTGGTGGTCTTACAAGGACAAAAATGTGCACGCTACAAAATTAAATGAGGCGTGTGATCTATTCACTATGACGTTGAATGAGTAAGGAAGTCTTGGGGAAGAATAAAAAAAGAATAAAAATTCATCCGATCCAGTTATAACCCAGATAGTTGAAATTAACTGAATTATCATACGTAAATTGAACTTCTGCATTTACTCAAGATTATACAAAGTTTGGGTCGTATAAATTTCGAGTGGCAGGCAAGATGAAAATGAAATGGTTGGTGTGTCGCAGGCTGCATCGTGTGCAGGCACGGCAACCCGCAGATTCTCGTCGATCTTGATCTAAGTTCGCGTGGATCCTGGATCTATTCATCCTGTTCTTGCCCCTTCTTCCTGTTCGATCTTTTTCCGTTTTCTCCTCTGTTCGCCACCACCACGTCCTCCTCCTCCTCTGTGGTTTAACTTTGCCCTCTCCACGCTCTGGTGAATGCACACTGTACGGGGAGTCAGAGACGACACGGTGCTGGCTTCATGCTAGCCTGTCTGTAGTCGTTTCAAAACCTTTCTTATGCCTGCATCACAGGTGCTGCTTATCGCTGCATTTTCGTTAAACATTTCGTGCTTCGGGATCGCGTTCATGGACTACTGGATTTGACTTCCAAAAAGTGACACTTTATGACAAATCCCATACCCTTAAAGGATTCTTAACAGGACAACACTCGAAACGTTTGTTTGAACCTGCGAGTGAAGGAAACAAGTTGATTTACAAAACAATTGCATCCGATTCTACTTGCAGTTTCGTTTCCACGAGGACACTTGTTTAGAATTTTTCTCTGATTCTGAGATCCGAATTTTGAATGAGAGCAGGACGTTGTTTTTCTATTTGACAATCGTTCGATTGCGTGAGAGGGTTTGCTGAGCCGGCATTGTGTACACGCTGCCAGCGCAAAACCACCTGTTAATCTCGCGACTAGAGGCTGATCGATATTTTGGAGCCGACTGCAAAGGTGCGTGTACAAGTATTCTCTCGATCTTTTTGGCTCGGTAGATAAATACTTGACTATTTTTATTGCCTCTTCAACCAGTTCGATAAGACGTCATTAGACTAGAGATGAGCATTGACGTCGGAAGTGCGATTTTGTGAAAGTGGTTTCAATTCTGTGTTTTGTGACAGTGCCAACAGTGTTCAGTTTTGAGACTTTGAATTTTGTTTCTCTTGGATTTTTACATTCAATCAAAAGGTAAATTTTCTGTCTTTTGAGATTTGGTTTAGATTAATTTTAAACAGAATATTGTGTTTGCAAAATTTTTTCGTTCCAATTATTCATCATTTTATAATTTATAATTAAAAATTTCTATAGGGACAGTTGGGGTAATTGTGACACCTTGGACCAAATTTGCAGCTCTAATAATAATGCTATTCTATAAAATAAAACTCTAAATTTATTCAAATCTAATTTAAAATAAATTTGTGAACGTAATTTCGATTCAGTCACAATTATTACAACCGTCAACCTATATTCAAGACTCAAATAACTTTTTATTTTTTGTATGTCTTCGTGTTTGGTTCTAAGTTTACATTTGTTATTTCATGTCACGAATTTACTAGGTGAGATTACAAATATAAAAAAGTAGGCTTTAATTTATCGCCGATCGAGCAACAAATCAAGTTGTAGCACAAGTTGTCAGCTACTAATCATGGAGTTACAGTTTTTTCGCACTTTGATCTTGTCATAAATCACAAGATGATACATTTTGATACAGATCTATCAAGTTGTCAGCACAGATTTCAAGAAAGATGCTTTTGCAGATAGCTGCAAAGTTTCTTCTGCCCTGTTCTTAATTTCACATGATTCTTATGTAGGTATAAAATTATTTTATGGTTAACGAATGTCTGCCTTTTTTAACCATTCCAGTAGTTTATCTTCTTTATTTATTAAAGAGAAAAAAAAAACAAACCTGCGAGAAGAGACGGTTTATTAGGTTTTATTTTTAAACCCCCATAAAAATCGACCTTGCCTGCTCCCGTGAAACTTTATGGTTCAAAAGGCTCTCAGCTTCTTAAACCAGTAGAACCTTGCACTTTTATTCTTATTTCTTTTCTTCAAAATTTTTTATCGCTGCAAATATAAGAGCGACCGAAAAAAAGTTGCCTCTTTTTATTTGCAGTAACCCCATAGAAACTGACCTTGACTGTCGAACAAAAAAATAGATCGGCTCACGGAACCTTGACCGAAACCGAGAGTAAGTGCGGATATCGTTATTTCGTGTACGTTCGCCTGTCGCGCTTGTTATACCATTGTCTCTCTTTCTTTACAGTTCGCTGCCTTTCGCGTTCGATTTTTTTTTCATCCGCTGTTCAATATATGATAACATGTTTTCTCTGTCAGTCGTGCTTCAGGATTATTGTTCGATTTGAAATGATCGCGTCAGGGGGAGAAAGCGCGTAATGAGCATCCGAGTACACGTTTGTCTGAACTCATATTGCCTTTATCGTTAGAGCGAACACTTCTTACTCGGACAAGGGGACCGGTTCGGACACCGCGGGAGAGTGTCTTCTCGTTCACTCTTCACCGCTCTCCACTCGTTACCCGCGACTTTTTGTCTCTCGCTGTGCCTTTGAAAATTGTCGGGCAATGTTTGTTTCTCTTTCTACCTGGAAATTATTACTCATGCATTGAATAACCCGTGATAATAATTTTGCAAGAAATATATAATGCAGTTCAGAAAAGTCCACGAACTCGACAAAAAAAAAAAAAAAAACGACGAGGAAAATTATGCGACAAGGAAGCCGCCTTGTATCTCGTTGTATCTTGTTTTATATGTACTCGAAAGTTCCAAAAAGAAGGAATAAAAAAAAGTTGTAGAAATATTGAAATTGTTGTATGATTAGTTTTAAGTTGAGTCAGTTTAGTTTTGACTGTGCAATATGTAAATGAGATTTCATAATAAAACGAATGAAAGTTTGACCGACATTTGCGGATTATTTATAGGCTCGAGCGAAAAAGTAATATGATTATAAAATTTTTCGCGAGTTCTAGATTGTGAGAAAGTGAGGGAAACTTTGTGCCAAATTTTTGTCGACTCATCCGTTTAGAGCACGTGTCACCGAGAGAACGTGTGCGATTTCATTTCACCGATGAACAATCAATTTTGAGCTATAATTTAAAATCTTTTACTTTTAAAAAAAGGTAGGAACAAAATTTAAAAAAAAAGAGGGAAATGTTTGTTTGTTTTTTTTTTTTTTTTTATTAAAAAACAAAATACTTTTGTCGATTGATAAATGGTACAAAAAATGGTTTGTATTTATTTATTGATCTTTGTTTTGTTGGGCACTGCTTACAGAGTTACACTTAACCGCTGGTCGGTCACGTTCCAAGAGATTCACTCGAGTGTTAATTTTCAGTACCAAATAAACTACGGATAGCAACGATGAAAAAAAAATGTTGTAATTAGTTTTTCACGATGCACGTTTGTAATGATACAAATTAGACACGAAACTGAATTCGATGTAATTACGTGCGTCTTTTCTCATGAGACGTTTTCATAGAGTTGTTTTTTTCCCATCAGTTGTTGAACATGAGCCAATTCGATTATCAAAAAAATTGTCACGTATCTGAAAATTAATTCAACTTACATTGCAAAAATTACAAACAAGGGTTGAAATTGTTTTCACGTAAAATTCTGTCGGTGAATGCAAAATCCAATTTATAATTCGTTATAAAACGGATAATTTATCCATTTTTAAATTTCTTTCAAAATAAATAAGCGAGTGCATTAATAAACAAAATTAGCTGATTGGTTGAGAATAAAGGATGAAATTTATGGTTAACTAATGTGGTGTCTTAATCGTGATTATGTAGAACAATTGTTCCGAGCATTTTTATTTATTTTTTTTTTTCAAGAGATCATTTTTCATGTAAATGTGAAAAGGAAGTTACATTATCGCGCCTTCGAAGAATACGCCTTCCATTCGTTTCTTGTACGGAACATACTTCGCATTAAATATTGCGATAACCATTTCGAACTGACGTTCAACATGTACAAAAGTAGGATGAAATGGAAGAATAATGCGCCGATAAAGTTTCGCCGCTTTTATTATCCGTCGAAATTTCAGCAAAACTGCACTCCGAATGATTGCCATTTGACTATTCGAAAATCCACCTTGAAATCCACTTTTGAACGATTCCCATCGAAAATACTGATGGATCTCTATCGAATCAAAAAGCACGTTTTATTTATTATCATTTATTCGATGTTTTTTAGGACGTGAACATTTCACTAGCTTTTTGCATGGCAGGTGTGCGTCCTCTTTGCCCGTTTTCTCATCTCGCGATAAAAGTTCCCTGAATGCTTCTCGCGAAATTTTGACGTGATTTCCACGACGAAAGGGAAAAAATAAGGATGTACGAAGTTTCGCCGTCGTTGCTGTGCGAGAAAGCCGCGTGTGTCAAAAATGTTTATTTAATATGTTCCCATTACATAGACAAGTGCATCTGCCGCAATCGAAAATGCCACGGCGGTGAAAGCGATTACAATTGCTGAACTTGACGACAATGCATCGTCGCGATTCTCGAATCCCAAGTAACGAGCATTAATTAAAATTCAAGATCGACCGTTTGATAAGCGAACGCCCTGACCACATGCTCGGGACCGCTAATGGATCAGCATGACATCTGTTGTTTTGACCGATCGGACAAGAAGAAAAATGAAGGGGGATTTATAATAAAAAAAAAAAAAAAAAAAAAAAAAAAAAAAAAAAAAAAAAAAAAAAAAAAAAAAAAAAAAAAAGAAAAAAAAAAAAAATGATAGTTCGTTGGGGGACAATAAAAAAACCGCGATAAAAACTTGAAAGACGGTGCATTTTGCTTTGCGAAATGAGAAAGTGGCGTGTTAAGTATTGTTACGTCGAACTGCGTAATATGAAATGTACTATTAAAGGAGGTTACTCATTATTAATGGAGAAACACAATTATAACCATTTATTTCATATTTGTTTTGAAAGGCTAGATCCAGCTCAAAATGGTATTTTTATTTTGATCATTTCATTTAGATGAAGATGAAAGTTTGAATTTTAATGACGTCTTTTTTTGTTTAAAGAGCGTTTTTGTTCGTTTAAGCAGCGAGATTGAAGAAAGAAATGGCGCGAGCATCTATATAAAGAACTATATATGAAAAATGTATTCTGCCTGTCATATTTTTAAACCAGAAAGATTAGTTTGTTTGAACGCGCGGCAAGTAACTAATTACGATTAACGATCGACTGATTTTCATTCCTTCTTTAACCTTCGTATCTTCATCATTTTTTACGATTTTCTTCGTGTGCGTGTTCTAACCCCTTAATCTTTCCAGATTTATGTTTCACTGCAAAAGGTCAAGCAGTTATTACTTAATGAGAAAAAGTTCGCTTTGAATTTATGATACGATCAGTTTAGCATTTCTTCTACGCTTGCCTAAAAGATTACAATAAAAAAATTTAACCCAAGTTCTTACTATGTTAATCGTTACGATTTTTAATTTAAGTGCAAATAAGTTGTGACTAATTTTGGTTATATCTTCGACTTGAATTTGAGTTTAAATATAAGTTCTGAATATCTAAATTGGTCGACTAAAGAAAGAACAAATTTGCGAATCTGGTTGAACAAAGATTTGAGATAAAAAAAATGTCATCGTCATAATAATAAGTGTCACCATTGAAAAAACGTGTCATAGAGTTTCGCAATCGAAAATTACAAATACGGAGCAGCGTGACTCTGACGAGCACATGACCATTTTTGGTTTCAAGTTCGTATGCAAACCAAAAAAACTTGTCGAGTGGTTCTTAAAGGACTGATGAATTACAACAGAAAGTGACAGACATTTTGTAATTACAATTTTCACGTCGTAAACATTTTTTAGTAGTAACAAAAGTTTATAATCTCGCTTTCAAAAGCAATGAAATTATATTTTCTAGCTTTATAATAAAATCTTGCTGTTTTCAATTCAAACAATTAAATATAAAAAAGAAGTCGCGTTTTTTATTCATTTCATTGTCGTGTTCATATCAAAGTTTATTGATTGCTGCACTTTTAGCCTGGGCGTACATCTTTTGTATATCGATTGGGATGGAGTGCAGCAAAGTGAAATGACAATGTTTTAACTTTAGCATCCACTTACATGTTAATAATTGTCTTTGTTCGCGATGCTATATCTGTCCCGTCTATATTTTCATACAATTATGCGCTTTTAATCTGAACGAGGTAAACGACCAGGTTATCGGATAAATCAATCCAATTATCAGACATCAAACAGCGATGGATTCGCGAGACTCAAGATGGTACGCGAGTGGCTTTAATTATGACAAGATCAAAGCTTCGCTTTTTAACTGATTATTTGTTCGAGGCGAAAGTAGTTTTTTTTCCCTTCTTGACTATTTTTTTCCCCTTCATTGTGATGTAATGAGCAATCCAGATTGGCGTATGGCGGTGCAGAAAGAAGTTAATCAAATCTTCATCGTGTAGACTGAATTTTACTGCCGGTCTAATGAGCTTTTATTAGGGCCTCGTATCCCCGTGATATATGCAAGTTACTTCCGCTTATTTAAAAAGAAAAATCGTTAACAGTTAGCTGGTAAGAATTTTGATGGTACCAAGTCATGTAAACCAATTTGTTGTCCGGGAAATTTTATTGTTAGTTTGTGAACATGTGCTGGCTTAATAGTCATTACACATTTTACGACTCGATGTCAAATCGGTGCTAAAACAAACGCTAATGGAACACCCGTAATGGCGCTCTAACAAAAATCTCTCCGTCAAATGAGTTTGATTGAATCTTTTCGAACCCAATAGCGTAATATAATTGTTTCCACTATTTTTGCAACAATTTGTGGATTTTTAATTAAAAGGGTGATTCGCGTTTTTGTCTCCTCGCATATAACGGGAAAGAGAAAAAGCAAAATATTTATATACCAGCCGAGGTAATTCTTTCTGCTCATTAAATCCTCAACTTCAACACCGGTCAGGAAAATTGAGTGACGTGAAAAAAAAGGGCACGAGAGAAGGGGTGATCGAACGGGGGCTCGGCGGTGGGGTGCGCGCAGTCGCCGGTCGCGGGCCTCGGAACAACCCCTCGAGTTTGTCAGTCACACTTTTGTACTTTGCGTCAGTTGCACTCGCAAAAGCCGACCAAGCCGAACGTTGAACGACGGGCTCCGAGCGCCCCCGAGCCGAACTTTGTTTCGACCTGCACACCTTGAACTGATGCGCCAAACTTCGCCCGGTGGCAGCTCCGTTTCGTTAGTGTGTGACGCGCCTTCGAACGCGCCTGTTCTTCGTTTTTGATTCACGTTTCATTTTTTATTACCGTCGACTGTCAACATTTTTCCATCGACTTTCTTTGCCGATTTGTTGCAAAAGCTTCCCAAATAAGTTGCAAACTTTTTGTTACTCCCGGAAAGGTTTTTCCTTTTTTTTCTTTTTTTTTGAAAGTGGAACAATTTTTTGAAACAATTGGCAGTGCATTTTTTTTCTGAGACAATTTTCTTACGTGCATTTAACAAAAAAAGAAAACTGAGCAACACGATAAGTGAGGTGAAATATTTTTGCTCTGACTGTGCACGTGGATTTGAACAAAAAAAAAAAAAAAAAAAGAAAGATTCAAGTATTTGTATTGAATTTTGAAAGTCGTCTGATTTTTTTTTTTTGTCAGACGAATAATTACGAAACGTTATAACGATTTTTTTATCGCTGGTATATTGTAATTGCAATCAACCGTTTGAAGAAATTCGCATGAGCAATCGCGAGAATTTTCGCGATAGCTTATCGCTCCACGCAACACACGTGACTTTCTTTCGCAGATCGCGTCGGGTTCAAAGAAAATAAAGTTTCTTAAACGGTCTTCATTTTTTTCGAATGTTTTTTTCTTGTATTAAAAAACGTTGCCTAGAAACACGAACTGGCTAAATCAAACTGGAATAATTCATAGTATATTTACTCAATCTAACATGAAGTCATTAATTTTCATTTGACATATTTACCTTCGGTCAAATAATTTTGCTCGATATTAGTTTGAATGATTGCAGATTCATTCGACAGAAATAATTTGAAACACTGGTTATCTATTTTTATAATTGGATGGAAACATTATTTTACATTGCTGACAATTGTTTTAGGTTATTATGAAATATCATATCTCTTATTCACATAATTTCATTATGTGTAAGTGAATTTAAAAAAAAAATTAAAAAAGAAAAAAAAACTAATTATAAGAAACAAAACCGTTGAACTTTTGAATTTGTCAGAAGTAATTACTTTTTTTTATTGAAAACGAAAATACTTGTTACAGTATAAAAAGTAAAAAAAAAATATGAAAAAAAAAAAAAAAAACTGAAAAAGCCCTTTTGAAATTCAAAGCGTATTTCCGGTTCGCGGTAGGTGCATCTAGTTATGCCAGTGTTATTTCGTCGCCTTTCAGAACAAGCCGTCAAGGTGTACCGCGTTCGTCTAGTTCTTTTGTTCTACCTTATAGTTAAACCTGCAACTTCTCCCTGCAGCGTTAAACTCATAAATTTCACCACCGCACGAAAAAGTTATACTTTCGCAATCTTCGATCACTTTCCTTTCATCTTCTTTTCGTCGGCGCTTTATTTTTATTGTCCTGTTAAAAAAAATTCCCCAGTTTCATCGTCAATTTTCTACCGGATGTTTTGTTTTTAGTTTCATTCAATGAAAAAGTATTTCATAGCAACGGGATCGAATCCACCCGGTTTGTTCAATACATTTTGGTTCGAACTAATAGAAACAAGTGAAAACAAAAAAGAAAGTCACAATAGGAACATTTTTTTCCACCTGCCGTTTTTTCAGTCAATCACAGTCGGAAATGAAATAGAAAAAAAATGAATGAAAATCGAAAAAGGGATGCAACGAAAATGAGAAAGGGTTCTGGCGGGTCTTGGCACTGGAAGAATTCACAGATGTGCAATGTATAATCGTGGATCTTGCAATGCCATCACTTGCTGAGCGCCGATTCAGCGATACTGCAAAAAGTTTCACACATTGACACTGATCCGTCGATTGTCGATTGTGACAGGTTTTTTTCCATTCGAACGAGAAGATATGATAATGTGTAAATCTTTTGTGTACGATGAGATGCAGGCTATTCTGCCAATAAAACGTAACCAAATGGAAAGAAATAAAATAAAATAAAAAGAATAACCGAATTGCGTCAATCACAAGTTGTATATTTATTCTCTCATCTTCAACCAGATTCCTGTTCAGTTTTTGAGTTTGACTATTCATTTCACAATTTTAGTTCTTCATGATTTTTTTTTCAACAGTTTGAGTCGACATCTTTGCGTTTTCAAAATGGCATACGAAATTTGTGCTCAATGAAAAGCAATTCCCAACGAATCAGCCGTGACTGTTTGGCGGCTGCTCTTCAGAATGTTCGTGCGGAAAATCGAATCAAACAACAACCATGCGGGAATAGAATTCATGTTCTCTCGCATCTCAGATAATAAAACTAAATTGAAGGAATCATGAAACGGATCGCACGAAACAGACAGAACCCACCTGCGATCGTTTTCAGAACAAAAAAGGGAAAGGTGTTTTTTTTTGGTTTTAGGTTTGTTCACTATTGATTGAAGCTAAATGAATTTCGGAAGCGACTGACAAAGTGATGCTCGGTAATTAACAAGAATGGAATTTTATAGGGCGTTGCGACCATGAAATGTTGACAGATATTTGTACGTTAATGTATAGGCGCCCACACTTTCCTGCGCCGACACACCTGTCCGCACTGACGATAATATGTGTGGAGAAAAAAAAAATAAAATACAAAAGAAATAAGGCAAAAGAAAATTGTATTTTTAATTGATGTATTTTCATCAACTAATTTGTTTTTTGTTTTGTTTTGTTATTTCTTTGTTTAAAAAAAAGGATTGTTATCTTTGACTAATTTATTCATCACAAAGGAAATGCGACATTGATTTTTAACGAACAGACAAAGCGGTTTTGTTTATCGCAATGAAATCGTGCTTTTTTACATAACATTTTTCTCATTGCCACCGCGCGCGCGTTAACATTGTTTTTTTTTTGTTCGATTTCGCTAGCGGTACTTCTAATTAACGATAAGATTCCTCGCGATTAGTTTTTCCGAAGCCCATACAATTAATTGAAATTTATGACACTCCTAAAGTTTTTTTTGCTCAAATTTTAGCGTGCAACAAAAAAGTTTGACTGCCGAGTCAATGATTCCAATTGAATGTTAGTCATTTGAATAATATAGGTCGGACGTACGATGATATAAGGAGCGGGTCTGTTAGTCACGACCTTTACGTGCGGATGGTATTATTACAAGCACCTGGATAACAGGGGCGGCATAAATTTAGGAGGGTGAATTTGAAGACATCAACGTTCGTCAATTCCAACCGAAGAAATAACTCAATCGCTCGTGATGGTGCACGATTGATGAAATTTCTAACAGGATTAATTATTTGTTAATATTTCAAATACAATTGTGGACGCACGTCGTCATTTTTGTTGAAAAAAAGATAAATCAAGTTTCAGCTAATAACACAAATTGTTTTACTGTCGTAAAACGATAAAAAACAAAGAATAAAACAAAATAATAAAAATAAACGTTGAATATAGAATTTTTGAACGTAAAACTTGAAGTTTTAATTGCAATTTGAGTGCTCGGCATATGTATCTTCATAACTATATACAATCGAAACTACCCGACTTGGCATTTGCATACGGACTTAGTGAGAAAGTGTACAAAAGTTATTGTCCTATTTATAAAGCTGATGCTATAAGTGAACCAAATTATAGAAGAGATTATTCCTTCGGAATCATCAACCCCTAGAATATACTGTAGATGTTTATGTGTAAACAAATGACACCGCGTGTATATTCCGCTGAAAATAGTCCTTTGTGAATAATGATTATCTTTTATTCAAACATCGGCATTCGTGCGATTTGACGGAATTGCATTTTCGTGTAGACACCAAAAGTAGAAGAGATGAAAGTTCCAGACGAATGTATAAAATGTGTGTTCAGAATTATATAAACCCCGAGTCAATATTTATCTTGCGCTTCAAAGAGAGAGAGAGAGAGAGAGAGAGAGAGAGAGAGAGAGAGAGAGAGAGAGAGAGAGAGAGAGAGAGACTCAGTAAGTGTGATTTTAAACTATATTCAAAAACGCGGAGGTCACTTTCGGTCATGATTCAGGAACGAGGTTATCTTGTAAGGAAGATTTCTCAGGTGTATTTCGTTGAATCGTTAAGCGTGGTATTTCAAACACACTTTCGAATGAGACAAAATTCTCATGCTATACATTTTTCAAAGCATAATTTCCGACCATCCAAAAGTATAAAATAAAAGTTGGAATTATTTATTTACTTCAAAAAGGTCAACAACTTGTCCAACTGAAACGTACAAAATAAAAGAGAAATAAAAAATAAAAAACCAACAAAGTTAAGGAAAGTTCGCTTCTTCCGCTTGATTTTTCTTGTGCCTCTAATTTTTCGCTTTATTTGCATGGTAATCTTTGACGACGGTAAAAACAATTTTTGTCGATTCGCGACGCGCAGCAATTTTTAACCGCCGCGAAATAAATAACAGGCGAAAGCAAAAAAATGTAGCTTAATAACAAAGCGTCGGGCTTTTTGTACATAGATTGACTTATTCATTGCGTTTCGTGTAGGCACAACTTTGATCGTAATGAGTGTTTATTTTTTGTTTCTCGCGCGCGCTCGTGTGTGTGTGTGTGCGCACTGCGTGAAAGAAACCTGGAGGTGTATTGCTCGCGTAAACACGCGAAATTCACGTACTCCGTGTACACACAGGCTCTGTAAGCGATGATCAATGATAGTGGTTGATGGTCTTGTGTATACACGCGGGCTGGCATGGCAACGCGGTCGATAAATACCCTCGGACGCGGCATATCCAACCGAGGGGTGAAATTTGGCTCCAACATGACATTAACACCATTTCTTTACATCGCCTCCACTTGGCTTTTCAGCCGATCCTTTTCAACCAGTCTTCACTTTTCATATGCGGACCCGCCAAATTGCGTAATTCATTTTCATTCAATTGAGCTGCGGGAGCCATCGCACCCCCTCCCCTTTGACGATCCTGTCGATTTTGCGAGCACAAAACCTCATTATTTGTCACATCGGTCATCGCGCGCATTCATTTACCCAACTTTTCAAATGAAAAACGACCCATTCATACTCACACAGATGCACTCGCGTATTAATTACTTTAGATTAATTAGACGATTAAAGTATCATCGGTGCAGCGAATTTGCAACGCTGTAATTCCTCTATATCGACTCGAGAATTACGAATTTATGAGTGCGGTGTGGCTTTTTATATTTGCCGAGTTTATTTATAGATTAGAAAGAAGAAAAACAAATGGGGAAAAAAAAAAGTTTATCGATCCCGCGCGGTGACGTTCGACTCGATAATTATTCTCTTGTACTTTTTCAATTACTTATCATGGTGTTTCATTGGACGAAAAAGAAGAACCAACAAAAAGAACCGCCGTGAATGATTTTGTATTGAATACGTCATAATCAGCTTATTTATTTCATTTACTTTATGATAATGATGATAAGTTATTTAGTGATTTAATTTTTTCTCTTATCGTTCGTATCATTAATTTGTGCCATTATGTTTTATTGCAGTGAACATTTTTGTGTACATATTTTTTAATATACATTGAAAGGGATTTTTTTTTTCAATTCTATGTTTCGCTTGCTGACATCAAGTGACTGTGAAACCGCACATTCGTAAATCGACGAACTTTCATGGTACGCAACGGTTTTCCGCTTGATCAATGCTGCATTGATATTTGGAGAGCATGAAAAGTATGCAAAAGCATTTTGTCTGCTCAAACATAAAAAATATTTAGTGAATGTAAAATGATTGAATACGTATATCATACTTCTTGTAACGACGTTTCAAAACGAGCTAATTGTGAACGGAAAAGAAAAAAAAAGAGGGGGAAGTTAGATGGAATTAACGAAATTGAAAGTAGTCATTTTTGTTGTCACTTAAGATAAGGTAACGCAAATGTTCTTGACTGACACGTCAATGACGAAGGTTTATTGTTTACCGAGAGAAAACACTGATAAAGAAATTGCGGCTCGAATATATACTTGTGCGTTTGCTCTTGACAATCGTGTGCCTTTTGACAAACACGCGTCACTGTTCGAGCACAGCCGCGTATTCTCACATGTCCCAACCGAGCGTACGGTAAATGAATAATGCAATCAAAGAGGTTATTATTAATGACAATCCCGTTGATAAATGCTGTCACAGCGGGTAATTGAGTGTTGAATTAGTAATTCTGTTTTCTCGCTTATGACGATTATGAAAAAAGTAGAACCATCTCTGACCAGATGTTCCGCTTTTTGTTTTGTTTTTAATCTATCAATGAAAAAAAAAAACATTTTTTAAAATTTATTTTTAATTTTTGAATGGACTTTTTGAAATAAAAAGCATAAATAAACAAATTAAAAAAACTGACAGATAAAAATACACCTTTTTCCATATTTAGATTTTTTACCGTCAATCCTTTCAATATTCATTCACTGCATAACCACGAATCATTGTGCGAATGGACTATTGAAATCACTCCGCGGTATAGCGAAAAGCTGGTCCTCTGATCTGATTTTCTATTTCATGATCGACCCATTCGAACCGCAGTACAAATTTAATTCATTTGACTTCGTTTATTGGCAGACATTTTTTTTTCATTAGCCGCATTTCTTTGAAGAGTACTTTTTATTTCAAACGCAATTTTTTTTTTTTCAATACACTATATTTTTTACTACTGTTTTTAGTTCTAGCTTTTTTTGTATTTAAAGTAAAAATGAGATTTAAAATTGACATTCGTTTTTATTCACTTTGAAAACAAAAATTCATTAACTGAAAAAAAAAAAAATTGTCGTGAAAATGAGAGTTGATTCGAGGAGACGTCACCGAAGCACTCGTTAGGATAGGCAGGTGGGCTTCCACCTGATGTTTCCGTCGAGCTCGTGGAGCGTAACATTTTCGTAACAGAACACCGTGACATCTCAAGAACGTCTCATCCAGGAGACAGAGAGAGAGAGAGAGAGAGAGAGAGAGAGAGAGAGAGAGAGAGAGAGAGAGAGAGAGAGGTTAGACTGAAAATTGGGTCAAAATTAATGTCCGATTTGAGTCAGTGAAATTTGACGGAACTTGTAACGGAATATCAGACAAATTCGGCAACGAACGTTTAACGCCTGTGTTTTTGTTGTTTGTTACATCGTCTCTAATATTTCTCCGATTTCGTTCGGGCATGCAACGTCTCGTGCTGCGAATTGCAAACTTACCGAATACACCCCGAGTTCGAAAAGTTGTGCGTTCGTGCGGATATTGCAGCGCCAAGTTTAACTGACTTCCCAAACATTTGCCGTCAATTTTGCAAAAAACAAATGCAATTTGCAAATTCATCCTTTGTTTGGACGTAATTTTGAGATTTCTTTTCAGTGCACCTTTTCAATTGTAACATTTCAAATAAATTTTCAAAATTAAAAAAAAATGAAAAGATATATATTCTCTGATTGATTTTTAAATCTGACTGATTTTTTTAAATAGTGTCTGAAATTTGGAGATAAAAATGTTTTGGTTAAACATTTAAAACTGAGGTATTGATTGGTCGAAGAAGAAGTCGACAAACGGGTCGTAATTGATTTTGATGTTGCGAGGTATGTTTCGGAGAAATCCATTTGACTGTTAATCCCAAATCACGATCAGAATAAAAAATCGCAAAGAAGTCATCCGATGAAAGGGCGTTCACGAAACACATGCATTTTTCATTTCTACACCCCGGACAGTTTTTTCCGTTCTAAAGAAATATCAGATGAATTGTTCTTTTTTACAATTTTTTTTCGGATAAATTTTTCATTTTCACTTGATTGTCGCCATTATTATTCGACACTACCGACAACTTGCAGGCTGAATTTTATATTAAAAAGTTAATAACAAGATTTGTGCAATTTTCGTGTCGTTCCTGCGAGTCACGACATTTACGTGACTCGCGCTATTGCACGGCACCACGCTCTTATGTTTTTAACAGCATGCGATATTGATTGATGAAACACGTGGACGAAAGAAAAAAAAAAAGGTATAATGATTTCTTTTGATAATGAACGCTCTAAAACTTGACGAAATTGTATTTCCAACTATTCACTTTTTGTCGTTGCAAATATTTTTGCCGACTTGGAAATTTCAAGCGGTAAAAAATGAACTGGGGGAATAAGTTTTCGAAGCTCATTTTTATGCTTGCAACCGATCTCGTTTGTTTTTCATGCTTGATTAATAACTTCATCAAGTTGAACAAGTTCGAAGTCGTTATGAAAGATTAATAAACTGACAACATTGTGTATCTCATAAAAACTTCTCTCAGCCATCATAAACGGCCGGTGTCATAAATCCGAAGGAAAATCGCTCCTCCTGCAGAAATTTTTCATCGCCTGCCGGTAAATCTTACTGCAAAGTTTTTTTTTCACCTGCGATTAATTATTTAGAAACAAAAAAAAATCAACAAAGCAATGAAATGTCGCATTTTTACAAGCTTCACGTAAACAGCTCGATCGATACGAGCTGCCATTGCTCGATGCGGATAAGCCGAGACTTCCCTCCTTCTCTTTCCGACTTCCTGATCGGCCGTCTTGCACGCCATAAAGCAATAAGGGTGCTTTCCCCATTATTCCGGCTGACTTTCAAATTACCCGCTCCCTCCTACTCGCCTCTTTTGGTTTCGCCATTTCCAGAAAAGCCGTCCGTTCGAATTGCCTTCCGCGTGTTTCGGCAAGTTCGTTTTGATCGCTCAATCGGATTCGCTCGTTGTTTCAAAATTAAAAAAAATGTTGTCTGAAATCTCCTCCCCATTCAAGACGATCACATTTTGCCAAAAAGAGCTTTATGGTTTTCCTCGCGTTAATCGAAAGGTTAATGAACCTGACGTAAGATTGCAGCTTTGGTTTTCGTGGTTGATTAAAAATGAAACTACTGGGAAAATGTTCATTCCCTTGCTTTTTATCCAAATGAAGAGCTGAATATAAAAATGTTGTAAATTGAAATTGACAGTAAAAAAAAAACACAACATATCAAGTTCCCGAAGATTGTATAGATCTAAGATTTGATTTCCGTTTAACCTGGATTTGTTATGAAGAAAAAAATCTTTTCGATATGTGACGAGAATTTTTGTTTGAGAAAATCCGTCTCACGTAAGAATTGTGTCATCTGTGTCATGTAAGTCGTCTGCCGCATTACTCAGATCGAGGTGATGCTTTACTGTCTCTATATAGAAATCTTTAAGTGAACGAACAAAAAAGGGTTCTCGTCGATTCAGAAAGACTACAGAAAGTATGTTGATTTTCTGCTATCCATACGCGGCGTAAGACGAACTTCCATCTATACCAGTAGGTGTATATAGATTCCGCGCGATGATTTCCTCGTCACCCAATTATTTCAAACATGCTTTATATGAACGCAAGCACACGACCAGTCGACGTGAAAATTAATGGCTTATGACTTTTTTATTACAAAAAATTTGCCGACGACGTTTTTGTTTCGGCGCAGTAATTACGCGATTTCAGACGCTGATAATAAAATTTATATCAGTAATTATTATAAAATATCGAGGGGGGGGGCAAGATTTTGTCTCGCAAAATATCTGCAACAATGATATACAGACGTTGGAGGGCTCGCGTGTCCAATTGTGAATTTTTTTTATTTGTCAAAATTAAGTAGACAAAAGTTGTACACTTATTTTATCTCACTTTCTCACTGTTTAATGGTTTTGTCACGAATACCAACGGTTTACCGAGAAGTACCGAGCTGCGCTACATTGTGCGCGATATTTTCTTACACGTTTTATTCATGAACGCTATAAAATTCTCGTAAAACTGACAAAGCATTTATTTGAATGAAAATTTAACGTAGCGCTGGACGGTGTTATCTAAGGTCTATTTGTTTTTGCAAATTATGCGTTTTGCACTCTGTTTCGTCAAACCGGCACAATCAAGTTTGAAACAATTCATCTGAATAATTCAGATGAATCCATGTCTGAACATTTTTTTCAACATAAATTAAATGTTGAGTAAAAGTATAATATTTTCGAAAATATGCACATATTTTGTTTCATTTGAATCATTTCATTTCTATTTAAATATTTTCACCGTAGTGGCAAAACAATTACCGATCTTTTGGGAAGATCTGCATCTCACTATTCTTCCGAAACAGTTTCATATTACACGCAGACAAAATGAGGAAAAATCTTAAATGTTTCGGTCTTGGTTGCACAAAAACTTTTCTCAGGACATCGTCCCATTTTTTTTTCATATTTTTTTTTTCAATTCACAATCAGATAAAAAGGTAAATGCGAAAGCATATATTCGAAGCGCTAATAACAGAAGAAGGAAACCGGCGGAAACGTGCGTCGCGGTGATAAGAACGATCGTTTTGCATTTTGTAGCGTGGACAGATCGTGGCAGAGCGGCTTTGATAGCAGCAATGTACGATCGCAGACTTAACGACACGTTATGACAAAGCGATTGTTCTTAGTTGCTATGAAGTAAGTGCGGGCTCCGTTTAGGTGCGCCTTGGAGCTCGAATGTGCGGCTACTTGAGTAAGGCCGAACTATTGATCCGTGAGTAGTCACGCGATTCCCTCGTAGAAACGCCACTCAAACCTTTTTCCGAGCCAATTTTTGCCTCATTTTTTTCTCCTATTTGTATGCACGAGCGCCGCCTAAGTCGATCCAAGCTTTACGCGATATACGCCGATTTTCATTTCCAACGCCATCACAGATTCGTCCCCAAACGAATCGTGAGTTCGGTTTGAATTTTGGTTCTTGTTTGATCGAAATTTCCAAACCACCGAATTCTGTTTAGTTTCCATCGGGTTGCTGAATTATCAATTGCGTTGATTCAATAATTCGGAGATTGAATTTAAAAAAGGTCGGATCTTTTGGTTTGCGAAACATTGAAACAGAAACCACCTAGAAACTTTTTGTGTGTTTTTTTTCATTTCAGTTTTTTTTTTTTTTTTTTTTTTTTTTTTCGAAGATATAATTTTTGTGACAGAACTTTTGGGAAAAATGAATATCGTTTTGATTATGATGTTATAAACAGAGTTACAATTTGATTAGGACAGTTGAGGATCGAAAAGTTGCTCGTGACATTAAATAAAATATGTGACCTATATTTTGGAAAAAGTATCGTCGCGGGTGAAATTCGAATTAATAGCATTGCAACACTATTATTTATGACAAATTTTTACGACTAGATTTTTCAACTTAATTGGCTTGCAGTTTGTTAATTTGCTTTGAGAGGTTGAATGTTAAGAAACCTTTATCCTCTTTCATTTTAATTTGCAACGCGAACAAATTTTGTGCGCGAACTCTCGCAGATCTAGGAAAAGTTCATAACGATTTTCTTTGGTATAAATTATTGTACGAGATAATACCTAGACTTCTGTTTCTCCGTTGCGTGACCAGAAACCATAACGCGATCTTCCCTAAAGATACGAATAATCAATATTTTCATTTTTAAGAGGCCTTATCAACAACTATAATATAAACTAGTTACCCCGGCTTAGATTCTTCCCGAGATTGAGGCTTTATTTCTTCGCACTAAAAATTAACATTTAATGCTCAAATAGCCGCAGAAGTGGAATTTTACCGGAGAATCGATTTTGTTTATCACGTTTTCGTAATCCAACTATTGTCGTTTACAAAATCACTCGAAATGAAAAAGAATCGCATTTCAAAAAAAAAAAAAAAAAAATGTTCCCACAGGTTATACTGTGGGAAGGCGTTAATTTTTTCAATGGCAATTTGTCGACTTTTTCCCGAAGTCGTTATCGTAAAACCGTCCCCTGACAATTTCCACACTTTGAAATTTAATTAACCGATCTTTTAACGACCCGATTTGAACCCTTGTACAAAATTAGCCCTTAAAATTCATATTCACTCGGCAAGAATGAGAATTTAAATGTCTTTTCTTCGAGTCTTCATGGACGTTGATTTTCTTGCACATTTCTTAGCTGAAATTCTACACCCTCGTAGTTGCAGTGTTGATCAGCGTTGGGTCACGCGAAGAATAGGCGGAGATTCCAAAAATAGGACCGTTACCGATAAGGCCAAACGTTAGCTGGCGATGTCAGGTGATAAGACGGTTGGAACGCGGGCAAGAAAGATAGACGGCTAGGGGAGAAATAATAAAAAATAGGGGTATATCGCAAAGGCCGAGAAGCAGGTGTTGTTAGTGCGAAGGTGACGCAATACTATTTATTTCTATATTTATTTTTGCCTAACCAACAGTTTTTACATTAAACTCAAGGATCTATGAAATCATTTGTCTTCTTTCGTGTTATACATTTGTTTCAATTTGGTACGACAAAAATTGTACAAAATTATCTCATTAACATAAAGCGATATCAGTATTTTTTGATGGAAAACAAAAACTGCCAAGTCCTTTTATTTAATGCACCGCGTCTTCTTGATCCTGATAATCAGATTGAAATTCAGCTGAAAACAAATTTGTTTGCATTTGATTGACTTGAAAACCCAAATACATATTTGCGAGATAAATGACCCAAGTCGGGATGTAAATTACGTCTTGGTTTGAAATTTTGCATGCATTATCGGCACGAAAACAAACAATTGAAGGAAGAAAAAAAATACAGAAAGGTTCGGTCCTATGTGATACTTCTGGCGGACGGAAAAAAGTCCAAGAATTCGCTCACTGCGGGCGATAAATCGTCAGGCTTTTGTGCATGTGAGCAGTTCATGTCGCGACAATGCAAGTCGTGGGGCATGCACGAATACATCGTGCGGCTCCGAGGAAAGTGACTGCAAGATCCGTTGATCGTAATTACGCATTTCCTGACGCGAACAGAAATTATGAATCGACTGGCCCTACCTCCTTGCGGAAGACTGCTTGGCAGAGGTGATTTCAGGTTGTGGCGTGACTTAGCCGCGGGATCAATATCGAGCTGGCACTACGTGTTCCTGGCGTTATGGCGCCAGGTTAGAAAATGCCATTACTAAACATCTGGTTTATTTGAAAATCTAATGTCTGAAATCAAATCAAAAACGTATATTTAACTTATAAAAAAAAGATTCACACTATTTCGAGCAACATTCACAAAACATTTTTGCAAATCTTAATTATAAAAAAATGTATCAATCGTTTTTATTTAGTTTAAAATGATTGATTATCAATTTAGAACTCTTGAATTTATTTGTCGTACAAAGCAACCTTTGTTCATCGTTGTAATCACCACGTCAACACACCATTTCGTATATTTTCTGACAAATAATTGATTCAAAAGCAACAACAATTTGAAACATTTTTATTTACGATACAAGCATGTCGGTAATTTGTTGCTCCAACCGATACACTTTCCATCCCAATAAGTGGCTATTAAATGTTCAATAATCAGAGTGTTTATAAAATTATAACGTTACATGTTCCTGAAAATTGATCTCGACGATAATTGTTCGTCTGCTTTCCCTCTGCGATATAATCAACGCAAATGCTTTCCTCCTGTGTTTTTTTTTATCATCATTTAAACCGATTACACACTCTAGTTTAGATTTCTGAAGAAAACTATCACTGGCCAATTAATATTACTTACCTATGGACTTTTTCTCTCTCGAATCGCAAAAGTCTACAATTATTCAATCAAATAGAGTAAAAAGACATAATTGCGCTTTAAAACGATGATTACTCGCTATCTTTCGCGGTCGGAATGGAAAACGGTTCGGTGATGCGCGCGGGGGAAAATCGCGTGCCAAGAAAAATGAACTCCCAGGTTAACTCGATTGTCTTGATTATTCAATATTAACGGAACATCTCAGCACCGTTTTTAGATTAGTGGTGTGCATGGTTTATGATTATTTCCAAGTGCGCAATTCATCTGGTTCACATCATGAGATGATACAATGTTATGAATGGGGAAGATAATACGTGACATATTATTCAGTGTTGTAACAGCGATAAATAGACAAATAAAGAAGAAAACATTTCTAATTTAAAATCTTATCGAATCATTTTATTTTATAAACGGGAGTACAACAATTAATTTTTCCAAATAATAGAACAATCGAGTGACAAAAATTTTAATCTTCATGGTTATTAAGAAATGAAATAAGTTCAGCACGAATCTTGCCTGTACAAATGATTGGTACACTTTTCTTTGTTAATACATTTGCTATAATCTTCATATCGATCTGATTTCTATTTTTCCAAAGGTAAATAATTGAAGAAGTCATAACTTATGTCTTTGCGAATGGTGACTTCATTACATCATTACTTATAAGCGCAGAAGCAAGTTTCGAATTATATTATGTGCTTTGAATAGTCATGAGTGAACTTTGCTTATATACTCTGCAGGCTATACTTTTAAGTAGATGTTGGAAGCTAGTTATTTTGAGTTTATATTTAACTTTATGAATCGATGAAAAAATCATGAGATTTTTTGAATCCAATTTCATCTGAGATTCCAAGGATTACTTGTATAGGATTGTTGTGGAAAAGGGGACTTTGGACTTTAGTTTGAGAAATGATTTAGTTTTTTTTTTTTTTTTTTTTTTTTTTTATTTTTTTTATTAGATACGAAACAGGATAACACATTTTTGCACAAAGCATCGCGCGTAGATGAAATAAGATGAAAAACAAAATAATTTGACGGAAGCGAGGTAGACTTCCGCTGTTACTGCGAGTGTAATTTCGCTGAGCCGGCGAGGGTGTCAGGTTCTTATTGTTATTGAGGTGACTGTAGCCGACTTCTGCGGTTTTCACGATACGCCGTTTCTCTTTCCTCTTTCGACACAAGATACTCCCTTTCAAACGAGATCGTCCATCCCACTATGGAGATTCAATACCACCAAGAGAAAGCATCTTCATGCCACAAAACGACATGTGGTCTGGTCATTCATGCTCTTACATCTTCAAGTCTCACTCTGCTTCAAAAAATTGTAACAAAAAAGTCGGCATATGATATTCAACTTATTAATTTTTCAACTTCGTTTTTAATAATTCGAAGGAAATTATCATTTGAGAGTATTACTTTAGTTTTTACGAAAGTTTAAATAAAATTTTTTTGCAGTTATATGTGGACTGTTATAACGGTGAATTTCAAGCCGGTCGCACAATTGATAATTTTCATTCGCAATTAAAGGCAGATGACAAAGGCTGCATTCATTGACTGACAGCTGCAGCAAAAAAAGACCGACCCATTGTGAACGAGCCCGTTCCGATGGTATCGTCACTTCCTTCGGGTTTTTGGTCAAATTTTTGTCCTCGGGCGACATCGACGGGGGAGTTTCGAGTTCGCGAGGCGTGACGCTCACCTGCCTCGATAACCTTGGAAGAGTTACAGCTGATAGCGCTACAGTAACTACCGGAACATTGTCAGCACCCGGCTTTTGTCTATGCCACTTCCGCCTCGAAAAATTTTTCAGCCCAGTAGTGCGATCGCATCGCCGATGACTTCTTTTTGTTCTTCTTACGTCCGAAAAATTCGACCCATTTTACAATCTTTTGTTTGACATCTACATGAGATTTAGTAAAAAAAATCGACAATTTGTGAAAAAAAAAAATCTTGAATAAAAACTTCTTTTTCATAAGAAATGACGTTGATAAAAATAGTTTGTCGCGAGTCCAGAAAATTGAATTACTTTCCGGATTAAGGGATCCGTAAAGAAGGGTTAAAATTTAAACTGACACAAAATATTTGGCAGCGATCTTATGAAGTTTCATCAGGAGTTGTTACAGGCTGGTAAAACTCAGTCGTAATTCGTCGAGATAATTATATCAGTAAAAAAATTGAGATTGCGTATGGCCAGACTGCATTGCAGACAAAATCATTACGTTTATGAAGAACCGCTTTTCCTCAGTCAACTTTACAACGATCGTAACAACAATGTTTATTTGAAACAACTATTCTTCAAAGATAAATTAAGCTAAAAAAAAAGTTCGGAAATCTAAATTTCATTAATTTTTGTTTACCATTCGGTCACTTTGATTATAACAAATTTAGAATAATATTTGTTTGTAGTCTAATTTTGAAAGAACTTGAAAGATATCAGTTTAGTCGAACGTCTCAACTTTCTGTTTGCAGCTTAATTTTATCTCTGGAGCAAATTTTTATTTTCGCTTAATGAAGTCCAACTGAACTGTATAGATAATCGAAAAAGTGCCGATCTAGTTTCTCTAGCCGGTTGGAATTGCCGGTTAGCCGGCACGAGCAGCTGCCGGTTTCGCGGCGTCCGCGGGCTGCAGTCGTGGCGCAGCGCCCTGACCTCAAAATGCGACGCGATCGATAGAAAATTTCCTTCCTGGACACCGCGGTACGAGTAGATCTACTTTACAAACACACGTAATTGTATAAGTATTGGATCAGCTGCATGCACATGCATACCGGTAGCTACAAAACACTTTGCGTATATAACCATTGGTCAGTGCTCTCTGCCCTGGTACTGATTTAATCGCTCTTTAGTTATACCTTAAAACGTTCGCGATATAGATATGGTTCGATAATACGCGGAATCTCAGCGTTGAAAAAAATTTTTTTTTTTCATCATTCAAAATGTGCCTTTCAAATATTAATATCGTCGAAAACTTAATTCGAACTCGACTCGTTGTTTTATCTCTTGAGGTAATTAAAATATGAATGCGATATCATAACGACACAATCGGCCGACCAGCAAAATCAACAGATGTTGAAACAAATGAATATCCTATATCACGATGCATATTTTTCAGACCAATTCCCAAGGGAATAAACTTCTCACGCATTACGCCTTTCATGCATGTTATTATAGCTCGAAATGCGGGAATTAAGGACGTTAGCGGAACAAAGTTAGGAAATGCAAAATTGATGAGACGTGAGTTTACAGACGGAGAAAACGTACGTGCGCTAACATGTAAGGTACAAAGGCGTACATTAGGCTACGCTTAAATAGAGGAATTCTTCGGGATAAAAGGACGGACGCAAGGGAGACACGTAAATGACGATAGCTAAGCGCCGCCGTCACGGAACAACTGTATCCCGTGGTTTTGCATCAAAGTCGTGTTAAATAAAACAAAATGAGGCACCGTGAGAATCGCCGTCGAGGTGTAAATTAGACTGTACGAAATTTCAGATGTTCCAAAAACGGAACCGTTTATTTGCTATAGGACACATGGAAAAAGGATGAAAATGATTGTTTTTTTTTTTATACCGAAAAGTGTCGTTGACTCGGATGCATACACACGCAGACGTACGTTATTCTGTTTGTCTGGCTTATTCATTGAAACCAAATAAATTCTGTTCTTCGCAATTCAGTTATTTGGGATCACAAATGAAATTATTGTTCCTTAAATAATGTTTTCCTTGCAGCCAAAAGTTTAATTTGAATTGAGAAGTTGTATTCTTGGCACTGTAATTAGGGTTTATAGATAAAATACCTAAAAAAAAGCAAACAAACAAAAATACACGAAATTTTGACTGAAACTATACAGTTTAAATAAATAATGAAACACATAATTGAGAGCTTGTAGGGAAGTTTGTATTTCTTTTTGCTATCGTTTGCATGGACAACGGATCAAAACATGCGACTATAAAATGACTTTCGATTTTTCCGAACGTCGTATACGCAAATATGACAGTTTCAGCGTGGCATTACGTGGTACGACGTTATCACATTGTGGCCATGGCAAATTTATTTTCCGCGGTATTACCTGTGCTGTGCACACACCATTGTACGACTCGTGCGATTTTATGACGTGTCATGATGATATCGTTACATTGAACGGTAGTTTACTTAGGGCAGATATTAAATTGACTCCGCATGTTGTCCCTGTAAGAATCAATAAAAATGTTTATTAAACGTGAACGAAATTAAAAAATAAGACTGAAAAAACAAAAAATTAAGTAAAACGAAAATGCGATTATTTTTCCTTGTTGAAATTCGGTCAGATGACGAATGACATTTTTGTGACTCTAACGACCCTTATCAAAGCAGCCCCAAGAAACGCCGCTGTGGCATTTAAATGACGAGTCCCTCGGCCTGCGCAAACCTAACGAATTGAGACGAGGAAGTCCGCAGGCGTTGCAATTATGGCGAACCAACAACGCCCAGACTCCAATCTACCTCGTTTTCTAGTGTCAAATTTTTATCGTCACTTTCGTCAAGCAACCCGTCTTGTTACATAAACCGCGCGAAATATCTGTCTGCGCTCAAGACTTCTAACTATCTGATAAATTAACATTAAATCTTTTAAAATATCAATTTCTTATACAAATAAATTAATTAATAATTTAACTGACAAAAAGAAAATGATTCAATTTAAAAACAGTTTTTTTTTTTTTTACATAATTATACAATTCAAATGCGGTTTTGCTGCACCCCGATTTGCATGCGATTTGATATCTTTTTAAAACCGACTCTCGGCAACAATTAAAATGCACTTCCTGAAAAACGTTAATTGCTCATCGGGAAATCGCATAGTTTCCAAAACTTTCGCCGCAGTTGTCTTTTGGAGATGTTTCACGTAGACTTTCATTTTTCGTGTTGCCTTTTCACTCACGCGTGAATGTAATTGCAACACATCTTTCTGTCGGCTAAGTTGCATGTTCAGTGGCTCGTCCGCTGACAGTCTGTAGTGCAAAGCGAGAAACGAATCGTCTGGCCGCGTAATCGCCAGCCGTCGCAATCCGATCTGCGGTACCGTGACCCACTTGGCTCCACTGGCGCTTTGCATCCTCTAAGCCCGTGAAATATCGCCCTTGCACGTCCTCCGTGGACAGACGCAATGATCCCGTTTAGAATTAATGTCGTCCATCAGTTAAACGGGATTTGAATTTTTCATATGACTTCGAAGGGTTTTTGTCTTTCCGCGCCTGACTGACGTGAACCTCTCAAATTATCCGGATGGAGTCAACTTTTTTTATGGAGAAAAGGAGCGATCCAAATCTTTATTTATTTCCGATCTCTCGGATAGGGAAAATTTTTCAAGAAAAATAAAGGATCTAAACGATACAGCGGCTTGGGATATTTGATATAACCACTTTCTACATTATTTATCAATTTATCATAAAAACTGCTACATAAATTCACGAAGGCTCATAATTTTTTATGGAGGAAAAATGTTGGTTTTCTTTCTCTCATAATTCTCTGAGTCATAACGATCCACGACGGAATCGATCTGTAGATCGTAAATCAAATCAAGATCTAAGATAGTTAATACGCGAAGAAACAGAAAGTTGATTGTCGAATATGAAGATCTGCGAGAGGAGATCCTCTCGCGATTAATTAAATCTCGAATAAAATATCAAAACTGTCCGGTGAAGGAAAAAGATTATTAATTAAATCTGTAGAGTGAATCTTACTTGTTCGGCTAAAATTACCGTGCCAAGAAATCAACGCAAAAAGCGAGAGTCACTGTTTAAAAGTTCATGTCTAGGTTTGAACAGTCATATTGAAATATTAGTTACCTCGTAGACAGGATGCTGTAACATCACTTTGATTCGCTGATACTCGATCGTTTCACGTAATTTCATTTTCGTTATTACGCAACGATTATAATTATTTTCATGATTGCGGATGATTTCAATTACAACATATAATTTGATATCCACAAATCTGTGTGAGAAAAATGACCATTGGAATTTACAGAAAAGTGTCTCAATTGTCTTAAACAGTTTTGAAATTGACAAGAACGTCTGAATTTGAAACACCTCGTTCTTAAAAATCTCATCAAACAAAAAATCAAATTCTGTGTACTTTATTTTTGATCCGAGAATAAGTTCCTTGGATCAAGGATGTTTCTTGGCTGTTATTCAAGGTGGAATTGGGGTTGGTCCAAGAATATTTTTCTTTCTTCAGTCGATTATTTTTTCAAGTGTCACGGCAAAGCTTGATTATCGGAAAATAGAAATCCTTCCCAGCAGTCGTATAAAACGCACGCATTACGTACTGTTTTAAAGTCGAAAGCCGATATTATTTCGTGTCACACAATAGCGTGATAATAATTCATGTTGCCCACGTATATGAAAAGTTGTGACAAAAATGTCTTTGACTTTTCAGTCCGTGTCAACTTTTACTAATCACGTAATATTCGCCATTGCGTCACACGTGCAAATAAATAAGTACAGAGAAAATGCAGAAACAGGTTTCAATTACAATTGACTATTGATTCGAGAGAAATTTTCATTTCTCCGGCACACATTCGAAGAGGGCAAATTCTTGGGAAGCGATCGCCGATAACGGCCAGTCGATTTGCATTCAAAATCCATTGGTCCATCCCACGCTGATGATTCTATTGCACCGATATAGTCAAGGTTTAGAGATCATTATCATGAACGTTTCACATTCTTCGTTTTTGTTATAGGTGATTGTGTGGACCGAAGCTCGGTTGCAAAAATGAGGTACGATAGAATACTTGCCTGCGTGTGGCGCAGTAATGATAGAGTTAAAAAAAAATGAGCAGTCAATTTTTTTTTCGTGTGTCAGCGAAGGGATTCTGTTGATTACCTGAGGTGGTATTTGTTTCAATCGTTAACTTTAATGATACACAATTTCAGAGAACAAGGGAAATCCGTAGTATACAGGATTTCCCGTACAAAAGTATTGTGATTTCGTTTTATAATTATCAAAAAAAAAAAAAAAAACGTTTATCGTTTAGTTTTTTAATCGTTGTTATTAAACATCTTAATACAATTTTGCGTTAACAGTTTGAAGGGGCTAAATAAAAGATTTTTTTTTTGGTTATATTGTTAACAAACAATATAACCATATAGTACAATATAACCATAATAACAATATATTATTTTGGTTATATTGTCTATGACATCTTTTAATGACATCTGCAACCATCTTGAATTTGTCAATTTTTGTTTCGTCTTGTCAAAATTTGGGTTAACTCGTCAAAAATTGTATCATCAACATTATCTTTATTATAACATGCAAAAATGAAGAATAATTTGAACAATTGCGAATCACAGTTCACTTACAGGCAAGTAACAAATTCGTGAACAAAACAAATTGAAATGTCTTTCACAATTTTGGTCTACAAATAGAATGACTAAAGAAATGAAACTAACAAGTTGATGTAAGTCGGTTTCTTTTTTGCAAAAGTGGGCCAACTCAAAATTCGTAAATGTCTGTCAACGGGATGGAAACAAAAATCTCGTTTTTCGTGGGAATCAGATGTAAGAATACTAAAAGATAACTTGATGTTATTTATGTGAGACAGAGAAAAGTTGATCCTGGAAAACTGGCATGGGAACTCAATAGAAAAATTGTCGAACAATTTGTGTCCACCGTGGCTTTCGTTCACATTGTAAAAACACGGTTTCGTTCACTTGTCGTTCATTTTGAAATTCGGTAAATTGTAAAGATGCGGAGTGCCGTCAAGTGTAATTGAATAATCGACAATCGCGTTTGCGCACAATCACGCGCAATTTGCCGCAAATGTGGCTTCATTAAAATATTATGAAGCATAATTGCTCCGATGTGATACCGCAATGGCGCCGGCACTATCTCGTTTGCAAGACAGGACTGATTAATTTAGCGATACATTAATTACTCCTTCGAATGATGGAACGATAAAACGGTACGATTCTTTGTCTGAACACGCTTTTACGACTGAATTTCGTTTTCTCGTGACTGCTTGCCGCGTGAAACTGAGAGAGAGAGACATTGTTTGCTGTCAGCTACGGCTGTTTCCAGTTTGCTGTAATTAAGCAACTCGTCCTATACACGGTAACTTTTATGCCCGGCCCACTGCGATTACTGTAATCATCAAAACTACTCATACTTCAGCGAATCTCTTAATTAGGACAGTTCATGCGTTGCAGCCACTGCATTGGTAATAATTCTGTCGACACATAAATTAATAACCTGAAATCTGTGTTCATATTTTGAGTCAAGAAACTTCATTAACTAAAAATGATCTTATATTGTCCACAACTCCACAACTAAATTACATTTTGACAGCACGATGTTCATGTTTTAACCATATCTATTTGCAACGTAGAATATTAATTTAAAATTGTTTGTGACAAACAAGAAAATTAATTTAATTTTTCAGAATTAAATTTATTGATATTTACATTGAAAAATATTTGCTTTAATATCTCTTGACGAATTGTACAGCGTCGTAAGTGAACAACGTTATATTTATTTTTCAATTATTACAAAATTCATGATCTGAGAAAAATGTTGAATTTTAAAACAATGCAATATCATAACCGTTCTCCACCGAGAATCTAATCGCGATCATAATCAAGAAGAACACACTGACAATTCGTGTGCGAAAACTGTCAAGTATCTTTATTGCAATATCGGATCAACGTATCTCGATCGTTCTATTAAAAGCGATGTAACACGATCTATAAACTGGTCAACATATCTCCGCCTAGAAACATCGCAAATGGTGTAACATCGTTATGGAAAAATTAATACACTTCGAGACTGATATAATGTAATGAGTAAACTAATAAAATAATGCCACTGGTAAATTTTCATTGTTATATCAATCTCGTTCATTTTTTAAAGATGCTTTTAAGTCTTTTGTTTTATTTTGAAAACAACAATTACAGAATTTAGTATAAAAACAATGAAATTTTAAAATCGAAAATATGCTAAAATTAATCAAGAATGGAATATTGAAAAGACAAAGATTTAACGGTTTAATTTGATAAATTTATCAAGTTTGAGATAATTTGAAGAAGGATTTATAGGATAACAGTGCGATTGAAATCAAAAGCTATTAAAATCGAGAGACCTTTCTTAAAAACCTTTCGATCAAATTTCAGCTTCCGGGGCGCGTCATTGGAGTCAATACAAGAGCGCACGTAAGCCGTGTGATCGTAAGCTACCAACCAAGTACTTTAATGATCCGTATCGCGGTCCCGTTAGTGCTAGTCCTTCCCTTTAGCAAGTATACACTGACTGCTTCTTCTTCGTCGTGACTTATTCGCGCCTCCGCGAGAGCGAGAACGCTCGCCAACTTGAGGAAGCCCGTGCAGAAGAGCACATAATGGAAATCTCGTTTTCTTCCGCCTACACGAGCGAGATAAAGTGTGCATGCCCTCATCCCACTCATCCTTTCATTACCTGCGATGCTCTTTATATAGATGAAGAGCATCAGCGTTGCCAGATTCAGGACCTGATAGTGCAAATTTTGTCACAATATTAGTTTGGTGCGAAATAAAAAAAATGGTACTGTAAAAAAACATACACCGTAAAAATGAAATTCGCGTTAAAAAAAAAAAAAACTCATCAAAATTAATTTTTCGTATCTACTGTTGCGTACAAATTATTTAAGTCATTAAATTTTTTCGCTGAGTCGAAAGTTGAAGGCAAATAAAAAGTTGTCTTTGGAAAATATTTAAAACTATTTTTTGCAGTGAAACAATGCAATGAAATTTCGGTTTGAAGATTCATTTTCGAGATTTTAATTTAGAGTGAATCAGCTTTTTAAGTCTGCAAATGCTACTGCAATAATTCAAAACATTTTAACAACATTTTGAATTACGGCGCAAAACAATCTGCACTGGCAAAAAATTTATGACCTGAAGAAATATTCTATAAAAAAAGAAGAAGAAAAAAAAAACAAAAACACACGAGAGCGATACTGAATGTCGCGCGGCTCTTATTCATTATGCGCGATCGTATAGATAAAGGATTATACAGAGCATTGTCTGTTTCAAAACTGGATATAGATTTTGCCGCGGTGCTCATTAATTATATCGTTATATTAAAATTCATGGCCCATTATGTGTACCACTGTATATCTGAATTCGGTATATCCGTCACGTAAATATGACAAAAACAAAAGTCTAGACATTGTGTATATATACGAAAAACACGAGTAAAAAATGGAGAAAATCGATAACCCTAATTCAATTATTTTTATCCCCGCACTGTGTATTGCCCTCCAATTTCATTCCGGAAACTTGGTGACGGACTAAAAAATGACGCCGACACTCGACTCGTGCTAATTTTTCAGCTCGCAAAACTGACGCTGCTCGCAAGTTTTTATCCTCTCGACGGAACGAATTTCATTTGCAAAGTTTGCCCATTAATCTGCATTTTATTGAGAGCAATAAAACATATCCTACGAAATCTTAGTTGTGGCGTTAACGCTTTGCTAATCAAGTTTTAATTAAATTTCACTCGCGCGCACACATACACTCACACACACACACACACACACGTTGCGAATGATCATTTTATTTATAATCTACATCTTCGTACCTTTAATACCGTATTAGTTCCTATTCAATATCACCTCACACAATTATTTACCGACGGTCAAGTGTAAATATAATTTTAGTATCGAAAATTTTGCTACTGAAAAAAAAAAAAAGAAGAGTTTCAGATGAAAAACGAGATTACCATGGAACGGTTTTCACGTGACATCAGAGACCCGCTGTTGCGGTTTGTATTGCGCAACGTACGGCAATTAATTTGAAATAATTAGCGAGTAATTTCTCTCGTGGCATTAACGGTATATCTGGCTGCATATCCGCATAATGGTGCGGCGCGGCAAACGTGCACTTGGGGCGCCCTCGCACGTTCTGGCATTGTTGTCAAAAAAGGCCCTCGAACCAGCTGTCTGTGGGATTTATAATCGTCCCAACCGGCGCAAAATCCGCGCTTCGATTATATGCGCGCTTAATGCACACAAATAATTAGTGATCGTCGAGCTCGGACTAACTTTTGTCTCCGCGGTGCATTCGTAGCTCGCACGTCTTGCGCACTAAATAACCGTCTCGTAATCTTCGCTGCTATCTATTATTTCCGTCTGCAGAGCAACGCGCCAACAGAAAAGATACGCAGAATTTATTAATCCGCGCATTTATGAAAATATACGAGGCAGCCGCTTGGCGTAAGTCATGCGAGGATGTAGGTGGCGTCATTGATCTACAAGGCGCCCGATTTACGATTTCGTATCTTATGTTACAAATATTGATTAATCCCTCCTATGTCCAAAGATGCCACGGATAAATACGAAATTTATTCATCTTTCGATGACTCGTGGAGAAAATATGTTTTAGTTGTGTCGGATGATTTATTAGCTACTCTACTAGCTGTTTTTTTTTGCACAAGTTCATATCTGATAGCTTTTAAAAAAGGGGCAAATTTTTGATTACTCATCAGGAAGTGCTGTACAGACTGAGCAGACTTTGTACAATTCTATCTTTATTACGATCATTGTATTATTTATTGTTTTATTGCTAATACGAGAAGAAGGTTTTGTAATGCTAGCCGTCTATCATGTTCCGTTCACGGACGTTAGATTTATTTCCAGACAGCTCATAATCAGAGTGTGAAATAGATTAAATATCGGTCCAGTGAAAAGCATTTTATTTGAAGAAATGGAACCTTGGACTGTTGCAGCGGCAGAATATATTCTACTATTGTATATGTTGATAAAAAACACATTTTGTAATCAAATATTTTTCTTTATTTTGCAGATTGATGGTACTTGAATATGGGCTTGGTCGAGGAAGAAACGGAAATGGAAGATGTTAACGGAGCAAGACCAGGAAGGTCTAGGGATCTCTTTGGAGTGCAACTCGAGGTGAGAGGGAATATTTTTTCACAACTTTTAGATGATGTTTCAATTTTTTTGTTATATTAATTTAAGTTACCAATTATATTTATTAAGAAAAGAACAGACAGGATAATGTACAAAGAGGAAAAATATTATTTCTTAAAAAAAATGATACAATCAACTAAACATCTTAATTCACGTGGTGCCTCTTGAGAGAGGCTTCTGAGAAGGCAACAAAATTACATACATCCAGCTGCGCCAAGATCCTATGTAATTACACAATTGTGTTTAATGATACAGAGACGATTTTTCGATGCATTCAAAGAGCAGTGCATTAATATCGCAGCCAACAGTTTATAATAGTCTTGAAAGCAGGCAGATGCGATTCTTTAATGACAATGTGAAAGATTGCTTGAACGGATTATAATCGTTACAGTTTGAATGAAACGAACGCGGAATCAATGAAACTGAAAGTGTCACAGAAAAGTGAATGACTTTACGCACTGCTAAATCGGTTTTGAGAGTAACAGGGTAGTATACCAAAGTCATGGAAATCATGATTTGTAACTGGTTTAAAACCATTACAACCTAAATGAAAATAGTAAAAAAAAAAAACGAATTTTTCTTATTCGTATATATAAATTTGTTCAAGAAAAATTCTATGATTTTGAATGCATGCCTATTTTTCACTTTCGATCGTACAAGTTAATATTGAATGAACCTTTTCACTTGGCGATCTTTTTCTTTTTATAAGAAATGTTTATTTATATCTGAATCGAGTCGAGTTATAAATATAGCCGGGAAGTGAACCTCCCGTTCACTGCCGTTTGACGTAATATGATAGTCCTACCAATAGAACACTAGTAGTATCGACAAGTGAGAGGTCGGACTAAGAAATTATAACTATAATAATTACTCCCTGATAAGGTTACTGCAATAACTAATTGCAAATAATCAGACAAATCTTTCACCTGGACTCGTTCTCATATCGATCTCGATTTCGTTTTGGTTCCAAACCGGTTTTTCATGGTTGATCGATATTACTATATTCACTCGCTCTGTATCTTACTATTTTTTCAACGGTGTTTTGAATTATGACTCAAATTGAATTAAAGGAAAATAAATTTCTAGCCCCATGGTGAAGTGGTCGCAAAAATTAAAAGTCATTCCAGTTTAAGAAATTAAATCGCACAAATATTGGGGTTGAATCATCCCTCATTTTGAACATAATTTAAATATTGAAGTTAATAATTTGATTAGTAAAAATAACAATTAACAAATTTAAACTAAATAAAACTAGTTACAAAAGAAAAATAATAAACAAGAATTTCAGAGAGTGAATTTTGATAGCATTTGAAAATTTAAAACACGACTGTCTGGAAGCAGTTAATTCAATATTGATGGATGTTATTCGTATACGAAAAATATGATTTACACTTATCGGGACTGAGGAGTTTCGTTTTTCGGAGATAAAATTGTAAGTTGGAAAAATGACATTGACATGATCGCGTTGGTGTTTGCGAGAGATGCGGAAGAGCAGGTTCATTGATCTTTGGTCCGTGACGTTGCAGGCAGCGTGCTCAAGCCTTTCTCTATGGTCCGGTAATGATCTGTCGGCACCTTACTGTTGCGATCGACGTCCGATTTCGATAGCCGGCTCAGCCGTGCGGAACGGCATCGACGGATGATTTGTGGATTGTCTGACGGTACTTGAAACTTCAATCGCCTCATAATTCAAGATCGCGTCGCGGAAGACGCATCGCTCCTGGATGAGAATTTCATTCATAATTCGTGAAAATAAATTTCTGCGGAAAGCTGACGATAAACTCGTGTCATTCTTCGCGACAAACTTGAACGTACAGTTTTTTCTGTAAAAATGATGCCTACGCTTTGAAAACTTGTGTAAAATCGATGCGATTAAGTTGACCGGCTTTTTTTTTATCATTCTAGAGATAAATCATGATATAAAATCATGATCGCTAAGTTTTTTGTTTCATTTTATCATTTTGATTTTTCGCTAGTTGTGAACTCAGTTTTCTGCACATCATTCGTCGGAAGTATCATCGTTCAATCTGGTTACGGCCTCGTGAGTCGGTCGTTTTCACTTTTGTGTTAATAACCATGAATTATTATAATCGTCATGAAGCAATCCGTCGGTTTACGATGCGCTAGTCGAGCCACCGCGACTAATTTGTTCTTCTCTTGAGACTCCTACTATTAATCCGAGATAATACGATACGAGAATGAATTGTTTTTTACCGTGTGCAGCTGAACTCAAGATTAAGCAACAATCAATTGATACAAACAAATATGTGTCATTGCCGTGATCGTATGCATTTTTAATTGTCGTTTGTTTTTTTATGTAATTCTTCATTTTGGCTGAGACTTTTCTTGCTCGTATCAAGGATCATTTTTGATTTATGGCTTATCGTTAAATCGACATGTTGGGAAAATTTACTAACAAGAATTTGCGAGGGAAGATGCATCGTGAGTGCAATTCAGTAAAAGTTTCAGAAAAGTTTGAATTGATATGATGTAATTCTGGAGACTGTTTTTATTAAACTCATGTTTGGATTGCTTTTTCTGAAACATTGAAAAGGTGGATTATTGACTATAATAATGCAAATTTTATTTTAATCTTATGAGCCATTGAAAATTGAATTTAAAGAAATTCTAATTACAAACAATTGAATAATGAAAAATCTATCACATGGTACGGACGCGATGATATTTTTTGCGCAAGTCGAGAAAAATGCGTCGAAATGCAATTGAAAAAAAATTACTAATTGGACCGCGTTGACCTCCTGCAGTGCAAACGTATTCTTAGATTTGAAGCTAATCAGAAGTAGACGCGGCAAGATATTGCAAAGTTTAGCGAAATGAATTTCGTGAAATTGACTCCTGCAGTATTAAAACTAACCGTTTTTGCGCAGAAACTGAGTGCTATTGCCTTTGAAAAATTAAAAAAATTTCCGCTACTCATTTTTGCTGATTGCAAGAAACGGAATTCTTTTGATACGGGAAAACATGCAATCTTTTAATTTGGATTCAATTATGCGATGCCGAGTTCGTAGTTGATTGTATTTGCGACGTAAAAAAATGGAGTTGCCGCACAAGTCAAGTGAATGTGCATTAATGATAGACGAGCCAATAAATTCGGCTGATCACGTCCAATTACATGGTAATATTCACTAATTAAAAGTAACATCGAACCCCGATTACAATGTTGATTAAAATTATTAATTAAGCAATTTACTTATCATTACACTGATTAGCTACCTCATTAAGGACGAGAAATACATTTTATCATATATCCGACGAATTCCAGATGCAAATAATATGCAAATTTTTGTTTTGTGTCGGATACATTATTCGGAGGAAGATCGAATCCGTATTAGAATAATTTGGAATATATAGTTTGTTCGAATCACTCCGCAGTTGAAATGTATGCAATTGTAACAATGACACTTGCAATCGCGCGGGAAACAGATTGTCGGTATTTGAGATTCCCACGAATGACTGCATCTTCCGACATTAGATCCGATGCTTTAATTCAGCCGCTCTCTGAATAAATGATATCACAAATCAGAATTGCAATTTAATTTTGCATTTCATATTCAGCATCGATTCTCTTATTGACGGAATGCTTTTTGATTGGGTCATTATCTGTTTGCGTAACTCCACAAATTTGTTGTTACTCGTTTGTTCATCACCGAACTGTGTAATTTCCTTCTTTTTTCATGTTCAGTCTGTAAACCTTTCAAACACTGTCTAATCTTCTTTAACCGTGATCGGTGGAATATTTAAAAATGTTCTCTTTTTTTTTTGCTCGAATCGTTAGTAAACGCGACGTGTTTACAGTGTGGCTCATACGATACGCACAGGAAGGCTTGCGAATTGATTTTACGCGCGAGGTGCCAAGTCGATGGTCGGCAATCGCTTAATGCGAGCATCACGCGCGTAACAGATTTACCATAAAGAATAGCTTTAACGAAATGGACTTTTCGCAAGACCGCCAGGAGTTGTCATTACCATCAACATTTTCACCGTGCAAAAAGAAATTGAACGCAACTGTACTGTACCTGCAAAAAGAATTGCAGATGAGAAAAAAGAATATCAAAACAGTTATTGTTTCATCTCAAATAATGCATGATGCTCGAGAATAAAAAAAAGTTATATTCTACGTGCATAACGATGTGACATCCAACATTCTTGACTGCGCGATCAATCATTTTGCAAATTTCACAAGTTTTCAATTACATTGACAAATTGTATTGCGATACCCTTTACGTCTTGAGGTGCATTTGTTATCGAAGGTAATTGATGTCAAGGTTGCGATAGAAAACCGTATTAATTCCATAATTATCGTTTAATGAGGCCCGCAGCGTTAACATATGTGGCGAGAATTTCGAAACTTTGATCACGAAAATGAAATCAATTATCGGGGGGCGCTTCATTTTCTTAATTGCAAATAAAATTGTTATTACAACATGTGGGTATTCCTTAAAAATTGTACGACGCTTTGCTCCCGGTTCCGATCATTGCGGAAGCTCCTTACAATTGTACAACAATGCTCAAACTTTATTGCACCGCAGCGCAATTTCGTTAATACGGTTACTGTGATGGGGCCGTGTTTACGAAACTTTGACATAATAGTTCATTGTTAATTGAATCAACATGGTTCATTTGTAGCGAGCACAATTCGATGTAACGTTATTTCGTTGAGCGCTCTGTCATCAGATCGTTTTACTGTCATGAGGAACATTTCACATAGGGCAATCTACCGTTTTGCTGATTATGTAAAGGTCTCGTTCTTAGCTTTATGTCATCTCATGTCTTGATTAGAACGCCAGGAATATTTTCTTAAAGCTTCTTCGTGCATTTCTGCTGAAACCTATATATTTTCCTATTCCTATTCAGTATACTGAATTGGAATTTCGACCGCGAACGTAATTTGAATTTAATCCTGAAAATACGTTTGGGATATTCCAGGTTGCTTCATTCAATTATGGTGCTCATCGAAAAAATGATTGTACACTAATGAAAAAAGCCGCCGAACGATAAGGAACAGAAAAAAAAAACAAAGAGCGCGCGCGACTTCCTGACGTGTTGCAAACGTTATGCGAAATTACAAATCCAGAAGGAATATCAATTCTTTCGATTTAGGTCAGATTTAATGGAAATTTATCGCTGCTACCTGAGCGATATAAGTCTCGCAATCCGAACTCGGTCTGGGATGGGACTTGGTGTACTCGGTTTCAACTTGATTCTTGAGTTTATATAAATAAATTAGAAAGAAAGAACAATGTGGGCGATTCTACATTAAAAATTGATTGTTCTTTTTTTCCGGTAATCGTTAAAAGGTAATCGACATGGGCTTTGGAATAATTGAACGTGTGTCAATATAAGTATCGACGGTGAAGTTTTGCACAATTCTGCGAGTTTGATTGTGTAATCGAAGGAAGTTACCTCGAGTCCAATTATCGAGTACTTTTGTATGCATTTCGACTTGGTGTCGAGGGTTTTGCTCCGTGGATGAGCTTTTGTTGTTAATCAAATCTTGAGTATATATAATCAAATCTTTTCAACAATCGAAAATCAAAAATCAATCACGAAGTTGAGTCATCGTGTAACCTTTGTACTCTGAAAATGGTAAAGTGCAAAGAATGCTGTAACAAAACATTCTCTTGATTTAAAAGTTAAGTCGTTCATCGAGAGTGATAATGAATAATACATGTTTAAATAAATGTTTTAGGTTTTATTCGTATTTTTTTCATATTCAACATGTTTCACTATTGCCGCTGATCTATCGTTAAAACACTATACCCTCTAACTTAACATTTACGTCGTGCTTGATTTTCATTGATTCAGTGAATTTTTTTAATTTAAAAAAATTCAGGAAAATCATTGATTTGAAATAACGATTGTGTAATTATAGTTGAGTGATTTAATGTTTACATAAAAGTCCAAAACACTCATAATTTGTTAAATAAAATGATCATTTGATGTAACTTATCGCGATGAATATTTCATGTTGATAAAAGTAGACATAACGTATTTCTGTCATATTTTTTCATAAAAACTATTCATGTACAACTTGGAAAATAAAAAACAAGTATTTTAATGTGATTTACTTAAAGTTAAAACATAATTTATTGAGTCGTTTCGTATTTCCTCAACTGAAGTTTTAAATAATGAAGAGAGAAAAAAAAGTAACTATAACATGATAATTTATAACATTTCATCTTTGTTGTATGTGTAACAGATTTTTTTTTTTTTGCTTTGATCGAAAATCTTTTGTTGATGAATTAAGTTTGCAGAACATGAACCGTAATATGAACGGGAAGTGAATAGCGGATTTTGTAATAGACATTTTTTATAATTTTTTAAATGCTCGTACGTTATTTGATATGGTTTTTGTATTTTATTTGATTTTTGTAGCTCACTGAAAAATAATCAAGCATTATTAAATTTCAGCCGTGGTTACTGAAATATATGCTTCAGTTTTATAACATACGGTTTTATTTGAAAGTGCAATTATTTGAAATAAATACACAAATATAAAAAAACTTTCCAACAATTTTTTTGTATTTTCAGAAACTTATTTTTAAAACAACGATTTTTCAATCATACGGTTGTGGCTAGATGAAATATCTTTTGTAAAGCTGTATCATATCAAAGGGTGTGCAAGCAACCTGATGAGATAAGATTTTATATATGAAACCGAACGCCGATATGAACAACTGTTCGTGTTCACGAAAAAGTGTTCATGTATACCGAAAAGTGTGTGTGTGTGTATGTAACAAAGTTCACTTTATCCACTCAGTATGAACGTGTATAAACGAGCCTATTGCTGAGTGATAGCTGAATGAAATATTTTTGAACCACGTCTTTTTGCTGTTTCTTCAATTTGATGTGTGATTTTCACAAAATTTCATCGTTTCGGAAGACAGCTTTTACCTGCTGTAGAAGCATCTGCAGTAGAACTAACTATTACCTAGTCAACGTAATATAGAAACCTATGTTATCGGCTTGTTCTTATCATTTTCATTTCTCTACCTTGCCGATGAATTCTATGGTCATGTACCGACATTGCTGGTAAATTGGATCTCTTATTATGCTATTACCGAGTTTTTGAACATCTGCAAATTATAATTTATATATACTTACCATTGCCAAAAAGTGTCAATAATTTTTAAACAAAAGAAAAGTAAATCCAAAAATGTTTTAAAAAGCATAAAATTGTTTAAAAAATGAGAAAAAATCGTTTATTTCTTCTAGTTATAATTAAACAATTGTTTTTAAAAAGTCATGCTGTGACGGTTTATAAATGATTTTTAAGTATATTGATTAATTAGAAATAATCGTTATTAATTAAAAATTCATAATGATAATATGATTATTACTTATTAATTGACACTGAAGTTACCGAAAACTTGATATGTCTATTATAAGTTCGTCTGATGTATATAAGATATAGTAATTGATTTACGGCTTGCTCCACTTTTTCTTACATCCTACAACGAAACTAATTTAAGATGTTTGGTTGGTGAACTATATGAAAACTTTTCATTTTAGGTAACTTCCTTGCTGCTTGAAGCTGAACGGCGTAAGCTTTCGGTGTTGCAAAGAGAATTGCAAGTCGCCTTGGCAGAAGGTGGAAGTGTTAAAGTGAAAGAAAAGCAGCGACAAGAACTTTTGCAAGCAATATCGTGAGTATCAAACACATTCAAACACTTGAAAAAAGAAAAAGGTGCAACTTTTTGGTCTTGAAATTATTTGCGCTGTTAAGGTAGCCGCACAAAATTTTACCGCAAGTCCTCAGTGACAAAAGAAAAAGCAAACCTTTTCTTATCTCAACTCTTGCGCAAAAAATGCACATTTTTTATACATCTTTTTATTTTTCATTAAGAAGTAATTACGGAACCAACGTGTTTGATAAAACTTTCTTTCTTTCTTTTTTATTTTTTTTTAATTTTTTTTTTTTCTTTCCGAAATTATGCAAGCTGGAAAATTTTGATAGTGCGCACGCAAGATATCGCTTTGTTAAAGTACGTCGCTTAAACACGTAAGCTGCGTGCACTAAAGCTGAATTCTATCTCGCGGAATTATCTTATGGGTGAGAATGTACGGAGTCACAAGTGTATTGTGTGCAGCATCTCGTCTGCGCACGCTGTTTAGCGCCGCATAAACAACGCAAGGCTTACTCTGCTGTGCACTCAATTCCCGACTGCAAGAATGAGAAACGCCTCTTTTTTCTGTCGGTAAAATCCTGATGTTGCCCCGGGTCACATAAAACAAGGCCGGAGGAATTGTGGACCATGAATTTATAAGGCCGTTTGCTTTTGCGTAATTGCCGAAGTTTTCGCGAAGAAGCGACCCCTCACATGAAAACTTTTTCAATTCGTGAATTACCGTGCGGAAAATATGCCATTTGAACACAACATAATACCCACTATGGCGGATATTTTTTCGCATCTGCGGTAAAAGGATTACAAGACGATCCGGAAATCTTTCTCGCCGAGAGAGAGAACCGGTTTAACTCGCATTTCTGCATATTAAGATATTTGGAGACGCCGTGGGATTATCGTCGAGTTTTCTTCGCCGTAATCCAAGACAAATGATTGGGTTTACGCGATAGAGGATACGCTTGCTGACATGCTCCCAACATTCGCATCGCCTTTTTCGCGGCCCAGACTTGGCACTTTATTTATTCGCAACATTTCATGCTCGGATTTAGAGATACGGGCAGGTTCTTTGGTTGCGAAAAACTTCGATTTCCTGCGTTCCTTCACGAGCAAAATGAGTTCTCGAAAAAATTCAGGACAATTTTTCGACGCGAACAACTCAGTTTTATTGCTAGAGAAAATATCTAAGTTTAGAGTGGAAGCATTTTCCAAATTGAATTCCCGCATCTTTTTTCCGAGGTTCGTTTTTTTTAGAAAAATCTCTCCCGAACTTGACTCTCATTGGGTTCATATATTTGAAGAATGCATGTAAATTCAAAAGCACTCGTATTTCATCGAACCAAATATTTCAATGCAAAGTAGATCTGTACTTGCAATAATTCACATATTATATTTTCAGAAAAATACAAGGCCAGCACGAGCAGCTTGACAAGGAGTATAGAATACATGCAGCAGGTGTTCTTCTATGTAATTCACGCGGGTCCGGAAAAGTAAGTAGCTTTTATCTCAAATTTAATTGTTGAGTTACGTGCTTTATGATGCAATTCTGCTATTCGGGCATTCAAAAACAAAGCAGACCCTTTTGCGAAATTTCACTGTTTCCTGAATTATCGTTATGTTTTCGGAACAAGAAACAATGTTGGAGCAAAATGTTCACGTTATGTGTACATTATTATCAAATGCTCAGACGTTTACATCTTTGATGCCAAACTCGATTGCAAGGAGAAAAATTTTAATTACATACCATGGTTGTAAAATATAAATTTGTGTGTCTGTTTAAAGTAAACAGCGAAAGCAAGTGTAAACGAACCGTTATCTGCCGTTTATTCATCGGACTGTATCATCAGTCTGATTTAATATTCTCCATATTAAATAATTTTTTGCTAAAAGGGTGATAAAATCATAGCGAACGGAATAATTACG
Organism: Trissolcus brochymenae; assembly: GCA_030523145.1. NCBI lineage: Eukaryota > Metazoa > Arthropoda > Insecta > Hymenoptera > Scelionidae > Trissolcus > Trissolcus brochymenae. The sequence continues at coordinate 201,365 of JAQQRF010000078.1, forward strand.
AATATCTGCTCAGTTCAGTCATAGTATAACGATTTCGCTGATTTGATCAGAAGCCACTTGTGCTCGATTGCACCGAAATGTTTGTGCAATATGGCATTGCGCGGCTCACCCGCTTGTTTAACTGGACAATTCAATTACCCGTTTTTAGAAAGATAAATTTTTGCGTTCAGTATTGCGCAATCGATACCTTGCTAAAAACTTGTCAACTTGCCACCAATGAGTGATGATGGGATATTATCGCTGAAAAAGTTTCTCAATTGTGAGATTTTGTGATAACCATTTTTCATTCGACCCTTGAAACTCGATTCGTAGGCAAAAAACTTACAACTTTAAAATACAACATTTTAATTGCAAACAAACAAATTTTAATTTTAATAACGTGTACAGAGATGTTACATAAATTATAGTTTTCATGAAAAATGATGAATACAAATATTTTGTAAAAGTAAATATTGTAAAAGACTGAAACAAAAGTCACTATTCATTCGAAAATTTAATTTGAAATCTCATTAAATACTTTTCAAAAGAGTTCACAATGTAGAAAAAAACACAACGAAAAACATACGAACAAAATAAAATAGGTAAACTATTTTTCGCGTCATGACTATGCATCACGCTGACGAATGAAATTTTTTTTTATCGGGTAACTTTTTCGTACTATTCGATTGAAATCAAAAAGTTGGTCGTGATCCGACCTCTCAACAAATACCGTAATTGATCCAACATATAAATTACGTTACGTAACAGTTTTGCTACTTCAGCATTTCAGTTTTTGCACGAAAATCAGCTAACTTTTTTTTTTCTTTTGATCAAACATGGTCATAAATTTGCACCAAGCTCAGCAAGATCACGCGCGAAGTAGTGTTGCGCTAGATTCGGTCAGCCATTACTGGAGGCTGTTGCGCTTTCTCTAGCATTGAAATTTGAATATTTTATGAATAAATAATCATATTCAGAAATATGATATTTTGATATTGTTCATAATATCATGAGTTTATTTTAGTACATATTTTACATACCTCATTATAGATAAATTTTAATAATAAAATAAATGTTCTCTGTTATTAAACATGTTGAAAGTATTCGCTTGAAACTTTCTCAGTTTTGGTATTCGCAATAACATTTCTGTGGTGTTTTTGCTGGAGTCAAGTTTATCCCAAAGGTTAATCCGGTGATAAGGCGGGTTTGCTGCTTTGACCCAACCATAACAAAGACAGCACCTATAGTATATAAAGAAAGTGAAATAAATTGAGCGACAGAGAAAACTAAGTAACAACATTTCTGATAGTTTCAAGATTGTTTTTTTTTCGATACCTCATTTTTAGAATACGCGTGCAATACGTTATTTTTATTATCGTCTACTGTATTGCATCCATCGTTTATTCTCCGTTGTTGCTCTTTGTCTTATATTGTTTGTCTTTTTCCGATTATAAATTGCCACTTCAAGACACTTTATTACTTGTTTTTATGATTGCCCTTGTCACCAAGGGATTCTGGTTCTAAAATATATAAAATAAAACACTACTCTTGTGATCCCAAAAAAATTACAAGCGGCTTTTTGGAAGTCGGATATTTTACAAAGTTTTTTTTTTAAATTGTTTTAATTAAAAATTGTTTGATAGCGGATTTTAAAATTTGCATCTTCGTCAAAGAAAATACAGCGCAAAATTAACCACCCGAGAGACAAAATTCAATTTTAGGCTTTATTTAGCACATTTCTAATAAACGTAAAACAAGTTGAAAATCAAATTTCCCAGTCTAATTACTTTCTGATAAAGTTTTATTACAATCAACTCTGCTACTATTAAAATGAGAATTGTAATTCAATCTTAATTGCAAACATGTTTTCATAAATCATTTTCTTATTTTTTTTATTAATTAGAAATTCAAATACTATTTTTTTTCGAAATTATTTGTATGTAAAAAAATTGATTTGAAATTCATTGAACAAAAACAAAAAGTATTTCCAACGCTTTAGTAACGCATTTCAATTACACTGTTCCCTGTCTGTCAAGATCGACGGCTCGATGTGGTGAGCTGTCAATTAACATTTTCCTGGTGTCATTGAATAATGGCGAAGCGGCATGGGATTGAAGGATAAGAACTTGCGGTTTGTTAATATAAGATAAAAAAATGGAGATACACTTCGCTACTCATTAAAACTTCACCATTAATATAATATTTGTTGAAATGCATAAAAGTTTTCTGTAACGATGTAATGCTCTTTCGTTTTTGCAACATTCATTGTGAAATATTATTGCGTGATTTCTTTTTCCGCTTTTCATATTGAATTCGAAACATTTCAATAATGAATTCAATTAAGAATTCTGTTTGTAACGAACATTCGCGTCGCGTGTGCTTCAATTTTGCATAATCCCGCACCAAAGAATCAAACCCGCTGATATACATAGTGAAAAATTAAATTCAACTGATGATTAAAATTTCTCTACGTGTCAGTGTCGTCTGTCTCGACAAGTCAAATTATCGCGTTTCAAAATGGTCGCGCGAAATAATTCCAACGTCCACTCACTAAACGCTCTTTTTTTTTGCTTTCTCTATTAACATTCATTTCGGTTCGTCTTACTCGCGCATCTTATATCTTCTCCGCTCACGTTCCAAGAATAAAGTTAGGGTGCATTAGTGGTGTCCAATTACGCTATTCTCGGTGAAGCTGTGAGATACCTTAAATACCAAAGCCAGCTTGAACTTATTTCTGCTGTTATTGTGGCTGCAGATATTAACGCTGTATTTTGTCCTTGTAGCGTGATATACATTTCCAGGCAGAATCAGACAACCTTTTGCCGACTCTCCAATTGTTTCAATGTTGGTAGGCTGCATTGAACCGAAATCGGATTGGTATACAAAATTTGTTTAAAAAGTTCAGTTATAAAAAACTGAATAGTACAAAAATAGGGGTTGAATCATGGATTTCAAAATTAAATTGAAAGGTCGAATTTTCAAAAAAAAAAAAAAAACAAAACAGAAAATGATTTATTATTCTGTGAAGAATTTATTTTTAAGCACTCCTATTAATGTTTAATCATATATTTTGGATATTAATAGTGAATTTTGGGACGAGACATGTCGTTTATTGTACTCACTCTAAATAAAATGAACTTATGAACAATTTATAATATAAATAATATTTTGTTCTATTAAATCTGATAAAAGTAACAACGATGACGACTGTATTTTTCTGCTTGCATTGTGCTTGAGACATTATGGGCTCGTCGTTTTGATGTTTCGCTTGTTTGTTGGCGTGCATTAATGTCAGTTACCAGCTTGTCGCGAAGATATTGATGAAGAATGAGAGCTCTGCTAGGGCGGACTGTAATAGGCTGACAACCAGAGTTTAGAGTTCATTTGAGTCAATCACGCGACGATTTTGACTTGTCTTTTTATCATAAATTCTATAGTTGGATATTTCGAATCATAGAACTTGCATAATTCAATTTTACTAAATAATAAAAACTACTTTTTTACATTGCATACCACTTTTTATTTTATTCAAAGTCAATTTGTTTGACTGGAAGGTCGTAACAAATTTTCATTTGAGAGTTAAAATGAGCTGAGGGAATAAGTAGAAGAAAGCCCTGGTTAAACAATAAATTGCGAGTAATTTATTTTGCTCTGTGAACGACAGCATGGACGATTGCAGTTGTTTGCAAAAATAACAGTGTGAGTTTTTAATTAAGCATGTGTCTCGGTGCTTGATGTGATAATTTGAATTCATAGATGGGTTTTACAACGAGAGCTTCTACAAACAACTGAGTTCCAGCTTAATCTTTTGATGTCCCAATTGTTACGCAAAGCATTCTTCATTAGCTAGGATTTATTATGATATTGTTCCGACGGAAACCTTACCTCGGAATTATAACTATAGTTTCTTTATTTATTTACTTTTCGATGTTTAAACTGAAATAAATTGAAAGATATAATTTGGTTTGTAGAATGAATATAATTGAAATTTATAAAACTTTAATCCTACTTTTTTACCAATATTTTTATCTGTATATAAAAATAAATATACATTAAAAAAATAATCTTTTTATTCATGTTTTATCAAATGGAAATATGAGTATAAGAAATATGAGAAAATTGAAAAATTCTTTATATATCTACTGTAACGAAAAAACAAGTAAAATATTGCAGTGAAGTGATCATTTATTTTTATTAAATGTTAACATTTCAGTTGATTTCAACTCCACTCGATAAATTTTGTAGTGCCATTGAAATTCATAACGTGTGATTTGCATGCAACAAATTTGGTGAAATTTCTTGGACGGTTTTTAATTCCCGGTCATCATTTTCATTGCGTATAACGAGCAAAATGCGATAGAACGCGAAGGTAAACAGATGCGCGAACGTTAATCTCTAATTAACCGTGATTATGAAATATTGCATGATATTCATATTCGTTTCATAATTTTGCAACCCAAGCGAGCACGAAAATTAGATATCGTTTAGGATTACCTTAATCCACTTGCGAACGGTTTTCAAATCATAGACGAATTTGTGTAACTTCGTGATAATATTTGCATAATCTAACCTTCGTTATAACGTCCGTGAATAAGTATGTTGCAACTTAATGTGCGCATCCGAAACATAAGATACGTACGTTACGTGCGAAATTCGACTTGTCAGAAGACGCGCGAGCATAGTTTCAATTTACTTGAACTGCCTTCTTTATCGCATTGGCGAGTTTGATTTACACAAATCACATGATTTCACACACGTCACGGAGTTACATAATCTTATTGTGAACTAAACTCGATGTAATTTTATCGTCTGTAAAAGTACAGGAAGAAGTCAACGAAAATTTTTTACTCCAACAGTGTGAAAAAAATCTGTGTTTAATTAATACTATTTTTTGGTCCGAGTTTTTATGACTCTTTTTTGGTTACATTGACAAAAAAACTATTTTACTTTGTTTTAATTGAATTTCGGCCGAAATTTATTCCATTTGAGATTTATTTTGAAGTTTGTTGCAGTGCACAAAAAATAGTTTCCATAAATTCAAAGACAATAAAGTTTCTGGGGCAAAAAATGTGATAATCAATTAGCAATTTAATTATCCTTTCTTTTCCCTTTTTTAATTGTTCACGTGAGAGAGTTGAAAAAATTAGTTGTTGCAAAAAAATAAACCAACTACCCCGGTGTTGTAAAAATGATCGCAAATTAATTTAGAGGCGAAATGGCAGCTATTATAATGCGTTCGGTGGAAATACGACTCGCGCGTAATTTCAATCTTATTATCCTCATTATTAGAATACTCGCATTAGAGAAGAATCGTTGGCTCGTGACAAGCAATTTCGTGTTCCCGGTATACTTTTGCGTATATTTCGTAGAGTAATTTGAATGTTACTTTTGACTAGCAATGTTCCTCTAATTATACAGACTTGCATCGAATCTACAAATAAAGGTCAAATAAAGATAATTAGTCGTAATTCTGCTCACAGATCTATCAGAAATTTATGTCGATTAATTAAAATGGCACAGTTCGCTTAATAATATTTAAGTTGTATTGAAATTTGAATTCCACTATATTTTTAAATAAATATTCATTTTTTTTCTATTTTTTTTTTGAACATCAACTTACATCGATATTTTATAGTATAATACAAGTTTTAATAACGTTACATCTCACGTCTGACGAGTGAAAGGTTTTTTTTCCGTACTAAGTAATCCGTTTGATCTTTTCGGATAAAAATCGCGTTTGGTGTCAATTTAGCTATGATCCGTAAATGTTTGAAATGATTGAACGCTTGTAAATTAGATGAAGCTGATTCAATAAAGTTGAAAGATTTGTATGGATGTGACAATGTTCGTGAAATTTTTATTTACGCGATGTAGTTGATATTGTCTGGGAGCAACATCACGAAATATCATTTGTCATACGTCGACTCTTGATATTGGATTACTCTTACTTCTTCGATGTAGAGCTTTTCTATCACACGGAAAAAAATGAAAAAAAAAAAATAGAAAAAGTTTTTATTTTCAGTTGTAAAACATAACCCGTACAACGTAGTCTCCGGATTAAATTGCAAGGATTAAAAAAAATCCTTATAATTTTTTTGTTAACACTAATTAACTAAGACAGATATGCCTGATGCATGGTTAAAAACCGAGTCTTTTGTAAGTTGATGACCTTTTTTAATGCTTTGTATCCTTTGTGTGTTATCTCATCTTGTACCGTACTTTTGCTCAAAATGAACTCGTAATAATTCCACTATGTTGTACAACACAACGACCATTAAAACCAAATGATAATTATACAATACCCGAACAATAAAACATCTTATCACCCTTGCCAGTTGAGTGCATAAAATATTTGTAAATGTGCAGGGTTGTGTTTGGATGATATGTTTATCCAGAATAATGTGGCAATTACAATTGTACTTACGAATACAAGTAACATTTTTTACCACGACGCATATCTGGCGTAACTAATAAATTCAGTTTGTGTTTGTTTTTATAAATAAATAATCAAATCCTGTATTATCAATCATGAATAATGCGATATTAATTGCATTATTTATAATTCAGAATCGTGATTGAATTTAAGTATTCAAATTTCATCGAAGATTTCAGAATTATTATTATGGTAACATTTGTGTGAACAAAGGAAACGTTGAAAAATTAATGTTTTCTTTCTATAAACTTAATGGACTGGCGAAACTTCAAACTCGTTTGCAAGAAATTGAATAAATGACCAACGTTAATGCGACGGCTCGTCTCAATTGCATTACAAAGTTGTGCATTAATCGAAAATTACGTTCGGTATCTACGATGTACCGTAAATGGTATTTAGAATCGATAGTGTGCCTGTATGTGAAAATTGCCTTTGAGGGATCTCGACTGTACCTAACTGAGTCATATAGTTAACTCAAAGAAACATTTCGCCCTTGCAGCATTGCTTTGACGAATCGTTGACATATTTTCAAAAAAAATAAAAAATAAACAAAAAAAAAAAAAAGAAAAAAGGAAGATCCAAACAATTTCACTGTAAATTCCAAGTGATTCAACCCCGTCTTTAGTCCGACCAGACCACGACTGTCTCGGAAAACTTGAGATATTTTTTGCCTGCCTCCTTTTTTATTTTGGCACAACATACAGCGCCAGCAAAACAACTTGCCGACTGTAATTAACATGAAATCTATTAATCATCTTTGAACTGTTCTTGACATGAAAGCAACGAGAAATTTTTACCGAATGAATAGTCTGGCAGAAAATTAAAGGGGAGAGCGTAAATGGGTCACGCGGCGTTTTGTTTCAATCTTTATATATACTGTACGAAGACATTATTCGCGAGAAAGAGAATCGCCACCGTGGTAAATAATATAAAAATCAACTACTTTGGAAAATGAGTTGTGGAGGAGCCTAAAACCATCAGGCCGTTTTCTGCTTTCGCATTCTGTTGTGCCGGAGTGCGGCGTACTTGTTTCTTCGTTTGAGCCTGGGAGTGTCGCTTTCTTCTCTCTCTTGAAATGTTTTTCACCCTCTTCGTGTTCGTCAGTGCGTGCCAAGCGCATCGTCGCTTTGCTCAACTTTTGACGAACGGCGAACGAACCATTTGGCACGACGAATTCAGGGCACAAAAACGTCAAAGACATCATAACAGCAATGAAACTCCGCTGCTACATCGAAATTGATATTACATTTCTGCCATTTCGCGAAGCTCGCACTTTTTATTTTTATCGTCGACTTGAATCGCGAAGAAATCTCATCCACAATTATAGCCCGAAGCGCGAGCTAACAAAAACGAAACGAATTCAGGCCAATTAGTTGAGTTTAATTTCATTTTCAACGCAAAATTCATGAATATAAATTGCGGCCATAACTTTTTCGCGACACACAACTATCTCGCGTAGAAATGCGACACGCATAACATCTGCCGGCAAGTTCTAATTATGTAACCTGCGAAAGGGAGCGGTTACCGTTCATCCTGCAGCTTTATTTGCGTCGCTGTAATGCGCGCTCGCTTACGTAAGCAGTGATTCCCAGTTTCACGCAAAATGCTCGGCGATGCAAGAACTTTTATGCTGGTTATAAGGGTTTTATGATTGATATCAATTGCACCAATCGAACTGGTGGCCGCATCGCTAGTTTCCCTCTGCTCTGTCATCAATTACGCCATAATGTCCCGAGGAATATTACAGTTATTTCACATTGCGGGACGCACGTTCGAACTTTCTTTATTCCTTATCACAAAAGTTCGTACCTTTTCGATAACACGACTTCACCGATCACAAATCGGATCGTTTCATTTTTGCTATAATACTTACATTGCAACGATATTCTGTTTTGTAATTAAAACTGCATTCACATGTACAATAAATCGTAATAATAAATTGTGATTGAATTTCAAGTGGTGTCGTTACATTGTTTCCATGGAGACGGGATATATATTTTTATTATAGCAAATCTCGTTACGAGTGCACAACGTTGTGATTTTTATATAACGCGACACGATGTTTGCGTACGGTAGAAAAACGGATTTCGAATTTTCGATAGGAAAGTGAAATTTCGGGTTTGTTTGTCGTACAAATCGTTGTTGTTTTCGACGTTTAAATTATCTGTAAACGAGTGATACGCGAACACGCGTGACCCATGTCAAGTGACTTCTGAGTGGTCGAATATCCTTCCGCTGTCCGGAAGCAGATAGTGTTATCGTCATTGTATCATCGGCGTGATTCTTTTTCCTTTTTTTTTTTGCGTTGTTTCTTTGTTCGTCGTCGCATTTTGCATAGCTTCCTCGTTGCACGTTGCCCCTATTCCAACGTCGCATTGTACTTGCCACTCGAGCGTAGGTAGTGTGATTTGTGTCGAGGGGTGTGGCGGTGTGTAGCGAACCAGCACCGGTGAGGGCAGAGATAGTTTACGAGACTGGTAGACAGCTACATATTTGACTCAATGCACAGGCACTTCGATAGGAGCGCCGTCGTTGTCCAGAAAGTATAATGTTTGCCCGAAGATTAGTTCGTCTGTTATTGCGTTAATATTTCCATAACCGTGCGATGAACAAAAAAAAAAAAGACAAATCGTTGAAGGCGATAAATGGCGTTGAGCCCCCTTCGTTATGAGCGAAAATTTATCGGCCGCTGCAGAAAAATGACCCAGATAGATTTAAATGTGCGTTTGAAAAGTGAACGAAATAATTGGCCTGAATTATTGCGACTATTTGCAAAACAATCCGATCGCTGATGGCGCTACGAAGCTTTGATTAAACGTTATAAACTCTATTACAATTCGATATCGCAAGGCTCATGATATATTTCGCTTTTGATCACGATTCGACATGAGGTTCGATGGAAGTTTCGGTAGAAAATACATGTATACTATACGTACATGTACAAACAAACGCGCTTGCACTGCAAATCATAGATTTAGTATAATTTCGCATGCTTTTTTTTAATATTGTAAATTAATTATAGCAAAGCCAATAAACACGCCAGTTCTAAATTACACAATATCATTTAACGTTCCATTGGTCGCATGGTGTAATGATTATACACGCAACGTGCAATTTGATTGAAAAAACAATCTTAAAAATTGAATTTCGGCCTTTAGCGTTTTTGTATTCTTCGATACACCTCTTAAATTCAATAAAATATTCAAAAAGCCGATTATTTACCATCATGAGCGATACTGCGATGTTTATAAATAATGCACGCCCGATATTTCACCACAAAAAGTGGTTGTGAAAATTCAATCACGGCGATTAGATGTTTATACTTTAACAAATTTATTCGTAAGAAAGATTCTCCGGTAAAAATTCTATGTGAAACTATAGTTTGACATTTGTTTTATTTGTAAATTATAAACTAAATGATATCAATATTTACATGTGGATATATATTTCTTCGTTTGAAATAACATTCCTAGTAATAATTGATTATATTGTCTTTTGAGTTAGAACATTCTTGTGTACTCAGTATACCGCGCGATTACTCTTGTTATATGACTGGCGCGACCAACGGAAGGTTAATCGAGGCTGGTTAGATTTTGCTGTTTCGAAAACCATTAATTTAATAAACGAACGAATACATGCACGAGAATTGATAATTGGATCGAAGTCTTTCACGCGTATCGTCGACAGGATTGGTTATCTACATACTGAGATTTTGCAAACTTTTTATTTTTAAAGTTCTAATGCATTTTTGTTACTTTCTATCGTATTCGCAAAAGAGATAATAATTTTGTCTTCCAACACGTTTGTTGTTTCATTAAAACTTCATAAAACTGGTTGGATTATTTAGGATCAGCGTAAGATGAAGTATTATCGAATGGAAAGAAAAAAAAATTGAAACCAGTTTTCTTGTTTTGCGAGAGTAAATCATGCATATTAATATCGATTCACAAAAGTAGTTTAAATTTTTTAAGTAAAAACAGTCTGGGCTCGATATACGATCTGTAAAATATGAAAAAATACACCACGGGACGGATAAGAAACGAGATTAGAATCCAGAGTGGTTGGCGTTCAAGCGGAAAGTTAAGAGAATGCTTATGCATTGTAGAAAATTGCGTCAGGGGAAGGTTTAGGATAAACCTTCGAAGGGTGTAAAATCATTGGAAGTACGTTGGCATCGGCGACATGAAGGGCTTTTGGTAATAGGGACGGTGAGGCGGAGTGGAAACCGTTTTGCATGCAAGAAAGGTCTAGGACAAGTCAATACTGTAGACCTTCTTAGCAAAGTGCAAGGGTTTACCGCTTCGGAGGCAATGTATACTTTCCGTGCAAAACAGTCATAAAAGAGGAAAACGTCGAATTACGTGCCAAAGTTTCTTTTGCGAATTGCCAAAGTTACTTAGCGTCCAAACTCGCTTTCGCGGAATTGAATAACTGAGTTTTTTTGTATCTACACATTGGTGCTACCTGTCCGATGAGAAAATCAAAAATAGATAACCCAAAGAGTCTTCGATAGCTCTCGCCCAACACGTTATTCGGTCACTTTTATTTCAACCTGTTAAAAAGTTTGGATTAGCTTAATGAACAAAAAAAAAGAAAGTACCTTTTGCGAGTGCAGTTCAAATGTTCGGAAAAATTAATGAGAAAAACCCACACGGACGAGAATATATTTGATATAAATTTAATATAAAGCAGCAATATCTTAGAACGAAATGGACAAACATTGAATAAATTAATAACGAATTATAAAAACGATCCTGAATTCTTCGCAATAACAAGTTATACATGTTGCACAAAATATATATTTCAATTTGGGAAATTGAATCAACCAAAAGAGAATACAAAATGTCAGAGTATACACTGGAACAAACTTTTTTTTCTGCATATTTATTATTGAAAACTCCAATTAGCAGCTACTTTTTAATGATTTCCTTAAGTGATCTTATGAATTCAAAAGTCGTAATAAGACTCCAATAAAGCACAAAAAGTTTCACAAAAGATCACTCGGAATAAATTGAACATAAATTGGTACAATTTTATCTCACTAATTTATTTTCATGGACATTCAATTTCATCAAGATTCTCTCTGTAATTGTATAATCCGAGCTCATTTTGCCTATTTGCAAATGCAAGTGTAAATTTTTTTTGCAGTCATAAAATGCTGCTTGAAAAGAACCATGAATTCACTTAAAAAAAATCCATATTTATAAGCGGTACAGACACACATATAAGAGAGACAGCAAATATTTGTTACTAAGACAGCTATACCCACGTGTTCCATCATTTTAGCTATGTCATGCATACTTTATGACCAACAGAGAAAAAAATGACTGAAGCGGGTGTATGTACGTTATACCATAGAAGGTTTATGAAAAAGAAAGCAAACAAAATATTACAGGTGCATTTCATCATTATTAAAATATATATTTATTTTAAGCAAAATAAAATGTCTCAATGGTGTCATTTGACGAATCTAATTTCGAGAATTTCAAAATCTGCGCGTACCGTCAAGTATATATTACGCGAAGTTATTTTCTGCATGAATTACTTTTGGTGGATCTTATCGCGTCTACTGTATGAAGTCGCTAACGATCAAGTTGTCAGGTTTGTTTCCAGTCTCTCAGCAATGCAACGATAATGAAATTTGACACGCTCGTTTTCACTTTTGCGCAATCGTTGCAACCCTTGTTCAACAAGCATGATGCAGACTGCATGTGCAACTGCACCCAAGAACACACGTTTGAAGTCTTTTCTTTATAGTAAACACAGTTAATTACAGTTGAAAAGTATCGTAGGATGGTCAGAGAGTTTGATACACGCAGGACTTATTTGTGTCGAGGAAATGGGATCTATCAAGGAAGGCGGCTTTGGTCCAAAAAGTTGGAATTCAATGGCTCTCTGCGATGATCCTCCAACGAACGTGTGTGCTTGACGTGCCGTTAACCCTTCGGCGACAGAGGGATTACTTGAGGCAGCTCTCCAATGAATAATCAATTACAATAATAATACAAATTATCCTATCATCGTAAAAATCTTTTATTGCTATTTATTTTAATTTATCACAATTTATAATAATTTTATTTATATCTTCATTGTTAGCTTTTTATTATTCTTATTTCTAGCTAGTTGAGAACAGACACATATATATATCTATATACTATACACTATTCACGTTGTATATAGAGGCATTTGTGCCTGCATAATTCAGCGTTTATGTCTAATTTGCGTCGTATGCTTCTTATTGTCTGAATTCTGTTGCAACAAAAATCTGACAATTTTTATGATATGATGGTACACAAGAGAAAAATATATTTTTAATTAATTTAAAAAGTTGAATCAATCATTGAATATTGAAGGAACGAACAGAGCAGGAGATGCGAGCAAAAAGGGGCCGTGTTTTACGTCAGGAGTCAATTTACAGTTTGGTTCGAGTGCTGAAAGTACGCCAACTCTGTCGGTATGACCGAGGAAATTAGGATATCCCGATAGAATTAAGCAAGCCGTTGCTGAAAAAAAAAGGCCGGAGCTATGATCAGAGCTTTCCCGATTAGTCTTGTTGATTTTCGCATGAATACAGACATCCTCTCAGTAAATATCACGACGCTGCGATATTATACCCTTGATAAAAATACCCGGCGCACCAAAATTCAAGACACTATACAATTTGCATCTTTTGCTCTGTCTTAAAACGAGAACAGAGTTCTCAGCGAGACGAGATTGCAAAATATCTTTTCAAATTTAAGCTGACTTGGTTTTATCATGAAATTGAAATTATCCCCGGAGTAATGGATCTCCAGCTGATCGAAGACGGGGGTTGGGGAGAGGAGAAGGGGGGGGGGGTCTATAATGGCGTTAGTCTGGTGAAACAAAATTGACCGGTCGCATCAGTAGTAGCACGTGGCGGATCGTTGTAGTCACGGAGACTTGGTGCGCTGGTCCCCGCGGGAATCCACCTTTTGGCTCCTTCTCTGGCGTGGCAAACTAACGTGCGCTCCCACCCAATCAAAAATTCGATCGGCGAGGGCGTAGTTGCACGAGTCGCCGGGTTCACTTGGCGGCGCTGACGTTGCCAGGCGGTCTGTATAAACACAACCACCGTGGCCTCCGTCTCTTGCGCTCGCCACCCCTTGCGCCGTCTCTGTTGGTCGCTCGGCTAACGCGATCCGTCCCTCTCTAGGCGTCGCTGAAGGTGGCAGACCTGCGCGAGAACCACTGTTGGATATCCGTGAAGCTTCAGCGAGGTTGTTGGTGTTGGTCGGCGGAGGGTGGATATCGTCCGCAAGTCGTGCGTTCACCCTGCATCGCGCGACGACAGGGCGTCGTTTCTCCGAGTCGAGAGTTCGCTATTACGGTTGATCTTGTGCGGCCGCTTTTTTTTTTACGTTCGCGTACAACCGGGACCTTGCACGCCAGGCGGGGCCACACACCCCGTGAATGCCCAGTGCCGTACACGTGCTCCCGCCGGATGTTGTCGCGTGGAGACTATCATCAAGTTGTGATTTCGCTGGTCACCTGACGCCAGCCAGGATTCAATTGGATGCTCGGTGGTTTGTTTCGAGGCAGCCCGGAGTGAGTTCGCGTGTGATTCTGTGCGCGAAAATCGATTGATCCGAATGAGCCTTCAGTGGATATCGTGGCCTGTGCTTAACTAGTGTCTGGATTAACGTTTGGAACCCTCTGTTGAGTAGTCGAAAAGGTACCTTTGATTTTGACTAGGACAAAAATTAACGAATAAAAACAACAAGAAAACACCTCGTGATCTTTTGCTCGTTCAAAAGGTTCTTGACCCTCAAAAAGATTTTAAAAAAATGAAAGACATTTTTAGGCTTTTTGCTTTTGATATTACGATACGGACTCAATTTGTGTCCCACTAGTTGAATGGGTGGAAAATTGATTACCACTGAAAACTAATTGGATAGGGGTAAGAATAGAGGGATCGGGTCATTTGATCTCTCCTTTAATGCAATTAAAATGATTTTATTAGTGACATGGTGCATCCGCGTTGTCCAACCGCTGAATCCGTCGAGTACAATATGCAACGGTCGGGCGATGAAAAATTAACAAATTGCTGGGGATCTTTGTTTCGTGACCCCGGGATCGCTGCGACCGTGAGCTACGCTGGCTTTTAAGTCTCCGCTTGTTGCGATGTGAATATGAATCAGAGTACGATAGCGTCACCGCGGATAGTGCACGGCTGATGGTTTACGGTCAAGAGCAGTTTTTCCCTGTGGCTTACAAATCGCGACCTTAATCGAGCTCATATAAAGTAAACGAGACCGGACGAACGATTTCGAGGCGAAGCGATTCTATCACGTGATAACTAGCATTCAATCAAATTTTGCAGTTCAAACCGTGCGGTACAATTTTCGGCGTGACCGATCCATTTATTTTGTTATGTTTTATCGTTGACTAGTTTATACTTTTCCACGAAACAGGATTGGATGGGAAATTTCATTTGTGCAAAAATAACTTGTTTTTGGGGAAACAGAGCCGAGTTTGAAGCTGTATTGTTATTTAAGATTTGGGACTCTGGCTAATATAGTACAGATAGTTTTGAAAATGTACCAATCAGGCACGTGATGGAACAAAATTAAACGACTAAATGCTTTAGCTCGAACTGAATTATGCCTCGTATAAACGGAAATCAGTGTGCCTGATGAATTGATAGAGTTATTCGAAACGCAGACTTACTTGGTGCAGCAGAGAGATGTGACACCGTTCAGTTATTCGAGATTTTTCAATCACGCCGTCTAACGGAGCGAGCGTTCTTTCGGTTCTTGTCCTACTTTGATAACAAAAAAAGGTCCTTGCAAAATACGGTGAATCTGCCTTCGGGATCGCTCTAACGTAAATGCGTCGAAAATTTGTCAAATTTGCAACGCCAAGTATATAACTTACTAATTAAACTTGAAAACATAAATCTATACTGTATCTCGAGCCTTTTGGAGTGTGTACAAACTTGAACCATACAATCCAGTCTCAACTTGAGAATAAGTAGAGGCTGATTTATTATGCAAGTTGATATAAGATTGAAAGCAAAAATATCTCCTGATTCAGATTCAACTGCAATTTAATTCACTTCTTCTGCAGGTTGAATTTTTGTGGATGGTTTTTGTTTTTATGGTTTCGTTATATACCCGACGTAACTTACACATCGCAATCTTGTGCATCACCTGTTTTCGTTGGATTTTTCGTACGGATTTTTCACGACCACGTTCACAAAACCTGAGTGAGTTGAAGTCTCAGTGCGATCATTGACTGAATTCTTACGATACCGCTTCTATCTTCCGAGTTGGATAAATTGCTCCTGTTAGAAGTCTCGAGAAAAGGGCAATGTTTTTGTCACAGCAAACTAATATAACTAACTTCGCGGGCGTTGACGCGTTCAATTAACCAGCTCGAGGATTAGGTTCCCTATTTAGTTCTCTGTTACGTAGAAAGAAGTGAATTAATAACGAAATTTTCTAATGAAAAATGTAGATTGCAATTTAACACAAATTAAATTGAGTTCAAATTGATTTTTTTTTCGTTCGTATACAGATAGCAAATAACGGGAAAGAAACGTACTATAGAAGTTAATCTTTTTATTTTCCATTAATTTCAAGAATCAAGGTTCTCTAGCAAAGTTAATAAATTTTATTAAAACACTTCTAAGCTTCTTGAATAATAAAGAATGAAAATTATTCAAGCAAATGATTACTTTTCCTCGGTCTTTTTTTTCGTTAGGAGAGCATAATTTGACATCACACTTTTAATAGGACGGATTTAGTCAGATGGAAACGACAGCACGTCATTCACACTTGCGTGTTTTCGGAAGCTCGTTTCTAATGAAGTATAATCAGTGCCGACGTTGGACCGCTGATTTCACGTGTTCCGATAAGCGAAAATGATTGCGGCATTGACTTCGAAATTTTCGATTGTCGGTCGGATTTTTAAGGATATTGTTGCCATTAAATTTAATCGCGCAAGATTCAAAACTTTTTTACGACGGAAATTAAAACTAATGCGAAATAACAAAAATAAAATTATGTCCCATACAGATTACTTCTGTTCGTGAGGATTTTTTCTTTGAAAAACTAATAACGACTTGGAGAAAAGTCTTGGAACTTGCTTGTGGGAGGTATTTAAGGATTCAGCGCGGAGCGAATTTTCGGACACCCGTGAGGAGCCCCTTGAGTAAATTAATTTCACGTGCATCCAACTTATGGGTTTCGATCGAACATTTATCCGGCAACATTGGCAAGAAATGGAAATTTTATTTCCACTTCTTCTATGTGAATCACTTTTTTATCTGAAAAAAAAAAATCTGAATGGTGCGGACAATTCTTTTTGACGTAAAACGGAAAAAAGAAATCTAAACGGGGATCGTGTTTTGGTTTACGTGGACGTTATTAGCGAATCAGAATTTAGTAGTGTTATAGTCGAGAGTTTGGTACAGTTTGCACGTGCTGAACGAGTCACAAAATGGTTGGTAATTTGATGTCGTTTCAATGACCAAATGATGGTTATAGTGTTGAACAGTTCTAACTCAAAGTTAGTCTGTGATTAGAGAAGACGGCGGCAAAACTGATTGCGCGTAATTGAAGCCTTGTCTGGTAGCGTTCCTGGTCAGATGCTGCATCTGCTGATCAAGGGAGATTACCATAGCGCCTACCTGCATCATCATTGTCGGTGTATCGTTCCGGGTTCGCGCGTACATTACACGCTGTTTACACATTATCATCTGCCGACATATTGTTACTCTAAGCAAATATCGGGTTTGTCGGAACCATTTGGAGTTTTGATTGTTGGTAAACGTTTTCTGTCGTCCTGGGCAAGATAAGTTTTGGATATGAACGATCAAACAAAATTTTACAGATTCATAACGAATTAGACAAACAATTTTATGAAAATGTTCAAGTTGAGACAATTAAATACTTTGAACAGCATTTAACTTTGTTCATCAAACATTTTGTGGAACAAAATTATTTTCAATTACATTTAATTTGCACAATTTATTAAACTTGATTTTCAGATCACGCCGAGTAGACGAAAATAAAGAATAATTAAATTGAACCAATTTAATTATAACTGATCATGCTCAATTCTTGGTTCAAGATAGATATTATGAAATTATAAACAGGCCTGCTTTTCACCAGAATTTGAAAGACAAAATTGGAGTAGAAAGGATGAGATGTTGTTTTGTTTGTTTTTTTTTTTTTTTTTCTAAGTACAAAGATGTAAGTATGTCAGATGAAAAGAGCGGTTAAAGAGATTTTGACTGATAAAGCTTTGTGTAACAAAGAAAATAAGTTACTTGAAAAAATAACCCGAGGAAAACAAGTCCAAGTTTGATCGGATTTGAGACTCGACCTATTAAGATAATAGAAAATGAAAATGAAAATTAGGTGGGATGAAAATTGGTCTAATTTTTGTGTGATACATTTTTAGGTTTGGTCAGATCTCAAAATTCATTTTTTAGAGTAAACATTATTGATGAAATCGCGAAGTTAGATACTGTCATTGTGTACAGTTAGGTATAAGGAACGCGCAGCCTATAAAAGTTTATGCTACAGGTTGAACCGCTGAAAAATTGATTCTGCGAAATAGCTTTTACACTTAGGGACCGCGTTAAAACTTAGTTCCGCTCATTTAACGTGAATGCACGAATCAAGCCTCGTTACTGTACAACTTTGTACCTGTTTTATTGAGTTCATTATTCAGCTTAAAAGTTTTGCCTACCCTCTTTTTAAATATTTACTTTTCACTTATTTTGGTAGTGTAAATTTTTCAAGCGCACAGCAGAGCGAATCAACGCCGTGAAAATTTATAGGATTCGCAGAAGATTTCAAGTGCAAATCGTCACGACAAAAAGCAGACCGACTTTCTGTCCAATCAAACGAAATATTTAATTTAAACGAATTTTCAAGAAAAGAAATTTTCCAAGAAAACAGCAATGTTTTTGAAGTTCGGATAGCCAGCGTATCGTCAAAGCAGACAAAAAATTTTTCAATAACAGAAAAGACAATTACGGTGCGAATGAGTGCTGGTTTGTCGAGCAGCTTATCTGTTGCATATTGTGTGCATCTGTTGGTTTTGCACAGTCACAGTTGTTGTTGCACCGGCCATCGAAAGTTATCACCGTGTGGGTTTGCATAATTCGTCCTTTTTTGTTCTTAAAAAACCATTTATGAAAATTTTACTTCTACTATTTTCGGGCGCGATAACAGTTGAACTCGAGTGTAGCTATGAATTTTTCAATTTTGAACAAACCTGCTATATGTAATATGTGAATTCTTTCTCACAGATTGTTATTTATCTTTTCAAGAAACCCTTTTATTTTATATTTAAAAAATAATTCCCAAGTTTTATAAATGTTTACACAAACATATCACAATTACATAATTAAAGCAAAGTCGGGGAATTTTTTTCTCGCTTGAACGAGATTCAAAGAGAATTCAACAGTATTATAATTTTTGGCTATTAATAAATTATTAACAGCCATCGCATTTGTTTCTAGATTTCAATTTCATAGCGAGTGATCAATATTGTTAACAAAATTACTGAATCGAACCGATCCGACGACGTTTAACAATGTAAATTTTCAAAGGTATATACAACATACATCTGACGTGGAGCAAGTTATACGAAATTCGGATTATTCAATGTATAAAATATGAAACACAGGAACACGCAGCGTATAACAAATCATCGGATTATATAAACACAGCTAAAAAATGTTACGCCGAGTTTTTTGTACTAAAAATATATCTGCCTTGATCGCATCCACTACTTTTGATTATTTTATACACACCAAAGATATAGTTCTCAATTAATATTCAAACCACAGTGGAAATCGATTAATAGAATCGTCACACTTCCACGTCACGTTTTTTGTTGCTCTATTTGACCGAGGAGAATTCGACTTTAATCCACCAGTTATGCATTTATCATCACACTCATCACAGTGAAATAATTTCAGTTTTAATTACAACGGAATGTACAAAAATTGAATAAATCAGTTTCAATCAGTGAAAAATCGTTCGGAGAATTTTTTGTTTACATGGAAAGAAAAAAAAATTTTCTTTCAAGAGAGAAAATTTTGGCTGAATAAAAAGTGCTTGTGAAATGTTAGTGTTAAAATTCATTAAAATAAAACTCATTCCGCGTACATAAAAAATTTGAATAAACATCTATTACGTTGCTGCTTACTTTGGTCAAGTACGCGATTTCACGGATGTCAAGTACCGCCATGAATTTTCGTGTTTACGTTGTGCACACATGTGAACATTTATTACAACAAAGTGCTCGAGAAAAAAAAAGCTGTTATCTAACTTTAACAAATCTGCCCCGTACAACGAAAAACTAAATGCATTTTTTAGACTTGTATGCATCGAAAAATTTGCAACCCCAAATTTTCTTTTTATTTTATGAATTAGTGACGGCGATCGTGTTATTGAATTAGTTAATCCATCATTCGATGATTCAATTTGCTTTGCATCAATATTTGGCATAGAAATATATTGTGGTTTCATTTATGAAATTAGTACAGGACAGATTCGATGATATATCATTTCTCGTGTTAACTTTTTTTTATTCCGTGTTTTTCATTTATGTGAAGCACATAAGTTTGTTCTTGCAAATTACGAAACATTTTTAGTATTATAAATAAATACATAATTTCGTTCAACTCGTGATCGTATGTAGTATGTAACATAGTATGTTGTTATCAGAGCTTTCAAAAGCGTAATCAAGTTTATGTGTAACATTACATTTTTATTGATTAGAAATGATTAAGCCGCAAAATTTTGCGGCAGTAATAATGTAATTCAGACAAACAAAATATAATTGAACAATAAAAAGTAATGTTACAATTATATGCATCACTCCTAAATGAAGTGATTATTCTTCGAATGAAATTTTTCATTCAAACATATTTTAGTTTTGAATGTGAGCCAAGAAAAAAAATCTTGAAGAAAAAGTTATCATTTCTAGCTGAATAAAAAATAACATTCTTCGAGCTGATTATGGTATAGAATTTAAAAAATATAGATAAAAACAGAAGGTGCATTACGCTATTTTTATTATTTTGGATTTCAATATATAATACAGCAGAAATTTCTTTATTATTCTTTTGTTTTCAAAATGCCTTTTGATTGCTGCGCCATTATTTGCCAGAGATAAATAAATATTTATTTTTCTGCGTTTTCGCTACTAAGCGGTCGTTTCGTTCGCTCTGATTTGTGTAATAAAAACGTGTTGGTAGAGTTTTGGTGTAATCTTATTTGCGGTGTATAATTTTAACGATCATTGTTTATGCGACCCGGACTTGTTTTTACGCGCTTTTCCGGAATCCGTTTTCATCATTTTTTTTATGTTTCTCGTTTTCATTAATGCTTTATAATCTATATATCTGATGCCATTTCGTGCATTATGTCAGTATGTCTATGCATTCCAAACAATTTCACGTTTTAAATAATAAAAACCTGTTTATTTTATTAAAAAAAAAATCAAGTGTGAAAAAAAAACAGACTTAATGGGTATGCAAAACGTCACAGAAAATTTTATTTTTATATACAATACAGTTTATAGTATGCAAATAAATCAGTGATGTGTATTATTTTATGGTAGAACAACTTAACGGAAAATATGAATTTGCGCAATGTGGACTAAGTTACAAAAGCCCATTATTTTTTTTTTTAATCGTAATAATTTTTGTTCTTTCCAAAACGTTTACATTTTTATTGATTTTTTAAATTTGTTTATTTTCTACAATGTAAAACTTCTATGAAATTTGATTAAGTATAATTACGTCATCGTGATTAGAAAATATAAAATTTAATTTACATTTGATGTGAATGGAGTTTTTGTTTTAAATTTGGTAACGAAACATCAAGTTCCGCTTCATTCTGTTACATTATAATACAAAGGCTTCTTTCGTTGAAGTTGAAATTGAATTAAGCAAACTATTGTTTGAATTTGTAATTATACTTGAATTTCAATTATTATTATTCATATCGTTGAAAATTTAGGAGCTGACAATTTCTGCTTATTGTATAATATTGAATTTCACATGAAATATGTAAGGGTGCTATATATAATCAGCTCAAATTTTTTACTTTATGTTTGAAAATTAATTATTTACATTTATCATCAGATTTACTGCGTTTGTAGGGTCCAAATTAAAATTCGTTTGAAATTTGTCTGAAGACGAAACATTTTTAAAACTGCCCAACATTTTATATTTTTTATTTGATCCTGCTGGAGTGTGAAGAGTTACACGAATTATTCACATAGTGTGTTGTTACGTGCACACCACTGAATAATATTATTATCATTCCAAGTAGAATTTTGTTTCTGGCGTATTATAATTTAATAAATATTTGTTCTGGCCTTGTTGTATATTTGCATCTCAGAATGATCCATTTAAATGGAGAGAATTTTCAAATGAAACGCTCGGATGAATTATTATGATTATTCGTCTGTAAATAGCTGCGAACTAAAGTTTTGTTTTGTTATTAAGGAAGTCCCGTTTATCGCATCAGGCGCATAATGATGATATCGCGTTTAATGAAAATTATGAAACGGAAAAAGCCGCCGAAGGAAATACACGAGATTACAGGAAGTCGGCGAAAAAGGTCCTGAATTCGCATTAGCTTCCACAGAGAAGAAAAATCACGTCAAGATAAACAACATAAGATTCTGAAAAAAAAAAAGAAAGTTTGATGATAGTTGAAATTGACAAATTTATCGTTGAGATATTATACGACGTGACGATCAAAACATTCACTCTTCTTATATGCCGATAATCTCTGGTGTTTGCTTTTCATTTTTATCTCATTACTCCATATTTTTTAGAGAGAAAAAAAAATTCTTTTGTGGCGTTTCATTATAGATCAATCAAACAAAACAAAAAGATTCTCAGTCAATTTATCGAAAATTTATTATTCATCAGTCCTCTTCATTTTAGTGAAAAATACTTGGAATAATTGAACTGTGATAAAATTGATGGATCTGATTGATACGTTATAGTACCTCTTTTTTTAAAGTTTAAGACTTTTCAGGAAATTTCACAATGCCTTTTTTGATTTTATAATTATTTTTGTAAAAGCCTTTAAAATTGTTTGTAACAATAAGCAGTATAAATATACTTTCATAATTCGACATTTCTTTCTCCAATAAAAAGAGTAAATACAACGGTATACCCTGCGAAAGTAATTTTTTTTATTGTTTGTTTGCACTTTTAAAGAGATTTTCAGTATTTCAAGCTAATTTTTAATGGAAAAACGCTGAAAAACGATTTTTTTTTTAATGTTGATGAAATGGTTTTTTCACATCACAAACAAAGAACACTACACTAAAATAATTGTTCCTTTTTCATACAAATTCTTTTCATCAAAGTAACATTTTTCATTTGTTCATACTATACACTCAAATGTTTTAGATGCGATGAAAAAAGCTATCAAATCGAATTTGATCAAATTTCTTTATTTTTTTGTTTACTTTTTATTTTGTTGCCCGAAGTTGGTACAATTTTCAGCAAAGCAAGACGTTCATTAAATTATGAAATTTTACAAAGTAGGAAGTGCTTTTATAAATTGCCAAACAATGTCAAACTTTTGCGCTGATCTTATTATTCGTTATTAATTGAAAAAAAAATGGGCAAGTTTGCGAGACATTTAATGACTTAGTTTTTCAATTCATGCATATTGAAATTTTATACCTATAAAAGATCCAAAAGTGTTTGCCCACTGTTTTATTCATGGTTACAATCTTTCGTAGCGAGGTTTTATGAATATTCATTGATGAATGTAATGTTCTGTTTTTTGTTCCAACCAAAAAAAAAAAAAAAATGGTTCAGGGAGAGGGGCGAGGTGCTTTTTGTATCAAGTTAAACGTTTGCGTTGTTTAAGTGCTTGCAAGCACTCTCGAAAAGTGGATCAAAGTGCTAATACATATATTTATACGGCCAACTGTTTCAAAATAAGAATTACGTGGATAAAACAAGTTTATTGATTCGATATCTATCTCTTTTCGTAACTCAATAGCGGTAGTAAATTGATTAGCAATAGAAAGAGACGCTAGGCAAACTATTAAAACCATTGCACGAAAAAATTGTTTGGCAAACCACTCAAGCATTCTATTCTATAATCGCAAGTTTCGTTAGATATTTTTTACCTTTTTAAAAAAGAAAACACTTTTACAATTTCATTTGAGAATGGACAAAATTACTTTCAAATTTTCACTACATTGAAACGAACATTGAGAATAGTGCAATTATCCATCTATCAGTTCTAACAATCGGAACTGTACCATAACAGAGATGACACTAGTTACATTGTGATGTTCGAACGTATTTATGTTGGTTAGGAGAGTTTGGAGTAAGTTCAAGGTATAGTGTTTCAAGTTTTACGATTCGTGCAATAGTTTGTCCATATTGTAGCCACGCAGAGGAAAATATTGATTCGAGATAATGTTCATTCTTATTGCAAATATGTAAAATTTCATCCCCAAAATTTGAGCAATTTTTTATTTAAACTTGTAAAAGTTGAACTCTCTATCGCACTTCCAACTTTCTTTTTCAGACACGAAAGATTTATTGCAGTCCATTTTTTCGTAGTGTTTGAGAAAAGTTTCGAACAAAATTTTTTGAGATTGTCCCTCGGTGTATTGTACGAAAAAAATCATTACTCTCAACAAACATTTATCATCGGTCCTGACAATAATTTATGAAGTCATAATTTCATCTAAAATCAAATCATTTTCGTAATGCTTCATTACATATATACCGCAATTTTGCATTTATTACCTTGTTGAATAATACGAACAAGCGTAAAGATATCAGTGATCAAACATGTAAATTAATTTCTGCGTTAACCGAATAATGCAAAATTGAGATTCCAATTAAAATCGCTATGTACTCCAAACGATCTGATAGTATGGTTATAATTATGACAAAATCTCTTCGAAAAATACTTCGATTGTATTTTTTAAATACAATATGAGTCCAAAATATCTTGACAATTCATTGTGAACTGACCTGAAATATCATCTGCAAAATTTTATCAGTTTTTGACCTCAATTGAAGTCCAATAAACATAGATTCCATTAAGAAAAAGAGAGAGACGGATCCGGCATGACCTGTATTTCCGGTCGGATTCGATTCAATTTCGTGTAGCACTGGTGAAGACATCCGATCGTCAACGGGACATACTTGTTTGTACGTATGGCACGTATATATATGCGTTTTAAGTACCGCCGACTGAAAGACAAAAATGCACTCGAAAAAACGGTACTCGTGACTTGGGCAGGAGAAAAAATCGAATGCTGTCTTTGGCGTAAGAAAGTTATGTCAACGAATTTCAAGTGTAAATAATAAACAAAAATTGTAAAGCAAAATTTGAATGCTCTCTCGCTTAGAAAAAAAAAAAAAAACGATAATAAATTTCAATATTAATAATTTTCACAGAGTGACGTGGACAAAAACGTCAACGAAATGTCAGGATAAATTTTTATATCACGCGACGTTAATTCCCACTCGTAGAGGTGTCAGATTTGAATACATATATACACTTAATGTGAAGGCATATTTGAATACATCATTCGTATAATTCGGGGATGCGGAATAAGTATAAGAACGTACACGTTTGAAAGAAACTTGTGCAACGCGAGAGTAAAACACGAATAACGTAAAATTGCCTTTTCGTGCTTTCGTCGCAACCTTTTCATTAATTCGGAACCCATTAGAATATAAGCAGTGGCTTTGTCATACCTCGCGAGGGATATCGAATAAAGGGATTCCAAACGAGCTCGTACAAGCAACAAATATCAGACCTCCGACGTACCCGCGAGATATCGTAGAAATTCCGCTCGGTTTTAATTCAATTCATTACTCCGAATTCTTGCGACGTGCCAGGTCTTGGAAATAAGAATTCGGACGTGTTATTGTGCCTCGTTTTTGAAATAACCATCGTGGATGGGCGCTTACAACTCGTCGTGGTGATTTTTGTTCGAAATTCAGTTGAAAATTTTTCGATCGTGAGAATGCAAAAAAGTTTGGGCAGATAAAAGTTGATTGCAAACTGAGAACTGATAGCCAACTGAACGTAACGAGCATGGCAAAGTAAGTCTAGAGTTACCGGCTTGCCCTACTCCGAGCGTTACTTAAGATCAGAAGTCAGGCTCCATGAAACTTTTAAATGTCACTGGCTGATGAGCTGATCTTATTATTAAAGCCAAATGAAATTCCGAAGTGGACTCTTGAAGAACTGAGGGGATAATCCATTAAAAGTTTTCGGATTGCCAGAATATCGTGTTTCTCCGACTCGGCAGTCAAAATGAAGTGACACGCAATTTAATTAATTCGCTTCTATTTTATTTTTTTTATTTATTGTGCGATGGTGAAATTTAGTGTTATTCTTACGAGGACCATACAGCATTGTCGAAATTTATAATTAATTCGCGAACACCTTCCGTCGATCAGTTGACGCGGAACTTATGTGCACACTTTGCCAAAGTATATTATGATTTCGTGCGAATGCGCGTCGTGACATTATTCACACTTTCTGCGGAGAATATCGTCGACGGTCGTTCGGCTAAATAATTATTTCTGGTTTTCAATCATAATAACGATTACCATTAATATTCTAATAACGCATTGTCCGTCAACCGCGATTCGTTCGGAAATGCATTTCATGACTATAAATTAGATAAATCTGTTCAGTGATATGGAATGGGCTGCACTCAGACCGTCGAATGGACAGGCGATTTCGTGCAGTTGAAGGATTAATTTGGCGGTTGAATTGGAGACGTTGTGTTTTGTCCAGATTTGCTTGGAATTAAGATTTGTTTTTCTGTCGCGGAAATAAAGCACCGCTCAATTGGATTCTGTTAATGTATTGAAAAAGTTTTCGTTGCAAACAAAACAGGACAAAAAGTGATTTTCATTATACGAATTTTAATTGAATTTAAATTTATTGTTGCTGGAATAATTGGGAATCCAATCATTGGGGGCTTCAGAAAAGTATCGATTCGGATCTTTCCTTTTTTCATATTTCAACTTTTTGTTATTTTTTTATCCATTACTTTAATACAATTTGTTATCTCGCTCTCACATGTTACACACTTAATACTTGATTCTGAACCAACCGACGGAGTAAATTATATCAACGCATGTTACTGAAAACAGATTTCTTTAAATATTTTGTTCTTTTATTACTTTTGAAATATTGCAAACAAAACGGTGAACTACAAAATGAAGAAATCAAAAAAAAAAGTTGTTTCACTTTTGAAATATATTTTGTTTCAAATAATATCCAAAACTTTTCGTTTAACTTTTTACGCAAAACTTTCAACTTATCAAATTTGTTTTAACCAATTGGGAGATCGCGGTAGATTTAATAAAAATCCACTGTTTTGAGCAACGATCTGTGCTCGCTCGTTCGTCATGCATAGTTTCTTTTGATTCAAATCTTTAGTAATAACAAAAGTTTAAATCAAATTGAATCTTTTATTAAATTAGCTCCTATTAAACAAAGTTATGGTTAATCATGAACACATAAAGGCATAAACTTTAATAGTTTCAGCGTTCAGACACCACTGGTTACCGGCCCAGTTTTCATTTAACATGTAACGAACATCTAGTTAAAGTTTCATTGGTTTACAGTTGCACCCTGTATATAAATTGTAAAGCAACATCTACAGTCACGGACGTTTCATTCGAATATTTTTCGATTATCGATGGAAAAGAAAAAAAGGCTCATCTATATTGATT
Source organism: Trissolcus brochymenae (assembly GCA_030523145.1). Lineage (NCBI taxonomy): Eukaryota > Metazoa > Arthropoda > Insecta > Hymenoptera > Scelionidae > Trissolcus > Trissolcus brochymenae. The sequence goes on from JAQQRF010000078.1 coordinate 228,526, forward strand.
TGACAACTGCTCACATTTCGACCGTGCGGACGTGACGAATTTTTTTTCCAACGGATAGTTTTTAATCAAAGTATCTGGAATTACTCCAAAACTGCACGAATGATCGAATAGTGTCAATATTGGGACAAAATTGTTCTCAATTTTTCATGTGTAAAAAACGATAAACAAAAAGCATTAAAAATAAGTTAAAAACAACAAATATCAGGACACAAGAGAGTTTGCCTGGAGGGATTGTATACAATTTCAAATAATATATTATAATTTGCAAAGTTATGTTCTGTGTAACAAATGCATCGATATCATGATAGCAGAAGTTATATTACTTCATTACATCATGAACATGTTAAATCCAAGTTGTCGGTGACGTTCAGTGAAGTTTTTTTTATAAATAAACGTATAAAATCATAAACCTTAATTTCTGTGATTGCAAATAATTAAAGTAGCGAAAGTAGTCTAAACAAAATAACAAAGTAATGATATCCAACGAAGAACAAGATTCGATTAAAACTGTAACTTTTATCGTACTTACCTTCACTACTTTTAATTTTTTTTTCAGTTGTTTTTTTTTTGTATTTCGGTATTTGAACTCTTAATTTAATTGTGCATTAAACAAACTTTATGACAAGATGAATGTATTAATACATATAGCTGGCACGTTGGCACGTTTAAACTAATCCTCCGGGAGAAAATGAATGACAAATTCAGGCAAATGGATTGGAGCTCTATTTCTGAATAATCGTCAGTATAGTGTGTATTGTCGTGGAGCTGAAAATTTATGATTAAGCATATAGACGCAATGTACCGCGGCATGGAATGCGCGTGATGAACGCGATCTACACAATGGATACACACGTGCAATGGCAATGGCTATACATCGCGAAGATCGCACAGCGGTTTCATGGCAACGTTCTAACATTTCACGCAAAGCCTAGAGACTCCATTACCATGTTGCAGAAACGGGGGTAATCCTGGCGTTTCTCAGCTTTACATCTATCCTTTGAGAACGTTTCAATTTGATTCAAATTAGGCTCCTTTCCACATCTCGTTCCAAAACAATTTTATGATCCAAATCATTTTTTTTTTTCGATCCATTTTCAACAAATGAAAACGAGTTTCGCAATATTGCATTAAGGAAATTAGGACATGAATTCAGTTTAGACAAATTGGATGGAAAAAAATGTAGAAATAAGAAATTTAACAAATAGAAAACCCTTTGTGTAAAATTTCAGAAATATTCAACACCAGTTTTGGGCTCGGCAAAAGAAATTAATAATCAACACAATTCGTTTTGTCTGTTTCATTTTCAATCAATTCCTCTTATCGAATCTCTTCAACGCGGGTCTTTTGTGTGTATTTAATACAATGTTGCTGCTCCATCATTTTATTTTCAATGTAAAAGTCCATTTTTATGTTTTAGGAAAAAATTCATCGCGATTTTCTAATCAATTTTCGTTTCGCACATAACATAACGTATTGAACAAGTCAATTTGAATCAATCTATTTTCGTTGAACGTTTCTCGCTTGTGATTGGATTTCTGAGAAGTGAGTTTTTTATGTAATCAAACATTCGACAAAATAGTAATTATTCAATAGATAAGTTTGCAGTTCGATATTGTTACAATAATGTTTTAAAACATTCTGAAATGTTATAATTTAAAAATAAATATTAAAGTGACATGCAAAGCGTTCCGGCTATCTATGTCACAAAGTTATTATAATAGTATTCCTATCATCTGACTTAATCCCTCAAAAACATCATACCTCTAACCTTCTTAAAAAAACATCAGTGGGCTCTTTTCCGAATCTGACTCAATCAGCCAAAATTTACATTTGCATCAAACTTGCTAACTTGAATACATTATGAGAGATTGATAAGATCATTTAGTTTCATCAGCGTTATCTCACGAAATTCGCGTGTTGCATCTTGTGTCTTCCAGTTAATGCAAGAATATAATTTGAACTTCGTCTTGTAGACGCTGCAGTGATTAATCATTGCGATCGAGATTTCGACGTTAAAAGACCGGTAAAAAAGTAATTAATCTAATTCGAACTCTATGAATTATGATGTGAAATAATAGCGATTGTAACGTTTCGTTCGGGAATGTAAAGCATCACTGTTCAGTGACACAAATATTCCTTGCACTGACACAACAACATTTCTTATCGCTGTAATACAGCCATTCTGTCTAACATCGGTATATTTGTCAATCCCTGCTGCACACGCTATCATTGACGTTCTGATTCTGCTGTATTTTCCTGTTGGAAATGCGATAGAGTCGAACTAAATATCAATCAATATCCTCGCCGTTTGTATAACTACAGAACGTTGAGGAAAATTTAATTCGTTTTTTTTTTTTTTTTTTTTTTTTTTTTTCTGTATGTCAGACTATGATTGTGTACTGGAAAATCGTACTACAAAATATGGAATAGAGATATACGATAACACGTATAACTTTATTGTTTATCATCTTCTGGAGTGGCCTCTTCGAACTTCTCGAAACATACGGTATGATAACGGCTGAGAGTCCACAAAGTTCGAGAACAAATCGTGAATTGCTTGACGCTTAAAAACAATCGGCAAGTTTTCTTCTATAATTTGTTTCTCGAGTTCTTGCAACACCACTTAGTAATGATTCGCTGCGCAACGATCAGAACCTCCTGAAATTATGAACTGTACGCGAGACCGACCAGAAACTGTGAGCTCAATCGTGTCGGACGAACTTTCATTTCAACTTCTATGAACTTCATAGAACTATGAGACTTTTTGTCATCATGTAAATGAATTCTTATTAACGCCTCAGATCATGCAGTTCGCGAAATTTTCGGTACCCCCGGTCGTAAATATTAGAATTTTATTGTTAATTAAAGCACTTTAATTGCGGATTCGGTTTCAGGTCAAATACCAGTTTGCGTTCGCAAGTTTTCTTAATGGAGAAAGTAATTGCGGAGAGTTTCAATCAAGATTTTCCCAGGCGGTGCGCTTTTATCTTTGTATATTGAATTTTTGTGTCGTTTAATTCAGTCGTTGTTTTTACTTTAAACTTTTTCTTCCAACAATTTTCACCGGCTCGAGAAAATTGATTTTCAGATTGAAGAATGGATCGTTTGTAAATCGATGAGTGAAGTTCTGAAGTAGCTCAATTTCAAATTAATACTTCGCGTGGCCACAGAGATAAGTTGTAGCGAAAAAAGTTTCACCTTTGCGTGAGCTTGAAAGTGATGATCTAGGCATATTGTTTTCTATTAGAAACTGAAAACGGGTTGCATGTTGTGACGCAATTCTTATTTTTATCAAAACCAAATGTTGAAATAAGATAACTACGACGATTATGACGAAAATGACTAATTCGTCATCTGTTTAACGTTATTTAATTTTCATCTTATAATATCTTCTTCATAAAATTTATAGTAAGTGTTAGAAACAAAAGCCAGAATTAATCTTGTTACAAGTCGAAACAGATTTTGCTGCTCTAAATCACACGAGCGTTTCATCCACAGCATTTGACGAACAGATTTAAGAACGCCACTCAAACCTATAATTAAATGTCATCATTTTGCGAAATACACAAACAAATGATTATTTACATATGTATTCAGTCGAGTCGTTGCCCGACTGAACATTAATATAATCTGCGTTGGTTCGTCGCCTGCTGATGGCGTATAAAAGGTTGTTTCCACGTTGAATGTCACAGGATGTCAGAGCGACCTTTAGTGTGGCGAGCATGAATTACGCTTTTGTAAGTAGCGAGAGCAACACCACACGTACATTGTGAATCTTTGTTTGCTCTCAGGTTCAACACAGGGCTGCAATATTGCCACATAATTTGAAAATTTGCTAATACCCCCGCGAACACACATTTTTCATTTCTTCGCCAGACAAATTTTAATCTCACGCTCAAGAGTCAAGTTTTTGTCTGATATTTTGCATGTTGCATACACTTGATGTATCAAACAGTCTCGTCCATTATTTACGTTCATCGTAAAATTTCAAGTTGTCAACCGACAAATTTTAACGTACGATTTTTATGATAGTTTTTAAGCTATGACATATAAGTACAAGTTATGTTCAGACTAGGAAGTTGATCGATGAAGATTCAAGCGTGTGCTTGTGTTTGATTTTTGGCCAAAAAACATTCAGAAAAAGCGTGCAGACAAAAATTCAAGTACAGTTATAATAAACAAATTTCAAAAGCTTTCGTGATTCTTTTTTTACATACATCTAACAAAATTTATTCGATCGAGCATGTGTCCAGTTTTGAATGATAACGATTTATATCTGTGAATTTCTCACTATTACGTGGTTAAAATTTGTCAAATGTTACACGTTGTATATATTCGTATAAAAAGTATATAGGCTGACTCTTTTCCATTCTTATTCCGCTTTCCGAGATGAAAGATGAAAGAGAAAGGAATATCTCTTGAATGGCAAAGTTTTGTCCGTTCTCTCTATCACGTATTGCGGTGCATTCATCGATAACAAAGCGAGACCGCGACGCTTTTGACGCTTGTCTCGATACGCACCCTGAATAAATTTGTACCGGGTGTCGTCGGCTATTCTGGCGAGCCGAGATATATTCGTCTGCCGTATGCAACACACGCCTCTTATAAAGAGATTCATATACAGCAACGCGATGCTCATACTAAAGATCGGTCAGAGTGATTCGAGGGATATAGAAAAGGGATCCGCGTTGACAAGATCGGTGCAGTTATTCAGCACGGAATGAAAGTGATTGTACTCGCGATGGATCACAAAAGGATCGAAAAGTGCACTGCCATTATGTCAATCACAATGCCATTCTGACGATTATCAAAAATGAAAAACGCTTGTTTGTGTTTTATGTCGAAGAAAATCGATAACAATTTTGATGAATTAGCGCTGATAGAATTTCGTACGTGTTAATTCATTTTCACAGTTTATTATATAACATACAAGTCAGTACACAAATATTTCGGGTGAAAACAATTTAAGAAAATGACTGTCTGTATTGCTAAAACGAATATTTGTTTTTCTGAGTTACATTTAAATATAAGAATATAAGATATCCACATATGTTTTGACACATTTTATCAAAATCAAAAAAATTGCCACAAATCAGTTTTAAGCGTGTTTTAATTTTCTTTCACGTTGTCAGAATTCATTTTTAAAATATAAACTAAAAAAGTCTAATGTTAAACTAGATTAAGAGATTTCTTTGCACGATACGACAGACGTAAAATTTCAAAGCGGGTACCAGTGAAGGGATAATTACATTTTTTCCTCAAATTTCATTTATCTTGACTTGAAGAGATTCCCTTGCCAGACGAAACAATGTTAAAAAATAATGATCAAACCATACTTCAAACAGATTTTTTATTGTGAGATGGTTGAAATATTCAAATTCGAAAATAAATTATCTTGACGTGTGCGCTTACAACTGTCAAAAGCATGTTCGGATGAATTTTTATTGAATTATATCATTATTTCATCCGGTGAGTGAACCTTCTTGAACGTCATTTTGAATTAAAAATTGTGCACTCAACATACATTTAATTTCAACAGACATTTCACTTGAAACTTTACCATCAAGCTTGTTGAATTCAATGAGAGAAAGCAATTTCTTCTTTCGCAAAATGAAAATCTTGACCGTTTTTATATTATTTTCAGTTATTTACCAGATGGAATCTTTCGATGCAGTAAATTAACAATGCAAAACTTCAGACGAGATAATTATTTTTTTTGAATTTTACTTTTGTAATATAACATATAACTTATTGTTAATTGAGTTCTGTTCAGGTTCAGTGACGCTTGTATTCTATTATGCCGTTAACAAAGCCACGCAAGCAATATTCTCTATAGAGAATAATAATAATGATAACAATAATAATAATAACTATAATAATAATAATGATAGTGATAATGATTATAATAATAACAGCAACAATAACAATATTTCATCTCGTGTGCTGTCTTGTTCAGCACTGAGATCTACTTTCAAAATTAGATTAAATGAAATATCCAATTTTTGCAAAAAGTGGAAGGCTTTGGCTTCATTTGTAAAAGAATGTTCACTCATTTAAATTACGATAGAAAATATACAATAGCCAAGTCTTACAATTAATTTGGTTAAATATTTCTGAAAGAAACAAGTTTTGATTAATAAAAAAAGTTTATTCGCTAACACAATGAAGAAATGTGGAATTATTCATCGCATTTCATTGATTTCTGTTTATTCTGCAAATTGATAATTGCAAATCCTGATTCTGCATTCAATTACAACGGTCATTTTGAGATTATACTATCCCTTTTTTTATTAAAATCAGTCATTCTTCTATAGCAGAGTATTACAATTAGCTGCAAATTGTGCACGTACTCAAACAATTATTTGTATTATTCTATGTGAATATCTTGCTTTCTAAATATGATAATGGAATTAAAATATGTATGTAAATGTGATTATATTTGTTCGTTTCTGTTTTTGTTTGTTCCGTTTAAAAAATAGTTTTATACTTTTTATTTTTGAAATAACGTTTACTGTTTTTAGACAAAGAAACATTTGATTTGAATTTTCGTATGTCAAAGTAAATAAAAATCAAGGCAAAAAAATTTCTGCCGCGCATTGTAAAAAAGCTGGAAAAAGTTTGAACAAGAAAAAAAATTTGACTGTAAAATTTCTAAATGAGTTCACGTAAATCTAATTTTTATGGCGAGTTCGAACTGTTTTCTGATGAAACGAATTCAGATTGATCGCAGCTTTTCATTTATAACTATACAACCACACAATGTACATGCGCTCTGAAAAAAAAAATTTGCTCTGAACTTTTGTAAGGTTCTCAATCAATGGATTTTCAATTTGCCACTAGCTATGGCGTTTCATAAAATGAAAATTTATCATATAAAAATATATAATTCTTTTATGATACTATAAACTACTCAGATACTACTAGTAACTAAATTTTGTAATACGAAACGTTTAATGATTTTTTAATATCTCATGTCTTCAACATATATACTTGTAGTCAACATGTGATATCAACGACGATGCAGCTGAGGCTTTTGTTCGCTTAAAATATTTTCGCGTCATGTGTAACTGAATATGCTTTGGTGGTACAAGAATTTTTCATACAATTTGAAAAGAACTGGAAAGGACATACACAAAAACCGATCCTTCCTGCCGAATTAGGCTCGCAGGATGTCGCGCAATCTTTCTCGCAAAAGCTGCTTTTAGTTAAATAGTTCCATGAAGCTACTTTCAGCTTCTGCAGATTTTCTCTTGTTCAATTTTTTTTTCTCTTTTTTTTGAGTCAACTTATCTAACTGTTCAACTCTTTCCCATCATTCAATCAATTTTTTTTTTCAAGGTAAAAAAAAATCTACAAGATATAACATTTTAGAAGCCTTTTACATGAAGCTTATAAAAAGTTAACGATTTATTTTTTTTCCACGCAAAAGTTGCGCGATGAAAGGCAGAAAAGTTTACCGCGGAAGTACGATAAATTGCGCCGTGACAAACTTTTTGACAGAGATACCACTCAAGTAATGAAGCGAAGAGGCCCTTAAATCAAACGTAATGAACTTTCTTTTTCTTTAAAAGTCAGTTCATTGTTTATACGGCAACTTGATCATACATAAACAGAAGAGTTTGCGTTTAATTTGGTTTTTCTCCACCTGATTGTTCAAATGTGTCGAAATGCAATTTTGTTCTTTGATATAAATTGGATGGTAAACATTCGGATGGATTTAGGAGCAAAAAAAAAGAAGCGAAAAAACAGCAGCATATTAAAAGTTTACAAATTGTACAAGTCTTGATAATATCTCGGTCTTTATTTTCACCACATTAATCATAATGCTAAGTTGAGCACTATAACTTTTTAACCGCGGTGTCTTGAAACGTCGCCAAGGTTAACGTTTACAAGATTTTTAATATTCTTCCACTTTCAAAAAAGTTAAAGTGAATAGATGCTCCTTTATCCATCATGTTTGCGAAGTAGCTGTTACATGAGATGGCATTTATCCCCCCAGGATATATAACAAAGCTTGTCAATATTTGTCTGCGTTAGTTTTTCAAAATTACAACCACTGTTGCGCACAAAATAATTGTAGGACTGTGGACAAAAAAATTTGTTGAAGAAGTTGGACTCAAAATCAATCTAACTTTGTCGTATTTTGTTTTAACAAAATATTCGGCGATAATCGTGGTTTTAGATGCACGGTTTGAGTGCACATAAATATGCAAAGGACTTGAATTCAAAGTTGAAGATGAAATGAGGACAGCAGGCAGGTGTGAAAATAATATTTATTTATATTTGAATAATGTACTCTTTTCAACGGAAAATCAGAGTGAACCTTGAGAAATACTAGAATGAATTCTTCAAAGCAGTTTCATTTGAATTGTTTTGTGTATTCAAAGAAAAGGTGAACAGCGAAGATTATTATTGTTCAAAATTTAGCGAAATTCGGGTTTTAATGTTGGAAAGGCGATAGTGTCGAGAAGCGGCATCTGGGCGAGAAAAAAGCGCTTAGACATCCGTAGGTAGGTTAATCGCAGGTCACAAAGACAAAGACAAAGTTTTTGCTTGACAAAGGATCAGATAATATTGGGTATACCGATTGTAAAAGCAAGAGAATTGATTTTATCAGGGCTTGAAATTTGATTTTGTAATCATGAAAAGAAAAAAAAAGTTCAAGTTACAATTTTCATTTGCATTCAATTGTATTTTAAACGAACAAAATTTTTTATCATTCATTCCAACAGAATTTTTTCTTTCTTCGATGTATCAAAAAATCATAAAAATTATACCCTATGATAATCAAAGTTTATTTAGTTCTTAATCATGGATTATTATCGTCAATCTTTTTTATCGAAATGAGAATTTTTTAATCATTACATCGTAAATCAATCTTATGATGCTTATAATTTTTTATTTTTAATTCTTATATGATTATTTATTAATCATTCTGTTAATTTTGGCTGTTTTTAGTTTGTTTAAAGTGGTTCGTGAAATTTAATGTCAATATGTTTCGAGTATATGATTATAGTAGGAAAAAAATCTTGTGATAAAAAAGACTTCAACTGCTATAAACGTTCGTGCATTTATTCAAAGAAAGCGCACCTGAATGTTTGCCAAAACGTAGCTAAGAAAAAAGTGGGCGTGGCTCTAGGGCAGACGTTAGGGATTCACCAGGCCTGAACCTTCATCTTTTATTTAGGTCGCAAAACCAAATCATTTTAAGCAAATGTTTGCCTTTCTTTTCAAGCTACACGTAAATGAGCATTCAGTGTTTTCAGTTTCTCAATTCCGCTTTGTCGCGCGTGTCTTTTCACTAACACTTCTCCTTGAAACGAAAAAGCTAGTAATCCTAATCTTTGGATAGAACATAAGATGAGCATACAAATTTTTCCCTAACAAGCCAGAGGCATGGAAGAATTAGCGGACAAGCTCGACTTAATTATTTGTTGGTTGTTTCAATTCTGCAGCAGTATTGTTTGTCGTGAGCATTGCAAAGTAACGAGCAAATTTTAATTGAAACACTTTTCTTAATTCACGCCCTCGGCGAAGACTTTTATGTTTTGCCCTGCTCTGATTATGTATGAGTTTCCTAAACGTTACTCGCCACGTGACTTTTTTGCGAATCTACGGTATAAAAGTTCGAGCTTTCATTGAATATTTAATTCACTAACAAGATACATACAAAAGTTTTGAACAAAAAATTTCATAATAAATGCAACTTTGGTGTTAGTCATGGTGTTTTACGTTTCATTAATTTATTTATCTGTTCAATCTTATATTATGTATGTTTTTATGTTACAATTTTAATTTTTGTTTTGTTAGTAAAAATTTAAAATTATCTGAAGAAGAAAACTTTCTAGAATATCTTTTCAAAAGTACATTGCAAAAAGTATTTGTTTAAATTCGAGCTTCGACAAGTATAATAATCCTAAATTTGATACGTTTTCTGTTTTTATGTACGTGGATTTAAAACGTACTCTACAAAAAATGAAATACTGCGTTTTATAAGCTGACACGTGAAGCCTGCAACTTCGTGCTACGATTTAATGTCGCTTAAGAAGCATACGATTACGTCTGACTATCGCGAGACCTCCACTACTGATAACTTGGAGATTCAATTAACGTTGCAAGTGATTTGTACGCTTCCAATATTTATCTAGAACTGCCATGTATTTTATTTGGAACAAAATTACGACCGAATTTTTTACAGTTGCTGGTAATTTATTGAGTTTGACGTCAAGCATTGAATCATATATTTACTCGAGAACCTATATTGTTTCAATGAATAGCGCTAATTTCAATTTTTTTATGGTTTTTCTTCGCAATGATAAAAAATATATTTTTAATAATTTCTCGATTAAAAAATGTACAAATGTACAACTAAAAATGCATGCATTTGTTTGAATGCATCGTTGTATTGTATTACTACCTCACCGAACATATTGAATCGTGGTAGAAATAGTGCAACGTTTTTCGCACACCTTCATTGATTTTTTTTCTTGATAATTTATTTCATTTGAACTTATCTTTGGTTCCATCAATTGCTTTTATTAGGAAGAAAATAGGTTTTTGGACTCAAATTAGAAAATACGTTTCTTGATCCAAATACTCAATTACTGAAATGAATAGTTTAGTATTAATTACCTAAACTGGAGAAACTAATGTTGATGGTTTTAATCAACTTATCTATTAATATTCCATTGGTATCCTTGTATGATTTCAACGAGATTTAATGTAATAGCTAACAATACTACTTGAATTGTATTACGATACTAGGTGTTAGTAATTAATTAAAGTTCTTGAGAGTATTTTCCATCAGATAACATTTTGAAACTTTCTTCAACGTTGATTTTCTGTGATAATTGCACTAATAAACTTAGGACTTTTAATAGTCGTAAAATTTACAAATTCCAATAAACAAATAAAAATACCTAAAAGAATTTTTTAAATAATAAAATAAACAAAATATTCATAGCATAATAGCTGAATATAATTTTTTTTCTTGACAACCATGAATTTAAATTCATTAAATTTGAATGTTAAAATTTGATTTTCGTAGAAATGAAAATGGAAAAGAAATTATTTTCTCAAAAATTGAAATGTTCAACAAATATACGCTCTTAAAATATAAATATGAGAGTTAATTTATGTTAAGTGAAACAGGAGTACATCTGACCCGTACAGTAGCTTCCAAGAAATACTGTTCGCAGTGATCTCTCGTTGATTGCGCCCCTTTTTATCATATTTATGAGTGTATTTCCAAGCCTTTTCCTCGACATGGGTACTTCAGGAATAAAAGAAAATTTTTCATTCCCGTACAGATTGCTCACGATCTTCTCGTATCTTTAGAAGAGAACAGATATTACATTGGAATGAGACTGCGGATAGTTTTGTGCATCAACAGAAAAACAAAATGAGTCTCACGCAGGCAAGACCTTCATGATGCCCGGCGCTTTGGCTCTTCTCTACGCCAGCTTTGAATCATAACCTCCGTTGCCTTTTGAGCCAATCACTTTTCTTGCTTTTCATTAATTCTTGTCCTGTTTTTCTTTCTGTCCTGTTGTAAGTTTATTGGCTAGTCTAGTGACTTTTCCTGCATAAGATTAAAAAATTGAAATAACATAAAAAGTTTGATTCAAACTCGTTAAATTTTCTTCAAAGCTGACGACGTTAACTATAGAATTGGCAGATTAAATTATTCTTGACATAGACGTGAATTCTGAATTTAAGTATTCACTAATCTGAATCTAAGATATTTAACTGAAAATTTAAGAAATTAATGTAACAGTAATTACAGCTTAAATGTATTGAGTGGAAAGTATTCAGAGTCAATTCAAAACGATGTAGTTTGGTTTTATGAACATTTAAATAATCTTACACTAATAAATTTAAGATAATGACGTGCTTTGTTGGTACAGCCAAAAGGACTACAAAAAAAATTTAGGATTAGCTGTGGACGATATAAGGAAAAATTTTATGTTGAACAATATCTATAGAGAGTTCATTCATTATTAAATTATGTTTTTATATGTATTCTACAAAAAAATATAAACAATTATAAATGAAATCGGTTATGAAAGACAATTTAATGCTATGTAACTAATGATGAGGTTCGACTAGGAATAAGAAAGGTAATTGTGCGGGTTATAAACCGGAAAAACGTTTCGTAATATTAATCGATCGGATATACCAGCTTAATATGGACAGATGAAATGGAATTAAAGAGGGCAATAAAAGCAATTACCTCGGGTAATATTACTTCGATTTATTTTGATGTTTAAAACTTAAGTTCTGAACACAAAACGAGACTCTGAATTCAGTCTCGTAAGTAAAACTAAATTTCGGTCCTCACATTTAACAGAGACATTTGTCCGGAAATTTATTTTAAATGCATATATTTACTGAATTCACATAATTATAATATACTCGTCTGACAGACGAATAAAATGTTTTCTAACATTTTAATAAAAATATACAAAATTGGTTGATAAATCTTTCTATAGTTCAGTGAAACAATAGCAAACAATAATCTATTTAATATATTTTATAAACATAAATTAAGTTACTGAATTCAAAATTTCATTTCCGAAATATTATATCACCATCTTAATCTATATTTCTTCAACACCATCTTCAATGGAACCTCGCAAGAAGTATTAGGCGTCTCGAATGCTTCACTTATCTTACTTGATCCATCAGCTTAAGCTTATGAAGATTTTATCATGTATAAACTTCGGTCTTGTAATAGCTCTCTCATTTTGTATAGTGTTTCGCATTGAAGAAAAAAATCTTTTAATACAGTTCAATTTGAGAATAATTGATTTTTGTCAACTTTTCTTCATTTTCTGGTGTGCAAAAAATGTATGGGAATATCTGGATTACGATAATATACTCTGTGAAATGTTCAAATTGCCATTCTACTCATAGAATATTTAGTTTACTGTACGTTCTTCGCACATTCTTTATCTTAAAGAAAGTATATCATATTCCATTATATCATTTTTTCAATTAACAACAGCTTAACATGATTTTAAATGTCCTATTAAAATCCAATAAATCGTTTTTGTCTTTTAAGATGTAAATTTCCATAATTATTGGCTTCATAATAATATTTCAATTAATACACATAATCGAATAATATACGATCTTATCGTATTACAACATTTGTACTAGTGGAATGTACTTATGTACTATCATGTTAATATTTTTAATTGTGAATTTCTGTTGGGTCAATATAATTATTACAAATTACAAACTACATTGATAATAAAAATTTGATTATTACTGAATCGAAATGAATGATAATTTGATATTATTTCACTACTGATATTCAATATCAGTTAAATGAAATGAAACTCATTGACCGCATGGATAGTTTCACAAGATCAAATTTATGTGACTAAATACGAATTATATTTCGTTCGCAACATTTACAGTTATTGTTATGAGCAAAAATACTGTAATTTGTTTTTGCTGAAGACTATTACGTTTACGAAACTCTTTAGGAAAACTGTTACGTTTTTCTTATCCGTGTAAATACTGTACAGTGGAGATTAATTCGCTATAACTGAATTTTTTGAACGAGTGAAAGAATCAAAATAATCATGAGGTGTTTGAAAATACCATGTTGAATTTCCCCTTATTTCACCGACTGGTTTTGCATAAAAATTTTTGTTTTACAGATTTCATCATTATTATGGATCTACGTGGAGCTGCATAATCGAATGCTCTACTTGAATGTGTTTCATAAGTTTTTAATAACAAAGTTCATAAGATCCTGATCGAAGTCAACAATTTTTCTACTATCAGCAGAAAAATTGTGCATCCTACTAATTAATTATGTCGTTGTGAATGACGCATTAAAAAAATGCATCGCACTATGGTTGTTTTGTATATTCAAATCACGCTCAATCAAAGTTATTGAAGACTATGTAATATACAAAAGCAAGATACAAGAAGTGTAATCAGAAGTTACGCAAGTTAACCAAACAAAATCCATAATTTATAGACTACTGTGCAATACTAATTGACTGTCAATAATGAATGATGCACTAGAAACTAAATGAATAATGTCAATTGACAAGCAAGCACGTGCTTATGAAAAAGTGAACTTTACTTACTAAATAGAAGTGCCGATCAAAATAATGAGGATTTAAATCGGTTGTACAGCAGAATAATTTTTTGGTTGCAATCAGATTAGTGTATTTATGCGATACTATTTAAATATACCGCGGGTGCAGACACGGTGCCTCGGTAGAAAATAACCGAGTGTTCGTGAATTCCCAAAAAGTGCCTCAAAATCGCCACGGTGTGTGGGTTGGGGCGAATCCTTGGCTATATCGGCGGTAGGCCGGTAGCCACAATGTCGCAATCCCGGTCCGGAGGATTAAACGGGGCCCAAAATCAAGACAAAGAATCAATAGACAATGACCACGTTCAACCTACCTGTCAGAACGGACGTCCAAATAACAATTCCACTTTGGATAATACAAAACCAGACACATCAGTTGGTTTTGAGAAATGGTCCAACGATCATGAACTGAACGTACAAGTAATTGCACCACCACCTCTGATCAATATACAAGTTCCAACACTGGATACTTCTCACGATGGTCAAACTGGTTCTTATTTAAAAAGACAGTCGTTGATTGGGCAATCAGAAGATAGGCATGCGATGTTAAGTCAGATACCACCACCAAAGTATCAAGATAAGCCGCTACCTGGGACTGAAAGGGTCCAGTTTTTGCCTCAAGGAGGCACCCAGACAGTTCCTATTCACGTTCAACCGCAATTCGTTTCGGATTATCCATCGACCAACTCTCAATATTCACAGATTAGAAGCCAGTATGAAATGCGATCACAGATATACCCATCCCAAAGCCAGTTTTCCGACATAGGGGGATATGTTACAAGGGATGTGACTTTTCGTGAGAGCAATCTCTATGGCTCTGCCGGCAGCAACCCTCCGGGTTCCGCTTTTTCAAATCAAGGTCAGTATGTCACTATTCAACAAACACCGATCCCGTCCCAGTCAACGAGCCCACAACCGCCCTATTATGCCGGAGTTGTGCTGCCTCCTGGACAAACCTATGCACAGTATCCTTATAGTCAATACCCTCAGACGGTCATAAATTCTGCGCCATACAATTCGCACACAACTATCTATAGTCCTCAGCCGTTTGGTCAGCAGTCACCAAACACTCAAAGATTTCCTCAAGAAATAACGCAGTATCAAACACAACCGATCATACAACCGATTTCACAGAACGTTAATCATGGAATACCTATTCCTGGAACAGAAAGAGCATGCCGAGGTCCAAAACCAATGGTGCCACCTAGAATAAATTCTAAAATAACGCACGAATCTGGATTGTGCAAAACAGTATGCTCTGATAATAATAAACAAAATACGAGTAATATTATACCAGGATTACCAACTGATACATCACATGTGAATACCGATGGAGTAGAAAAGAGATACTTGACACAAATAGATCAAAATCCACGCACCCGTCAGGACGGTTTATATGTTGATACTAACACCAACTCGATGATTTCAAAAGATAAAGTAGATCCACTGCCATCTGATAGCGAGATGTACGTTTTGAGGTCTGACCATGACAAACTGCTTTCAGTTAATGTTGGCGGAACTTTAAAACGACGTAATGATATTACATTTTCAATAGCAAATGATAGGAATCAAGAAATGATAGGGGAGAGAAAAATCACTGCAGTCACAGACACAAAGAGACTTGAAGGTAATCAAAGCTTTCCTAACGATCAAAAATTGCCAGATTTAGCATTAAGAACATCGCCTATGGTATTTGATATGAGACAAGACAATAGGAAAACTTTAAATAACTTTAGCAGCAGTGTAAGTCCTAATCAAAGGTTAAATAAGTCTCAAGAAACACGGCGATCAGATTATTTTGAAGAACAGAGACGATCGCCCATGACCTTTGATGGCAAGCGATTTGACGAAGTTAGACGATCTCCGATGCCTTTTGTTTCTAGTAGAGACTCTTCTACCGATAGAAGTAAAAACAACAGTTCGCCATTTGTGAATCAAAATTTTGAAAAAACACGCCAAGAACTAGCTATGTGGGCAGAACAAAAACAAAGGCAAGAGTTTGAAAAAATTGGGACTCCTGGTCAATTATTCATTACAAGTCCTCGATCTCGGAACCATTCAGAAGAACGTAGATTACAATCAACGGAAGAACGTAAAGAAGCTCGATTGTCCCAGTCAGCATTTCAGCCAATTTCAAATATCAATCAAAATACAATCATGGAGCAGCGTAGACATTTACGACATGTCAGCGCTGATTTGACTAAACATGTAGAGTTTAGTAAAAAAGAATTTGACGAGCAGTCTCTACATGGGTCTGTTATAAACCTTGGCCCTAACGTCGGAGTACCGACTTCTCAACGAGCTAGTCCGAACATATGTAACCAATATTCAACCACAAGTGACGCTAAGATTAACGCTAAACAATCATTGACTGTTATCACTGATTTTAATGACAAACCAGTGGAACAAATTGATCACATCATTCACAGTCATCGTAAGAGTCAGAATCCCATACCTAGTCTACTGACTCATAGTAAAAGTCAATCGGAAAATCTTTCTTCTCATGAAGGAAATTCTTTGATCGAAAAAACTAAAGAACAACAAATCCAAAATCAACAATGTTTGGATATTCTTTCTGAGAAGCTTACTGAATGCGAACGCCAACAAAGTGATCTTCAGGCAAAACTCCAATGTCTTCAAAATCAAAATCAAATTCTAGACAAGGTTGCTGCGTACCAACAAAATGATTTGCAAGTTAGGTATAAAAGTCAAGCTAGTCCTAAGGACAACCACCAATTTCTCACTAATCCGGATTCAGATAAAATAATTAGCCATTGTCAACATCATCAGAGCTTGCTAACTACTGTGCTTCCACAAACGACGTCTGAAAAGTTGTCGCCACGGTTACAAGAGTTAGGCAATGGAATACCTAATATATCCCAATTGCCTCTTTCCGTGTTACCTCCAATAGATCGATCTGAGGTTGCACGTAGTCCTTTTCCTCACTACCATCGATCACAGTTCTCAGCCGATAACTTGGACAGTGTAACAAATACATCTGCGCACCCTTCCTCCGGTGGCTTAAACTTTACTGGAACATTGAAAAAAATCCCACCCGAAAAACCACCACGGACATCTCTCATCATTCATTCGCCAGAATCGGAGGTTTGTTTTTAAAAATTGGATAATTTTTGTCATGTCCGTGCAACGTTAAAATTGTATGCGTAGATTGGCTGCTTAAATGAAATGCGTGATGTTTTATTGGTAAAAATGTTTGAATTGCATGTAGAAATTTGTATTTTATTCATTATTTGTGTACGAGTGCTAAATTTTATTTCGTTTTGTTCTGCTTCAATTTTATTGTGATTCACAAAAAAACTTAACACAAACAATACGAAAGTTGTAAAACATTCCAGTAAAATGATACATGACAAGAAATTACTCTCCACGTTGAGGATTTCCGAAATGCAAAACAATAGACAGTGTTGTTTTCACGACTTCAATATTCTAGTATTTTAATGCGTACGCATAGTCCATTGCGAAATTGTGTAACTACATTTTTAAGTAGAAGATCAGTAAATTTTGCAACGTCTGCTTTGAATGTGCGCTAGAATGAATTAAATATAAGTTTGCACAATTCTGTCTTATTTATACGATAACGACAATTTCGACAATGACATAACTACACAAAACGAGTAACAAATTTAATAAATAAGTTCGTAGAAGCGAGGAATGTATAAAGTTATTTTCTTCTCGCAATTCTTTTCCCATTATATTTAATTATGAATTGAGATAATTGAAACTTTCGAACTTTGCAATTCAAATAATGCAGAAATTTTTGTGAATAGAAGTGATTTTGTGCGCTTATCCATCACAAAACTATTGTTTTAGTTTGTAAGGTTTTTTTTTTTTACAAAATTGTATACTCAAAAATAAACGATGAAAACAATTAAAATTAATAAATAATTTAAATAAGAATAGGAAAAACTACTCGTTTATTGTAAAAGCGTCTTTGGCTTTACAAAACACTTTCATAATTCGTTTTGAAAATAATTGTTGAAGCTGAAAGCTTTAAAGAATATTAAACTGTTGAAAAAATTAAAAGATTTTTGCAGTTTGTTTGAAGTTATTATAATGAAAACAATTCATCTGAATTTTCTTCATATCATTTTAGATAATATCCATTATTCGTAATCCATTTTTTAAGTTATAGTTTTACTTTTAAGACTTGAAAAACGTTTACGGTCTGTCACACTCGTATGGCGTGTTTCGTGAAATTGTTTATAGGTTTGTTTATAGGAGAATATAATATACTCTCTGAGAACTTAATAAACAATCACTAATAAGATCTGAAATCAACAACTACTGAGGAATCAGTTGATTCACTGATTTGAAACCCATTTTTGAAGTCTACAATGTCTTTAATAATTAAAATCAAGAATAAGGGAAATATCGCGAGAACGAAAGAAAGAGGATATAAAAGTTACAAAACCGTTCTTGCTAAAGGGAAGTGTCAAGAGGGATGTTCAAATCGGTTGCTTGCTATGCTCTGTGAAATCCGAAGCACGTTCGCCTGGAAAATTTAAATTAAAACTTTGCCATTGACATTTGCTTCAATCTTGTATACATAAGAGTACAAAAAGTGAAATGTTCACTTGTGTCTAGTTTCGTTTAGCAATTTTTCTACGTTGATAATTTATGCTACATGCAACTTCTCAATCAATAGTTAATTTATGAGTATAATTTGCTTTGCATCAAGTATCGACAAAGTTTGCTGCAAAGTTCTCTTACTGAACTAGCTGCTCGTGCAAGCGAAGTATAAAAATTTGCAACATTTTCATAATTCGTCATTAATATGCACTGCCTATAATGTGTAAATGTAATTGTAAAGTGTAAATTAAACTTAGACATCAAATAATTCAATTATTCAACATTTTTAAGACTCTAACCTATAATCATTTATTATCATTGGCATTAATTTATTTTAACTAAATACAAAATTGTGAAAATGCTTTTCAGTGTCTTTTCAATAAATTGATTCAAATCGATTTCATATTTGTTTTTATTTTCAGAGCAACAGAAGTCAACCAGCTATCGGACTTAAGCAGACACCGAAAGCGAGAGTAAGTAGCTATAATTTACCATTAATAATGTGATCCAATTGATTGAGCTTTTCTTATTCATCTTATACTAAACGTATCTATTCTTAATGTTATTCCTTAGATAAAGGTTAAATTTGATCAATCATTTCGAATAGAACTCCATCATATTTTAACTCGTGATTAAATCCAGCAATAAAGTAGTTGTCACTCAATTAATTGCTGGGTCGACTTTGTATAAAAAAAATTAGATCTGTTGTTGATCTATCGAAAATTTTTATTCAAATTCAATATGGATCTGAGCTAGCACTTTGAGATTCTTCGTTTCTAGATTTTGTTAGTTATTTCGTACATCAACGAATATACGAACAAAATATAAAATCAGTCACAATGTGGACTGAGAACAAATAATTTTGTTTACTCATTCTTCGTTGGAGCCTCGCTTTTCTACTGATACAACTATGTATTTGTAAGGAAAACTTTCGGTGATTTTTTTTTTTTTTTTATTAAAAAGTTTTTTTTATATATTTATTCATATATTCACTCGATTGAAATTAAATTTCTCGACTTTGACTGAGAATTTATCGTTGATTATTGAAGTCCAACAATTAGAGGATTACACGCGATTTTTCTCGTATTCTTTAATTGGAAAAATTTGTTTAATTGTATTTCATTTTTGTTTGTTAACCCAAGCTTTAATTTTAACACTTGTACTTTGTTGTTGTTTTTTTTTATTAAGAAATCTACTGCTTGAAAACACGTGATAGACTTAATAATAATTTTCTTGACACTTTGATCGGTTTTGCCTTCGGTGTAATTAACAATAATTCTGCGTAAAGAGCTTCTAAACTGTTATAACTTCGGGTCGTTAGGCATTTCGGTTTCGTGCATGTTAGCCGACTATTACAATTCGTAACGATCCAGTTACGAATTGTCACTATACAAATATCAAGTGGTACAACAAATGACGAATGGAAGTTACTGGTTCTGTGTTAATGTACTAGGCTGCGAAATTTCCACTGACCATACACACATAACTTCTAGCTGATGACGTCGTTGGCGTTGGTAATCATTTAAGGGAAATCGATGTTCCAAAATTAAGCTGATAGTAATCGGGCATAGAGAATTTGAAATCATATTCAGGGTCAGTATATTGTCATTTGTATGCTAACGTACTGTGCTTTACACACATGGCGTGCAAACTGTAACTTCACAATCTTATTTCGATTATATGATGGTAGAATTAGCCTATCCTAGCCTAGTTTTCTGTTAACGTTGGTTTTTATATACGACATGAATGGTTACTGTAGTCGACACTTCGCTAATTCTGTTAAAACGTTGAGGCTGATATTTGTATATGATTTCTACTCACGCTATCGAATAAATCTATTCTAGGTAACGGCTTATCATAATCAACCGTGCTTGTGACTGCTCTTAATTCCAAATAAGAAAAAAACTTAAGCCACACACTGTAAAAAGTGTATTGAAGAAGTAATTTGTTAAATTGAAAGAGTTAAATAAATAGAACAATTTGAAAATGTTAACAATATCACTATGCAAAGTGATAACTAACCAAGGTAGTGTTTCTTCAAGGTGATTAATCTTGAAGTCAGATTGTCTTCTCATAAATACACAAAATTTCAAAAACAAAAACCTGGTTTCAGGTTTGCCAATTTTTGAAGATTGTTTCCAATGATTATGCTAGATTTTAATTTGTGAGACAATTTTTGCAATTGTAGTGTCTGTTTTAATGACACGAATCCTTCAGCAAAACTTTCCAGAAATACTAAAAATTTCAGGCATTTCATTTCCTTCAGAAAATTACTTTGGCTTGCCTCCACACTCGATTCAGAATTATGTTTCTAATGCCCAAGACCGAGATTGCTTTCAGATCGATAAACATTTTCTTTCGGGAAAGATATTTTTATAAAGGTTCATTAAAATTCATTTTCATATACATAACTCTAATATCAGATTATTAATAGTCATCTAAACGACTATTATTAATATAATTATTTTCATCTCTAAAAATAGGATCCAAAATAATAGTTGCGATTGGCTTATTGTGTTTTGTTCGATTGATAAAGAAAGACCATCATGATTCTTTGAATAAGAGCTTCGTTAACCTGGATCGTTCATTATGCGCGAATCATTGTTTGAGTTCTATGCTTCCAAACTTTTCTTGATCTAGATTTGCATATAAATTTTAATCTGTCCGCACCATCTAGCTATTCTTCTTTAAGTTTTGTTTCATACATTTTTACCTTCTGTTTGAATTTCAACTTTTCTTCCACTAAAAAAATCTAATTCTTCTCTTCAATTCACTTTTGTGCTCATTTTGAATTTCATCATTGTTAGAAAAATATTCTCTAAATTCATTACGCTTACTTTCATATTTGAAGAAATTCAAAATTTTTTCAAATAGTGAAATAAAAATTATCTTGATTTGAATCAATTTGACTTGATTAATTATTGAAAAATATTTAGTGATCTGGGTTTGATTTGATGTTATGGAAGTATGCATTGGTCTCATTCTGCAAGCTCTTGGTTTCTATGCCAGTGCCTAAAACGACCAAGATAGTCCGGTTTGATTTTCTACTCGGGCGTATTTCTCCCCTTCAAGAGCAATAAAATATTAAAGTTACTTTCTTATGTATGTTTCCGTACGTCCACTGCGCGTAACAGTAACATACAAAATAATACAATTTTCTCCGCTATTGAACTTCTCGAAAAAGCATTTTCAAGAAAAATAAACTCGTGAGAAGAACTTTTAACGATCTTTAGAAAAGTGATTGCTCTTTCTCTCTTTCTGTTCGCACGTCAATCCATCATTGTACGAATCATTTTTCATTTCTTACATCTTTTTAGTATTAAAACGATCGTGAGCAATAATTTTCTGTATAAAAAATACTCTGTTATTGTTAACAAATGTATTAAAATATAAAGTAATGAATATTTATATTCATAGTCATATCTAAATAATTTTACAGACAATTCTTTGGTTTGTTCTATGAGCATTTAAGTTACATGATCAAAGTGTTTAATTTTTCATTCTGTATCCGAATTTCTTGATAAACACAATTAGTAATTTAGAGCTGTCTGCGAGGTATCTATTGATTTGATGGTATGCCAAGAAAATGAGTCCATACTTTTGTATCCATGAGAAAGAACCGCTCGTATATCTACGTCGTAACAGAAAGTTTTCCGAGTTGACCTCGGTGAATTCGTTCACCCCGACGAGTGAAGAGGGACGCTCTACGTACACAAAAAGAATGAATCGAAAACACACAAGTCCCATTCACAGACTGCAACTTGTATACGAGCTACATTTTATACGCGACAGTTCAAACTTTGCAGATATGCTGCAGTATTTGCGATTTGTCATTTTTTTACGTTAAAAACTCACATTTACACCTAAATCGGTTTTAGTCTTCAAATCAACAATAAAAAATAAATAAAATAATTGCAATTTAATTAACTTGGCATTGAATGTAAATTGAAACAAACATTCTTTTAATACAAGATGAAAACAATCAGTAGAATTGAAAACCTTTTTGTTCTCTTTTCGACTGATTCACGTCAAAAAATTAATTGAAATGATTTGATCAAAAAACGTTTTTTTCATGTTTTTACCCGCTTTTTTTGTAACCGATTGCTGTTAACACCGCGACTAGCCCTACATAATCCTAAATGGATGAAACTGATAAATATTGCGTTTTACTATACAGTCTTTTCAAACTAATCGAGTGAGCAAGAATTTGTCATGCACTTCCATTAATCCACAGATCTAAAATTGTCGACTAAAAAACAAGGTCATGAAAGTTGTAGGTTGATAATGTTAGGAATATTTTTGAAAAATGTCAAACAGAGATGCATAAACAACTTTCTTATTTTCTGCAAAAATTGACTACGTGAAAGATTAAAATTTGTACACGATACCATATCAGTGATTTTTGTTATCCATGCCAAAACAGACCAAAAAATATGCCCTAAAAAAGCAGCTTGTTGTCTAGGAAACTAAAAGAGAAGAGGAGAGTACAAGCCACGAGGACCTGAGAAGGGGTAAGGGCCTGTTGCACAGCTATTGTTTTGTGCTAAACAAACCCAGCGAATACTGGCTACAACCTAACTATACCTCAATCAACCTTCATAAGTTGCGAACAGCATGACCTCTATTGCTAACAAAAGCTTGCTTGACAATGAGACAAATTTTTGCGTACGTGATGAGAAAAAATAACAGCTGATTTGTCTAAATATTTCGAAATCTCGAATTTTCACAACAACATTTTTACTTAAAATATGCAAAAAACATTATTGATCGATTTTGTATTAATTTTTAATTAATCTAGAGAAATATATGTTATCATTGGGTTAACAACCTTTATAACCAATTCCTAAAAGTTATATATATATATATAAATTATATAGATTTATCCGAGAATAAGTTTTTTTGACGATTCTCATATTTGACTTGATTCTTAAATAATTTTTCAAACTGTTCAATGTTACATATGAAAGCTTGCGGTTATGTATGCATAATTTATGGTTTCATCATCTCGACCTTTACGACAAAAAATATTTATGCAATATTAACGATACATCCAAAAGAAATTGTAAAAAGATAAATTGCAACGACAGTATACAACATCGCTCTCATATTCTGTTATGCAAACAGTGAAAAATGCATGTTCACGACAAACTTTTAAATACTCAAATAAAAAAAATCAATTTAAATAAACTTTATCAAACGAATCGAAAACATCGTTTTTTTGTTTCGGTCTTATCAACTAGTGTAAGAACAAACAAATTTGTCTGGATTCCAAATTGACTAACACAAAGTTAGTTTAAATTGTTGTGTCGGATTAATTCGATCAGTTGATGAACTCATCTGTAGCGTTCGGCAGAAATGTTAACGATTCGTTCGCGTATCAAACGAAAAGAGATGATGCAAGTTTTCAGTAAGGACGAAATTGGTTTTCACTTGCATTTCACTCTCCACGAAAATCCATTTTTCTTGTTTGTTTCTTGCCATTCTCATACTTATTCCGAACAACCTAAATATCCTTTGACGTTTGAACTTTCTTCGAATCATGTCGGTCTCTTATCCGACTTCCACTTCATTGTTTCCTTTCGACTGGCGTATTGCCCCAAGTATTTAAGTTCATTTTGGCAGCAAAATAAAAACCCAGCAACAAAAACGCAATATCGATGAAAATTTCTCATTATTTCTTTGGTCTTATGTGCTTTTGCACACAACCATATATACAATTAACGTTCTGAACACTTAGAAATAAATGAAATATCTATAATTTTTACCCGAAGTGATGAAAGAATCATTTTTTTATTAATATAGAAAGTAATAGACTTTTTTCATAATTCTTTGAATTGACAATAAAATTCGCAGATCAGATATAGTGAGCAAAATGAGCAAATGAAACACAAAATAAAAAAAAATTAAATTGAATCTCATAGAATTCGTACTGTCAAGTTTTACCGAATACCTGAATCGAGGACAAATCACTAATAAATGGAAAAATAAAATGCTCAAGTAGATGCCGAGTTCGGTTCCATGCATTATACCTCTACCTTCTTGGACAATTATATTATTATACTGGTATCTTGCGGACGATACCTAAGGGAAATAAATGCAAAGTATTCAGAAGAAATGACACGGCGTTTCAACCCTCAACAAAATAAAGACGGTTATAAGGAAAAGAGAGAATAAGATATTGAGCTTATGTTTGCTTATTTTTTATGCAGTCTTTTCGTCATACAAATTAAAAATCTTTTTAAAATTATCAGCTTGACGTTCGTACCATCGCCATCAGTTTACTGAATATTTCTATTCAATTTAGTGTAATAATTTTTGTTTAACATCCATCTGGAAATTTTGTTGTCAAAAAAATGTCAGTTCAAAGTTGTTTTCTCACAAATAATAGAAATAAATATTTGAATTCAAAACTGTACATTATAAATTAGAATAAAATCCGCTGGCAAATAATCGTCGATAAAAAATTGGTAGTGAAAAAAGGATTCTATTATACTATTAATGATTAATAATAACAAATAAATTATTGCAGAATATCAAAACAGAAAACAAAATTGCCATCTAATTTATAGCCGAGGCGATTCACGCCGAACGTTCAGTGAGAGAATGCGACAGCGTCCAATAAATCGCATAATCAAATCGCAATAATCTCTCGTTTGATCGGAGAATTGACATTGGAAAAACAGGCCGTTTGCCTAATGTGATCATGCACGATCATACGGCCATTAATCTAATAGTTGGTTATTGTGGTCAGCGCAACTGGCTTCGTCATGATTTCAGTGAAAATGCTCGTAAATGGTCAGACGGAATTCTATGGTTTTTGCTTTCTTGTTTCATAAACGTAAAACAAATAACAAATGCTAAATGACTTTAATCTACATTAAAGATATCCGTTTTAAGATTCAGTTTTTTTTTCAAACTGCTATTTCCGCAACTCGTCACATATTGCTTCGACTTGTCTTGGTAAAATACGAGACCGTTTTTACACCAGGCTTTTAGTGTTAAGGGGTTGTTCAAAGAGATTTTCTCGCTGGCAAAAATGCGAGTCAAACAGAAATAACTATGATGACGCATTTGATCCACTTTGCCGGTGCTGTTTCAGTTTCTCGCGTTGTAATGCTGAAAACGAAATAAGTGATCGGAATCGGAGAATCGCTAATTCGATAACGACAAGGTAATTGTAAGGAAAATGAAGCGTTCTTGAAAAATACGTTTCTCGAGCGAAATCGAATCAGACATTCAACTCGTCGTTTCCTCAGAAAATTACAGAAACTAATTACCCATGAGTTTAAACGGATATAATGTCGCGACGAAAAACCAAGTCAAATGCATATCCAGGACTTTCTTCTTAATCGTTATCGGTCTTGCGTACTACGTGCTACGTTTATATATAAATTTGATCCCAAATGGCGGAGCCAGTCTGATCGTTACGTGAACGGTATAAAAAGCGCGACTGTCTGAAATTTAAATCGCCTCCGCATCAGAAATGATAATAGACTTTTGTTATCATTAAATTCTTCCTCTCCTTGACGCTCTGATGAGAATATCATTAATACAACGATAGATATCTTTGTTGACATCTTTCACTTGATGAATTCTTAGGATTAAAGCACATTTTAGTTTCATTTTCTTCATCATTTTCCAACCTTCATAAAACGACAAAATAAATAAGAAAGTCGGATGGATGCACAATTTTAGCGTTTATATTTTCTGATAATAATACTTTTATAGACTAATCTCAGAATTTAGCAAGAAATTACTACCAAAAATTTAAACATATTATCAAGTTGTTGAATAAATCTACTGAAATTAACGTGCAAATAATTTGTTTTTTAGAATATTGAAATAATTCGATTAATTTACAATTTAAGTTTTTCCAATTTTTTAAACTCGTTACTGTTTACTCTACACAGCTATTCAGTTATTGATAATTATAACATAATGAACATTAGTTCTTATTAAAATATTTTTTATACAAAATAATGGGTCGTTTCATCTTGGATGCATATGTTATTAAACTGTTTGCTTGCCGCTTGTAGGTCACAGTAAAAAATCATCTCATTACCGGCTATGTAAGTTTATGACAAACATTCTACTTTACCGACTACGGATATGAAGTCGGCAATTAATAACCATGGCTGATTAACAACAGGTACTTTTCGAGTTGCTTAAGTCTTTTTATTGAAATTAGGTAAATCATACAAGTGAACTGTTTTTTGAACATTTTTTTATTTTTGATTAGGTATTTTTATAATTGCTGTTTAGCTTATCTGAAGATATGGTTTAATTGCAAATTTAAATAGAAATTAAATTAAAGTAAACAATACTATGTCCAATTGTTTACAAAACAAAATAAGTCGTTTCTAAGCTGATGTAATGAACGCCGTAAAGAATTGCTTCAAATTATACCGTCGCGGTCTGACTACACTTTCTCTGTTTTCTGTGCAATAAATAATGCCACCGCAAAAAAATGTAGACTCGGATGCCATAACCGGACTTGCGCTCAGAAGGCCCTATTTCCAAATCAAAAAATATCTTGAAAATGTTTATTTTCAATAGATTTTAAGTTGCAAAATTGTTGTTAATTTTAGCAACAAATTTTCAGTGTTTGTTCTTTTATTCCAGTATCAAACAGATTGTAATAGGTATAAGAGCCAATGTGATTTATTTGATCAAAATATATTTCAATTTACCATGGTTTTATTATTATTTATATCTAACTGAACGTTTATAATAGGTGTCATGCATTGTATTTTTAGTTGACTTCACTGACATGTATACAGTTATCGGAGAAATAAAACGATGACTGTATGTGTTGTACATATTTCATTATTTATTATTTTAGACATAAATTTTCTGAAATGCATAATTTTGAATTGGCATAAATTTCACATTCTTACTGTCGAATGCCGCATTGTAATAAATTCAATTAACAGATAGTTTACAAACTGTCACAAACATGTTACGCGTTTTTTTGTTCAACAAATAATTTGTCATATTAAGATTTTTTGTCAGAAACGTCAAAGTTTTTATTTTATAATAAATACAAATTAATAACTCATCAAAAATAATTAGGAATGCTTCGAAAATTTGAATAAAAAGTTTTCAGTACTCTCATAAATGAAACTTTGCATTTAATAATCAGTGCATACAATTTTTGAATATTGTCCAACAATATGTTTTCGTTGAACCAAAACAATTTGATAATTTGCATTTGTAGAATGCAAATTTTGTTCTAATTGAATAATTATACGCGACTCCGATGTAAAATTAATTTTGTAAATTAATTTTTAAAATTCAATTTTAATATGCATTCCTTTAAAATAAATAAATGTGGTGCAGAGCAATTTGTTTGAAATAGAATCAGATTTTTGTTTCGAGTAGATCCTTTCTGTGAGTGTTGAACTTTGTTTCCTAAATCATGTATTGATTTTTCAAGACGAATAAGTATGTTCAACAAGGAAATTTCGAATTTAAAACTTTGGGTCAGTGGTTAAGATATTACAATTTCATTTCGAGGGGCATGGGTTCAATTCTCAGTTACTAAAATTATTCTCAATAAATTTTATAAAATTAGTTATTCATGGGTGTTTTCAACGAGAAACCACATAACCTAAAATGTACGAAAACCAATAGATACTATGAACTATTATATAGTAAATTCTCTTTGTCGGATGAAAAAGAAAATTTCGCACACTCCCATTAGTCCACGCACACATTTATAAAATTTTCACAGGCGAAAATTGTCGCTTTTACGGCTATGGGTTAAAGCATAAGCCAAGGTTCACATCTGCCAGCAGTGTTTCTTCTAGGTCATTTGCGACTCATACAATTCAGTTTATCACTCAAATACTTTACAACGCTATTGTTTAGGCCTTTTTATGTCAGTTAGAAATTATTTCACAGATCTGGAGTGAACTCTGAAGTTACATTGAACCCAATGTCAATCCTGTGTGTAAACTATGAACACCTACGCATGCTTAGTCCAAGCCCATTGGCTAACCACAAGATCCGATTTGTTTGTAAACACCATTCGGACTTGATCTCGGCGCGACGTCGCCAGTTATAAAAAAAATCGTTACTTGGGTGTTTCGTGTCGATGCAGGAACGCGCATCAGGTAGGACCGTTGTAGACCATTCTTGTTGTAGCTTGTGGAAGGGTCGGGGGAACGACGGCGTGGCGCGTGCGCATGGTGGGGACCGAATCGGGTTAGTTCGCCGGGCCGCCGTCACACCGTGCTGTCAGTTTGCTGCGCGACGTTCGCTACAAACAAGCGGCAAGGTACGCGTCACGCCAGCTTTGTCCAGCCGAGCGTCACATGCTCCGGTCACAAAAGGAAATAAACAAACCAGTCCTTGCAATTTACGATTTGTGTCAGCGGGCCCCGCGGTCCCCCGCGAGACACACACGACATCTGTACCTGCTCGAATTCACAATGACGCGCGGCGCGCCAACCACCGATTGATTT
This sequence comes from Trissolcus brochymenae, assembly GCA_030523145.1. Lineage (NCBI taxonomy): Eukaryota > Metazoa > Arthropoda > Insecta > Hymenoptera > Scelionidae > Trissolcus > Trissolcus brochymenae. The sequence continues at coordinate 257,701 of JAQQRF010000078.1, forward strand.
CGGCAAGCTTCTTCCCGCTTTTGCGTCTGGGGTGTGTGTTTGTATGAGTGTGAGTGTGCAAGTGTCCCTCGATCTTGGCCATTTGTTTGTTTACATCGGTGTGAATTGTGTCCGTGTGACCACGTCCAAGTCGAGTTTGTTTACGTTTTTCCAGGATACCTAGAACATAAACGAGTTCCTCCAAGTTTCCGGTGAGTCTTAGCGTGGATTCAGGGTTTGATTTTATGTACTAATCACGAGGAACAATGTTTTTTATAGGTTGAGTTTTGTTCGGTTGAGGAAACGGGACAAAGAGAAGCGTCGAGACCGTTCGGCAAGGGAGAATCATTTTTATTTGTCTGTGACAATTTTGGGGACGGTATAATGAAACGTCGAAAGATGTGCGAACGGAGCTTTTATGTTTGTCAACTGCCTTGCATTAGTGCGATCTGAATTTCTTGTTTTTTGTAACTGACGCCGAAAGCTCATTAATATTCAAAAAACGTTTAGTACTCGTCGAGTTCCAAGTTGATCTCGTACGGAATATGAATTTATATGTTTTGTTTGTTCTGAATTTTAAAATAAATTGTTGTTAATATAAAAATGTGTTTTTTTTTGTTTTTATGAGTTGTACAGTTGCAGTTGAAAAAATTGCAAACAAATTTGAAAACTAATTAAAAAATTTGGATCCCTTATTTAATATTAAATATTTTGGTATGAACAAACCTGTACATTTGTGTATACAATAAGACTTTATTATATTCATGTTTTCTAACAAAAATTATAATAAAAAAAACGTGAATAATGTTTCCTGTATTATTAATTTAATAACAAATAAATTTTGAGTTCCAATAATATACAAAAAATACTCATAATATTTTTCCAAAATACATGTTAATATTCTATGTTCAAATATTACGAAATTAATTGATTAAAGAAGATACTTTACTATTTTTTAGATCTAATAATAATCCTGATTAATATAAATAAGAATTGAAATTCAATTTCTGTTTCATTTATCTCAGCTAACAAATCGTACAGATTTTTGATTGAAAAATGAAAAAAAAACAAAACCTGTTATTTTTTTCTGCACAACTTTACTTCAAATATAAGATTAATAAATATTAACAGAAAACAACTTTAAAATAAAAAAAAAACAAAACAAAACAAAACAAAAATTCAATGTCAACAATGAATTTCTCTTCCGCGCAACCTAGCATATAATTAAAAAATTGTAATTATCATACAGTACAATTACATTCCATTTCTTTATTCCTGAAAATGCAAGATTTTCAATTTTTCAATTGAAAACACCAGTAAACATTTTTCCTCGTGGTAAATTGCTGATAAGTAGTAAGTAGTTATGATTCGCAATAAGCATTTTTATAATTACCTACACCAGAAACTACACAGACAACGTTTAGCGATGGAAACTGCAAAATAATAGCTCGTAACGTGTTGTTTTTAAAAATACATTTTACTTTGGTAACCTTGGTGTAGTAGGCGCTCAAGTATATACTCGTGCATTTTGCTCCTTTCGAACACGCATTTTGTGGGCGTTGCAACCCACCGCTACCGTTCATAATTCGATCGAAGTGGTTCACGCTTGATGGAATTTCCCAAAACTTACGCTAACAATTGCAATTTATAAGCCACTACAATCCCATAACTCGTATCGATTTCACGGTTCTTTTATTGAAAATAATAAATCTGCTCGAAAAACTGTAAGCTGATTTTTGTTCGCTATGGAGTTTGATGGCAAACCTACTTTTGCCGTCGACAACATCATTTTATTATATTGAAAAAAAAAAAAAAAAAAAAAACAACAATAAAACAGAACGAATATAAAACAAGAATTGCAAAGCTCGGGTTACTTAAAACCACTTCCATCGAGAGAATGAAAACATCAAAACACACGAAATTGGAATGAAATATGAAAAAATGAGATATAAAATGAAATTTTTATTAGCAATCACAACTCCAGAGCCCTCGTAGTTTTTCATTGGTCAGATATTGTACACATGAAACCGGTGTTTGGATGCCAAATACACCTGTTTTTGATGCTTCGAAGTTTACACGCCAGTTGCATGAGATTATATACTTCCGTCAAGCTCGATAGGTGGTTAATACAGTGCTATTGTTGCGCGTTACATATTTACATTGCGTAGCTCGCAATATTCTCATTGCGTAAGAAGCGAAGAAGAAGGAAAAGAGAGAGAGGGAGAAACCGGCGACCCTCGGCACCGTAACCTTAATGCGCTGATGCATCGTGTCAATTTTTTTACTCTGTTCCTCCCAGGCTTACGTTTTAAGATGGCTGAGACCCATTGTATTCAAAAGCTTTATTGATTGCTTATCAAACTTGTCATAATAATTTGTTAAGTAATTTGTCTTTACGACAGTTTAACACGATAATGCAGGATGCATTTTTCTCTAATTTAGTGGAGGGAAACTTCTTATCTCCACCTAATCTGGCTAATTGCTGAGAAATTATATTCGAAAAAAAAAAAAATAAAAAATTGACCAATTGTGTCGTTTCGTTTCAACTCGCCATGAAGTGTTAACCTGGACTTAATAAAGTGTAATTTTCTCTACGTTTTCCTTATTGCTCGTTCAACGCCCACTGACAGGAATCTGATGATCGATTGCTAATGAAAATTTCATTCTACTTTAAACTATTATACACACTCGGGTAAAACTGAGCCACAATAGACATTTTGATTGGGATATAAATCAACATTTTGATCTAACAGGTTTATCAAAACCAAAATTGTATTCAACTTGCAATTTCTGTCGCTTCAGAAGTTTGTGTAGTTGTGTTTAATAAGTTTTTTTTTTCAGGTTCGCTTGTGAAGTTCGAGACTCAAACAGTTAATTAATAAATAATGTAACGAGAAAGAGACTTTGCGCAAATACAATTTCGTCACTAATACATCACGTGCTCATTTGCTTTAATTTGGATCGTCAATATACTCGTGTAACATGTACCAACGCGTGTCCAAGTCTATTTACTTTTTCGCCCAAGCGCGCTTCCGTAAATTTAAATTCACGAGGGATTAAATTATTTATTGGTCTCCCGCATGTGACACGGGGTTGTTCGCGGAGTTCGCCGCACTCGCTAGAATTAATAACTTGAACTAGTGCCGCCGTTCGTTCAAACTTGTTGTTTATACGAAGACAAACTTTTCGGACTGTACACTTCACATTTTTATTACAAATAAAAGCAAACCAATGCGTTTAGGAATGCATAAAATTATAATGACGTGAAACTTTTTCTTCTAATTTTGTCAAAATATAGATTCGAAACAAAAAAAAGTTGTTTTCAGTCGTTATATCTCTTTCATTCATTTTGACAGCGAAACTCGTTTTTTTTTATTTATCAGATTGATGAGAGAAACCATTTGCGCAGACAAAAAATTGTCTCCAGTGTACGGAACTAATCACAATTAAGGATTTTTGCCCCGTCGATTGGACAGTATTAATGTGTCTCGCGCTCAACCTCAAGACAGAATTTATGAGATTTATTTGCGATTACAAAACGTACGTTTAGATACAGGTCGTTCGCCCACACTCGCTCCAGCTTATATATCGTGTAACCATTACTGTATACCATATGGTCGCATTGTTCACTCGCTGCAAACAATCGCTGCATATATCGCCATCAGGATCAAATTTGTAATCATGTCAGGACGAAAATTGATCAGCTCAGTTAGAAACAATAATTTCTGGTCTGTAAGCTTGTTATGTCGCAAGAATGCTTATTAAACTGCAAATTGGTGGTCTCTGCATCAAAACTGCTGCTCGCATATAAATCAATAGAAACTATACAATAGAGGACCAAAGATGAATGTCACGCGACATTAAGTTTTTTTTTTTCTGATACAAATGGTACATCGATTTGTATGAAACCATTATTTAAATTGATAAATAAAAGGTTTTTAAATGATGTTGCAACTCACACACGCAAGATAAAAAGATGTGATCACCTTGCCTGCACTTGGAAAAAATACAATTCATCGCAAAACTTGAATTCGTCACGTTTCTTCGTTAGATGGTGAGGAAGTCTGCACTCGGTTTGTGTTTCAGAGTGCAAGTAGAGATGTCACGATCGAGGGAGTAATTGTTGCATCGATTATAACAGGATAGCTTATTATGCGAACGCTACTTGAATCCGCATTCACATAAAACATGGCCGACGTTCACCCTCACGAGAAAACCGACTCAACCAGTGCAGACAGGGAGTGGGCTGACCTTGATCGACCCCATGTGTTCTTGCTTGTTTTCATATCACATTATACATTTCGCAATGACGCCCGTGGGTACCATTTAATCGCATTGCCGATCGCATCTGTGATTCTTATTTGCTACGCCTGTCATTCAGTCAGTTCAATAATGATCGACCATTTTTGTGGCTCTTTAATTATTCGGGGATAAAGCTACGTTCAACCAAGTCATCAAGGGACTGCTTCTGCAAGGTGTAGGAACGTAATTAACGCATTCAAAATGAGGTGCATACGAGCAGAATTATATGTCTGTGGGAAAGTTGAAATCATGGGATGAGTTTTAATGGTTCGGAAATGTCGTTTGTCATTTTTGTCAAGGGTAACCATTCAGCAGCAGACTTTTTCAAATGTTTTGTTTCGGATGTCATTCATTTGTTCTGCTGGAGCAGGGATCAACTTCGATTAAATCTCAAGCAGGATGTCAAATATGGGAAACGATAATGGGTAATGAGGGAACCACAGTACGAACCGTTGCAACGATTTTTATTGAGGAAACGAATTGGATTTCACCTAACGATATATCGCCGGGAAAATGATATGTTTTTGCTTTTAGAATTGATGCGGAAAGTTAGATTCGCATTCGTATTTGCCTTGATAGAATCGAATTGCTAATTTTTTTGCATCGCACGGCAAAAATTTGAGCTCTGGGAAAACGACGAATCTGCATATTGAACTCAACACTACGAGCATCTGCATTGTAAAACAATATCCTAATTTCGAATGCACCGTTTTTTCTCGTTTCCCTTTCGGCCTGCAAGTATAATCTCGTTATCAACGCATATATATCCCGTTTGAAAAAAGAGGTTACTCCCGATGCACTATATCACGAGTGCAGCAAAACATACATTTTGACAACAATACGCTAAAGGGGAGGGCTAACATGTTCAAAACAAGTTTGTGAGCCAACAATTTTGTTGAATAAATCTTATCAGGTGATTCTTTGATATTAGAAAAATTGACTGAAAACCATTTTGATTTCCTGCTTTCATTTTCTAAAATAAAAAACAACGTGTTTCACTCGTATTAGGCGATCACACACATGTAAATACAGGAAACAGCCGATCAACTTTCTCGTCTACTGAGGTACATTAGATCGATAAAAGAATCCTCACAAAATTGTCATACTTGTAACATTTATTCTCATCAGTTGATGTTCTACTTTGCGTCATAAGAAGGAAACAATTTTTCAACATCAATTCGTGAAAACACCAAATAGTTCAAATTATAGTTTTTCCGTTTCACTTAAGCAGAAAATCTCATCGCCAATTTTCCCATGATTTGAATACTCAATTTACCGATTACACGCAAGGAAAAATTTATAAAAGTAGTCGCATCTATTTTAACAGGATGAAACGCGCGAAACGCAGAAAGCCGATTTCAACCGAGCGTGACGATCCATCGTTTTCAGTTTTACTTTTCAATGTTGAATTAAGGCAATTAAAGGCGAAACAAGTTGAATTAATTTTTTGTTTTCATTACCATTTCTTAGCGTATATGTAACATGACTTTACGTTATAACGGATGTTATTTATTTCCGGCCGATGTATAATGCGTAATATATATATATTATGCGTAAGTGCATACACGCACCCTGTAACTTTGTCTCGTTGTGTAAGAGAAATACGTGTCGAACGTTAAACACGACAAAGAGGCCTCATCTCTTGACCGTGCACCGTTCGCGCAAAGTTTCGCAATTTTCGAGTGGCAACATCGGCTCATTGTCTGATGGGGATTCAATTCCTGGCTCGTAACACGTTTCGCGTGGGTCCATTCATTTGCAATATTATTCTGTTACTCACTGCCATTCATCCTTGTAACGACATATCCACAGCAACTCGTCTGCTTTGAATGACAATAAATTTAGTTTTCTTTTTCAAAAACCAAATTGTTCTAACCAAATGTTTGTCTTCAAAACGAAAATTCGATTCTACATTTATTTATTACTTAGTTGAGCTGAACAATTTTAAATGTTTTTGTAACGAAACTTGACATTACAAAAATACAATTCTAACGATAAAATATAGTGAATAAAAATTGTTACGTAAAAAATTTTGACTTTTAGAAAATGATGAAAATTCTTGTTCAAAAGATATAGTACACCTAATGTTGTCGCAAAGTTGCCTTTCATTAAAAGTTATGACGGTGTGCCGGACAAGGCGAAGTAAAATTTATCGACGAGCCGCGCGGGGCGGAAATGAAATTCGCCGTCGGTTTTCACCGAATCTAATCAAATTCAATTCCATTCGTCGTTCCGCGTCGATCCAGTTTCAACGTCGGATAAATTACTTATTCACGCGGGGCTGTCGTTTCGAGTTCGAACCCCCGGCGATTAATGAAAACCGATAAGCAGGCCGTGTAATATGCAAAAATGAAACGTAAACAGACTGCACGGTTTGTACACGTTTCGGTGTACAAGCAATTTAGCGCAACTATCGGAGAATAAAAACCATTTAGAACTTTTTTGTTTGTTTGTTACTGATGACGGAGTTTCGAAATAGTGACAGATTGAAAAAGTGATACGGTTCGTTGAAACGTTACTCCCTCATTTTCAGGGGCCACTGAACTTGCTTCTTAATATGGTAAACTGAATTAAATGATGTGTGAACAGTTGCAACGACCGAGCGTCGATCATTTCGTTGGCCGGAAACCAAATCCCGGCTGATCCTGTGTGCGCGCTGAAAAAGTACGATTGCATTCTCATACGGCCATCAATGCATTGTCTCGTTTTTCCAACGCTTTTCTGGCATCTTCAATCCCCCGAGGAATTTTCTTTCATTCGAAACAAAACAGGCGTATGATATCATACAATACGATTTTTTTTTCAATCTGATAAAATTACTTTTCAGAAATGGACGTGAAAAGTGTTAAACGACAGAAAATTAAAATATATTGAATTTCCGGTTCACCTTAGAGAGTTTTCATTAGCTAACTGGGGAAGTGAAGCGAAAACATTGGTAACCCGACTACGAACTTGTCCGACTAGTTTCTCCGGCTAATTAAAATTTATTGTCAAGCAAAGTTATAACTGATCGTGATGTAAAAAATCGGCGAGACAAAGACTCGCCGATGATCCGTTATCATTTTTGTTTCGAGTTCCTCCTGTGTTTGATTTGTTATATCGGTCAATTGGATGTGTGGAACTTTTTGAAACTATATATATTCGACGTTTGCGCCGCGCCCAATTTGATAAATTGCTCGGACGATGACTCGGTTGGATATGGGAAAGTTTGTTTTAATGAAAGTGAACACCGGAAGACTGATACATTTTGATAATTATAAAATGAAAATATATATTTATAAGTACTCTATTAAACTAATAAGTTTTTTGACTAATTAATTGTTTTAATAATGTTATTATTTCTCATGTGCTTTACAAAACAACGAATTTAATATCAATTTAATTTATGTTGAATTATTGAAAAAAAAAAAAAAAAAAAATGGTAAAAATGTAAATTTGTATAACGTTCGTGAAATGCAATGTTGCAGAAAATGTTATTATTTTTTAATAAACTTGCCCACCCGAGATTGTATACTAATTATAAAATATTGCAGCAGTTGTCCGATTGTTTAACAGAAATGAATGAATTAAAAAATTAAGATGCGAATTTATATTCAAATTAATGTATAAAAGTTTTAGTCGCTGGCAGAGGAAAATTGTTTTATCACCAACCCAAGTGAGAAATATGAGTTGAGCCGCGCGGTATATTACGGTACACGTGTGGCGCAGTATAGGAGCGCATATAAAAATTATAAACACTTTTGTAAAGTTTCGTACACGGTTATAACGAACTGCTAGTGCGATGTTTTTGCACTAAAATACAACGTCAAATTATTTTGAACTGTCGCAGCAAAAAGGCTTTCTAGGCGTGGTTGCACTTTTGCTCTCGCACAAATCTGCACAAGCACAAGCCTTTTCAAATTGTCCGTCCATCATAACAACGTTTATTCTTTCGCGAGTTCACAATACTTTTTTTTTACTGCAGCGCAGATGGGTGAAACTTTTCATTTTGCATTCATTTCATCTCTTTTGATCGTCTTATTTTCATCTAATGGCATCTGAGAAGTTCAAATCTTTTATTAAAAAAAAAAGTATACGATTTTTCAGCTTTTGTTTCGTTTGGATGTTTTTATAAAATGAAAATCGAGCTGCTACTCGGCTTTATTTTACGAGAACGAATCTGCGACTGTAGAATGACAATGAGGAGTAATTCGAAGTAAATCAACTTCAATTTATTCTGCCGCCACGTGTATATTTATACTCTGCACATGACCATGAAGGTGTGGACGTGCCCTTAGCCTTCATTCTTGTGAATCGCATGTGAGTTTGTCGTGGGCTTTCCCATACATACGCGCTTTGTACGCATCAGATTCAGACACGCGTCAGCCTTCAGTTGCGGAAAAATTGTGTCAAGAGACAATACTGACGTAACACTGCGCTTTTCTTATCTCGTCAGGAGATCTGCTATTTTTTTTCGCCGTCTCTTGCGATCTTGCACAAATTTTTTTTTACCTCTCGGAATTTTTTTTTTGTCTCTCGTCGCGTTCATATCGACGCGCTCTTCTTGTTTCTTCGTTTTGGACCGTTTCACATTCGCAGTTTTTCGAACGCTTTGTTCTGCAGTCTAGCCCGAATGTCCGACATTCTTTGCAAAAGAGTTGAAAATGCAAATTCGAGGCCTTTGTTCAAACGAACACAGTTTTTTTTTGCTTGCAAATACGTTTGGCGCTGTGCAATTTGTTTTTATAATCCCAAGAATAATATTCTCGATTTATCAATAAAATATGTCAGATAAATATCGAGAAAATTAATCACTGAATGTTGTTCAATATTCAATGAGATGGCTATCGACAAAAATTTTGCCTCTGCATATGGCGTGTTACGTTTTCAGAATTTTTTACATTTTTTCGATGTAACGTGAAACCGCTTTTTGATAATCGCTTCCTTGTAATCAAATGCAGAATTATTTATAGATACAAAATATTTACTAAAGTATTTGTAAAACAACTCGAACCATATAAGAAAGCTTGCTCGCAGACAAAAAAATCCATCACAGGTCTGTCGACAGAAATGATAAACAGCCATCAGAATTGAAATCAGATGAAAATTAAAATCACTCTTCTAAAAAAAACCACATCTGATCGTTATCTTCGTTTCCACTCAAGTGGGTATAACAGTCAACTATTTCTCCATTTACACAAATTCGACAATAGTCTTTCTTACTTTCAGTTTTAAAAGTATTCGGTTTCACAAGGTATAAAAGAGGATTTAAGATGAACTGCTCCATTCTCACAGGTAGGTGGGTACGAGGGCGTTGCACACACTGGCTGATTCAATTTTCGGGGCTTATCTTTTGTGTCTTAGATTTGTCTCGAGTATACCTGTGGAGGCGTATCGATGCGTCCCAAAACTGTATTCAGTTTCCCAAATAAATATACTTTTTAGCTCGTGATACTTAATTTATCAAATCAACCAGCCGATCTTTCATATCACTGAAAATTTCATCAAACTCGATTCGAAAAGAAAAAAAAAATTAATTTTCATTTTAATGAAACAATCGGGTTGTTATCACATCTCTCGCTGATTGGCGCACAAATCTTGTAGGGTCGAAATTGCGAACGATAAGGAAGATGAATGTCGTAAGCGGAGATCTCATTAAGGCCCTGTGACGTGGGAAATAAATGCCTCTTAACGAGCTCGCGCATTTTTTTTTAATTTGTTTAATTGGTTTACTCAAGACGCTACTACGAATCCGGATGGGACAGTCCAATTCCGATCGGGTTCGACGATGACGTTTTCATGACAGAAAAATGCATAAATCAATAAAAAAAATAAATAAACATGATGCAAAATAATATCCTACTTTTCGAAGCTGTGTTTACGACTCTCTCAAAATGGAAATAATAAAAGAAGCATAAAAGAGTTTTCAAGAAATATCTTTTTTGCTTCGTACTTTTTCGATGCTGGGATATAATTTTTATTGTGCACGGGAGGAACGATAAAAGATATATTTTGACATCAAGTAACAAGCACGTATAAAAGGAAACTTCTTTTTTTTTTTAAAGAAAAGTGGAATGTTAATAACTTTTTCGGAGTACGTTCAGTTATATTCTATAGACAAGTGGTTTGCAACGGTGCCTCGAACGTTGCTAAACCGCCAAAGAGAAGGCTATCGTAATTGAAAAGACTGAAAAAAAGCCACTTCAGCATTGCTGCTCCTGTTATTTCGAGAAGACGTTAGCAATCATTATATGCTTGTTATCAAATTGTACGACCGCTGTCATACATAACTTTTGGACCGAAATAATTGTAACTTAAAAGAGATTATTTTAAATCCTCATAAATCTGAATTAAATGAAAATAATTATCTTTAATTAATCCAATAGAATTAATGACAATGATTTTAGTTTTCGGACATCTACTATTATCAGTTGATATAGATAGAAGTAAGCTTTACATAATTACATCGATCATTAATTTTACAGTGCGATTAAATATGCACGCGCTTGGATGACAAATATGGTGGAACCGTATATAAACATTCCGACATGCCTAGGTAGAGAGGCGGCTCTACTTAACGTAACCTGAATTACGCATGCGTGCGTTGTCTGAGACGAGTGCATCTTACACGTAAGGTCTGATTACATTTTTTATGTATAGTCTAATAACTAAAGAAACAAAAACAGATGCAAGATGTATCAGAAATAAAGTTTTTCTATCGGTGGCGAAATATTTTTATGTTCAAAAAAAAAACAAAAAACAAGTTATGAAGACAATCAAACTTGAAGTGCAACATCGGCATGGCTAAGAACTTTTCTTCACGTTAACCGGAAGATGTCGAAAGCGGAAGCGACGTTCGTATCGTCAGTTATTGTGGCGCCGTGTCATACACTGGAGCGTATCGTATCGGTCGAAGTCGCGTTACTGCACAATGATAGCGACTTAAAACGGTCTGCCTTTGAGGGTTATTTGGCAAAGCAAGTGTGACATTCATTGTGCCGGGCTCACAAAGGTACCTAGACGCCGGTTGCTCCTTCTGTAATGATCATTTCAGAATACGCTGTATGTATACCAGCAATAGTGTTATTCTTGATACATAGTGAAATTCTTGATACAAAAGTTATAACAAGTAATTATAAATGTGGGGCATATAAAGGATGAAAAATATATAAAACAAATGTCACATACATACAACTCGTACATGCAAAATGCATCAAGATATATAGACATATGTGTTCTTAGCAGGTACGTGGTGTGTATTTTTAAGGTTTTTTTTTAAATTTAAATTTGTGATTAAAACCGACAGTATGTAATTTTGGCGTAATACTGTTTAAGATTCGTCCATTTAGTTCTTTTTCACGATGAAAATGATTTGCATACGTTTTAGCTCTTCGCTTCCCGGCTTTTATTCAAATGAAACCCGTTGTTGCGTAATGAGAAAAACTCTCTGCATTAAAGTCTGAACTAGATTCGCCAAGTAAACAGAAAAGAATGAAGTGCACTGTGCGTGATGATTAGAATCTAATGAAACGAGCATACAGTATCAATCTTGACTTGCAAGGTTTATTTTGCAACGAAGTTTGCGCCAAGAATTGTGAGTATTTTTTTTTTAAAAACCAATCAACGGATAAGCGGGAGGAAAAAAATATTTTTTTTTTCTTTTTTATCAATTTAGTTTGATGGCCGATCATGAAACGTTGAGATAAATTGCATTTCAAAGGAAGTTGCTGTCTCATTTGTTGGCCAAGCGCCAACTGAATAGTTGAAATTGGCCGTTTTTTAAAAGCGGACTGGATATTATTACACATTAGCAAACTCAGTTTATAAATGTTTTTTTTTAAGCGATAAAATTAGATACATGCGAATTGTACACTACTAAATAATATTTCCCAGTTATCTATTTATTTTCTTGCAAAATCTTTAAATCCTGTTTAGACGTTCGCGACTGATACTCTGTTCGAAGTTATGATATTCTGAAATTGAAGCAGTGCACATAAATGCAACTTGAATCATGCTAACAGAGAAATGGATCCGTCGAAGCCAGACGTCTTAGGTTAATGTGATGGCAATAGCGAAGAGGGTGAAAAAGAAAAGGGTCGTTTCGCACTTAAAGATGAACTGTTTTTTTTTGCTTTCACAAAATGAATATCTTCTTCAATCCAACAGAAACGTATGTTTACCGTTTCTACAAACGGAGAATGTTACAAAAAAAACTTCGTCTTAACTGAAAACGAAATTCTGTATAGGAATTTTATTGAAAGCGGAAATTTTATAGGTTTTCCAACAAAAAATCAAGTATCGCATGACTTATATATATTTGCACTTAGACTTGCACGAAAATGCGTTAACGTTATCCAAAAGAACACGCACAGCACGTGCTTCCCCCGGTATATTTATTACACTGAGCCAGTCACCCTTCGACTAATCTTTATTTCTCCGTCTCCCGGAGAAATTCCTACTTTGCATGAGTCATACGATCGATCATCCGCAGGGTGTCGGAATGAGGGAGCCCGTCTGTCATGAGGAATTAGATTGCAGATAAATGTCACCAAAAGACCATCACTATTTTATGTATTTTCTGTATATAAACTTGTTTCGCTGTTGACAGCATTTGTTGAATATACTTTTATGTCTAATATTTTTTTTAATGAAAAATGTAGTGTAATGATTGAACTAGAAATTCCATGTTTGAAGTTTAGGTTGAAAATTTACTTCCGTCGTGTACAAAGTTGAAGGAACCAAACTTTCATTGTTAAGTTTTCTATTCAACACAAAACGTGGTGAAGTGTGGCTTAGTCGAATATATGAACTCTTTAGAAACTCTGTTTGATCACAAACTCAAAATTTTACTTTGAAAAGTTTATAGATTGAAATTGGTACTTTGATTAGCATCAAAATATATTCATTTACTTTCCATCGTCATATACATTGCTTCTTATTACATGTAAAGATATCTTGTTTTTCAGTTCTGAAAATATAGTGCAAAAGTTGAAAGAGTTCCATGCTCGTAAAGATGTGCAGTTAGTTTATCAATGGTTTTCATAAAAGTTTCAAATTGATTTATCTTCGTGAAAGTGCGCTGCATGCTCCGAACATCACTGTGCGATATTAATAAATCTAATTATCTGATACACCACACGCCACCGCGAACAACTAACATGCTGTAAAGTGTTGTTTTGGTTGACAGTTGACACAACACCTACAAAATATCAAATCACAGATTAAAGCAAGTTAATTTAATTAAATTATACATGAGATTGCAATTTGAAAATTGTAAAATGTAAAACTGAATGATAATTGTAAGCAATCTATCAGAACATCAGAAATTGGCACTGACTTGGGTGAGTGTATTCAACAGTGAGGAAGCACATTTGATACAAGTGCACAACGCATAGAATCCCATAGGATGCAGGGGAGGTAGGAGCTTACACGGATTGTGAGGGAGACGAAGGGCGGTTCGACGAAGGTAGAGGAAATGAGATCGATACCAGGAGAAGAGAGTCCGGTTATTACCCTCAACCCTCGGGCTTTTGAATGCGACGAATTTTGTTTGCAGTGTAGTGCCGTTACTGAATTGCATCGCCTTTTTTTCGCGATTTTAAATCAAGAATTTGCCGATGCTTGAATAAAATCAACTAAAAACAGATCTTGGGATTGAAAAAAAAATTTTTTCAAAGGTTATTTTAAGATTATGAAATACTTTTTTGCGTTTTTTATATAAAATATTTTTTTTTCTGCCATTTTTCTTTGCTAGCTTTCAAGTTTTGAAAGCAAAAATGTTGAAAGGAGTGTCGTTTGTAACGAAACTCAAGATAAAACTGCCACTGCTGATGCTCGTCTTTCAGTGCAAGTATCGAGGGCAAGATTTTTGGTGTTTGAGAACTCGGCATAGTGTTGCTGAATGAGTCTTAGCGATGACAGTTCGCGATACACGAGATAGATACTTGCCGCGATGTACGTCGCTTACATCTATCCACATAGCTAAACATAAGACGGCGATTCTTTTCCAACACCTACGCAATAATTTGTTTACATAATTCACGCCTGCCTCTCTCTCAATGGCATGTCAATTTCGCCAAACTGAGGCTACGACTTTTCAGTTGGCATATTTTTGCCACATTAAAAATTAAAATAATAAAGTACGCACCTTTGACAGTGACAAATTCAAGATTCTCTTAAAGTAGAAGGGCGATGCATTTTTTGATACATGACTTCGTACGCTGATCGTCTAATGCATCTGCAAATAATTTATCAAAGTTATCAGAAGAAGCTTTGAAAAAAGTTTTGCCTCATTCTGTTTTTAACGTACTATTACTTCACTTTGCATTTGAATATTTGCCAAATGTTGCATCTCAGATGCAACCAAAAACTTTCTATAAAAAAAATAATGATAATAATGAATTTTAAATGTAAGTAAAGTAAATTGTTTCAATTATAATATATAAACAATACCACGAAGTACCAAACTTTAGTTGCTACTGAACAAAACTGAAACACTTCATATCTGAGTCAAGTTAGTTGAGTGGTATTGACGGTAACTTGAAAATACTTATTGTTTCCACAAAGCCAATTTGGTCAGAAAGAACTAATTTCCAAGAAAACAGTCAGAGAGAAAAAGCAAAGTCTGTGTCACTTCCTCGTTTGTTCCGCTTCACACAGTCTTGATGCAATCTTTTTGGACAACACCTTGAAGATTCTTTATTGTCATTAACGTCAGATCTGAAAAATGTCTAGTCAAATTTTACCAGAAGAGTTTCTTTTTCAAAATTATATTATAAAAATATAACCTTTTTTTTTTTTCATTCATTTTTGAATAAGATAACAACAAACATTTAATAGGATAGTGCATAGAAATGGGTTGTTTAAATTATCATCAGATGGAAACTAATTAGGTAACTGTTGATACTGAAATTACTATTTGCAAGAAGTTATATAATTAAAACTATAAAGAGGCGTTATAGAAGCATAGAACGTACGTGCGGTAATTATAATTGAATGAAAGTAGTTGAAGCCATATGGTATAGTAAGTTACAATCGGAATAAAAGATCCGACCAGTTGTTTATCATCATTCTAAATGTAATTATTGTTGGTGGCGGTTTACACAGATGTAACTCACCTGACACTCATTACTGAATTTATATTCTCCTGGTGATGTATCTCGAAACAAGGTTATGTCGTATATATCGGTTCAATTAATCATTTAAAAACTCCAAATCATTTTCAATCGAAAAACCGAATATAAAATATAAGAATCAAACCAGTTATATTCTTGGAAAAAATAATGAAACAATGATTTGATTTCTAATGATGAACTTCCAAGAACAGTTTTGATAGTCATTTAACTTATGCCTCAAATTAAAAAATTAGTCGTGCTAAAAATAAGGTCTGAAATTGTAAACAACAGAAGCAACGCATGTGCATAGAAACATTTTGTATTTTTTTTTCTTTTGTATTGTGCAAAATTCATCTGTTGGTTATGCAAAATGACAGTGAAAAAAAAATTGAAACAAAAACAAGTATTGAAATCAACGTAGCGCGTGACACACGCGAGTTTGACACACGTCTTTTTGTGGTGTGTATGCGAAACACAGGCGCGCACATTGATAATGTAATACGATTAATTTCCAAGCACATCAAAAAGTCATCACGAACACGCGAGGCTAGTTTTTACGTCTTGCTGAATGGGAAGTGCGAGTAAGAGCTTTTTTTAGCCTAATTTTTTGTTCAACATATGTATTTTGGTTAAAAATAGAAACGCTCTTATAAATAACTTTTGTCAATACGAATATTTTTTGGATTGTTCAAACTGAATATAAATTTAATTTATTTTATAAATTTCACTTACTAGCTAATAAACAAATAATGAATTTCGAACATGTAGAAAAAATAAAAATTTGAGAATACTGAAAACATATTTGAATTGATATTTATTAAAAGTATGTTGAAAGTCGGCATTTTTTTAATTTGCTAGAGAAGAACAAAAACAAGAGTAACGGTGTAATTACATTATAACATGCGAATCTTGTTTCTGGCCCTACGAGTTCGACATTTACATACATGATGGCATATGCTCGTGTCAAAAAATGTTATCGTGCATATTATATATTGTGGGGATGCAGCAGGGAGTCACAAATACAATTTGCTAGTCATCGTTAAATGCTGATAATTTCCGATATACCATTTGCAATGGCTCTTAGGAATAAAATAGTGCTTAGTAAAGTACGTTATAGTGCGCTTTACCACTTTTTCTAAGCTTTAAAAATCGACGGTTTTAAAGTAAATAGGCAGGTATAAATGCATCCTCAAAAGGTGAAAAAAATGTGGATCTAAACATCGATTATGAATATATATTTTCGGATAACTTTATCGATTTCATTCATAAAACAATAGAATTTTAATTTATTTTAACACGTATTTATCCCCGTTGCTCTGTAATGAATAATAATAGTCCGAAATATTCTGATACGATCGTAAGATTTACTACGTTCAAACATTCGTGGAATGCTGGAGGGTCAGATAAATTGTGCGATGAGATTAGAACTTTGTAGGGTGGGTCGATGGGGGGTGCAAAATAAATAACTGAACGAGCGTGTGCAGCTCGTTTCAAATGAGTTTTCTTCAAATTTCGATCATAAAAATTGATCGAAATTTTGATTCAGCGTTTATGAATCAGATTTGAGATTAGAAGTTCGTCGTAAAAATCGACGTCATAATCCTTGTTGCGGCTATATTGAACGAAATCGTATTTGTAATTATCGTATGTTATATGTGTCGTGCGTTCAGTGTCAAGACAGATTGAAAATTACACGTCGCGATATCTATGCAGCAATTAATCGCCCGGGGAATGTACGCAATGACACTTCGGACCGGATTTTAGAGGCTTGACTGATGTGGAAGGTAAACTTTGACATACAGCTGTGCAAATTGCACGTTTGTTGGTTCGATTTCGCACCGATAAAAACAGTGATGAGTTACGTTTGTCAAGTAAAAGGTTGCTAAAGTCTTCATCGATCTTCCAGAATTTCATTTTGAAAATTAATATAACATTTTTTAGATGAAATTCGTTTGTTAGAAACCACGGTATATATCAATTGACTAACTAATTGTGATAAAAAATTTAAATTAAAAACATGAATATTTCATACGATTGCACCGAATGAAAATGTCTATTTCAATTCTGTGAGGACATGCTAAGACAAAGTGCTGTTACCTCGGTTTTATTCGTGTAAAATTTTCAAAGTAAACTTGCATAATTAGTTCACGATTTTCGTAGAAACTTTTTGAATAAAAAACAAAATCTTATTACCATGGTTAAAACTTGTGGGTGATTTCTGATTGAATTGTCAGTTCTGAACTTGAAGGTTAAAAAAAAAACAAATTAGATTATTTCCGACGCAGTATGAAATCTTTGTTTTGTGTTTCATCAAGTTGAATCTGCATGGAAATGACAAAAGCGAATGGAATTTCAAACGCCAACTGAAAAGAAACAAAACTATTCAAAATCAACTAACTCGACTCCAGTTTTTAACCCCACATCTTGCAACAAAGTGGTTCCATAAAACTGGGGAAGTTAATTAACAAAACGTCCCGGTGAAAAATGTTTTCATCGCGCCCTTGTAATTATTCACCGTCTCATTATACTCGTAGGCACCCCACCAGTCCCTGAGGATCCATTGTCAAGATGAACGTATAGCGTAATTTCGATTATACTATTCTTTTACTCTTTGTAAACAGAATTAACAATGTCGTCATTTTATCTTTTATAGGTACAAAAATTAAAAAAAAAAACTATTAACAAACTTCATTGCTTTCACATAAAAAATTAAAAATAAAATAACAGTCATGTTTCAAATGAAAGTGATCTTTTTCATTGCTCAATGTAGTTACAACAATCACAAAAATGAACAATTGTATGTTTTGGATTTCAATTTTGTTGATTGAAACAGAACAGTACGTTTTTTTTTATAAATCAAACATTTTTGTGAGTGAACTTGTTTGTCTCACCGACAAGCTTGTTTGGAAGTGGACTGACTTGTGAAACCTTGGCGCGTCCAATGGCACGAGTCAGAGCGTTGTTCCCGTTTTCCACACTTGGAACTATCACGTCACAACAAAGGGGATACCCCTCGGAATCAAAAGACGCTGCGAAGAATGTCAGACAGACCCTATACCGAGACACGCAAGTGCGACACATTTTCCGCACATTTTGCTCGTGATGAAAACTTGGTGAATCATGGGTATATCGTCACACGGGTAAAAGGGGTCAAAGACTCAGACTTCTCCGTTCGGACTCGTCGCAAAATGTGTTTGCACAGAGGGTGCGATATCACTGTCTTATGACGAATGGCGTCCTCAAGCGACTCTTCTGGATGATTGTTACGAATTCAATATGTTTGAATAGGGTCTCGGAATGGAGGGCGGAGGCTATTGTAAAGATGCGTTATAAGTTTCTCCCTTCTCCGTTTTAGGAAAATGATCTTCACGATTCACGTCTGTCTGGCAGAAATATTATTCAGTTGATCATTTTGAATTGAATGGAAACAAAAAAAAATATTCAAAAAACACTCGCGTAAACAACCTCATTTGCAGTACATTTCGCAATGTACAGTCATACGCCAATGAAGAAATCAGTGCCGTCGACAAGTTAATTGGTTCGCAACCACACCAGCCGTAACACATCATTATCAAAAGTTTTAAAGTTGTTTTTCCACGATATTGCTATACATTCACCGGTTGTCAACAATTTTATATCTTTATTATCGTGTACCGTTGGAGCAAGTTTTTCAGTTCTTAATTTTGCATTATTTTAATTGACACTTCTCATTTTGTTACTTTTTTTCCTCTCGTTCATTCCCTCTGAATTATTTGAGATTTTCTCCTGCTGGATATGAAATCGTCCACTTTTCTTATAATCTTTCACTTAATGAGTTGCAATTTGGGGGGGGGGGGGGAACTTTATTAAATCAATCGACACGAACCTTTCATTTTGCATCAACGTTTCGTGACTGAAAGTGTAAATTACGCGGCGGTTACTCTCGTTGGAGACTTTGATTAAAATATATCGTCTTGGCGTGAAACTTATTTGATTATGTTTAATCGTTGTGCAAGCGGGAGCCAATTTTCCAGCGAATGTGAGACACATTAACGTAATAGACGCAATTGCACTTGTGTCACCAACAAATTTAACGTGACCGTTTCTGTCAGCACATCAACCTCGACCTCTTAAACCACTTCTTTAACGCGTCTCCACTCCGCAAATTGGTTTTATTGTCACGATAAGTGATGGTCATTGTAAGACCCGAAAGGAAAAATAGCTTTCCAAAGTTGTTTTTTCTTACAAAAATATAAATGACAAATGAAATTTAAAGCTGGTTTTTAGAGAGGCTTCCAATAGTAAAAATTTGTTAAATACCAAAATTAGTTACAAGTCTTTAACATACGTATACCTATTTTTTTAATTTTCATTTAACTTGAATATTATTCCAATTTCTTGAAGAGGTTAGTTTATCACTTGGATTTCGTCTTGCGCACATTCTCACAGATCGAGAATGTTGTATACATTACGCCGTCTCTAGAGGTGTATGATTCTCGAATCATGGGCAAACTCAACGGCAAGTTTGATTAATTAATTAAATTACAAATTGAAATACGCACTGCCACCGGAACAGAAGTAAAATAACGCTATTGATTTCCAGTGTGAGCGGGAATTGAACTTCAAAACATGTATATTTGTACACTCAAATTTTCTACGGAATGTTTTTAAGGCAAAAAATTTGGACATAGTTTTGCACTGAAACTAGCGAGAGAGGTCGTGTCATCTAGAAAATCGTTATCGATTTTCCAATAATTCATGCAATTGTATTTATACAAAAATATAGGACGCGCTCTGCTTTTTCTTTTGTATCACCAACTGGATGGCTTTCTATTAATATTTTCGTCTCGAAACAACGGCCATAGAATTTTCTGACAAGAGAAACGTGAAAAAAACAGCGAAAAGTGCGAATAAAACATTCAATGAGAACTATATTCTGTACGGTCGAACAACAAACCCTCGCGTAGTCAAGATGCGGGCTTGCCGATCTTGACCGATTTTTCGTATAAGGTTCGGATGTTACATAAAACAACGTGTCGATTGCAGGAATGAAAATATGAATATTTATTTCAAAATTACACGTAATGAATTAAAAAATTTAGAAAACTTTAGGATGATTTAAAGTAAAAGTTAAACTTAGGAGAACTCCGATCGCGAGAAGAACAGAAGTTACTCGTTAAGCTGTGTTATATCCCTTACATTTTCGTATAAATAACAATGAAATAAACGAGAGTAGACGAAAGAGCAATAAAAATTCGACCCTCGTGAGCCTATAATTGATAAAGAACAAAGGCCTGAGTGTCAAACTTGAAGCTCGTCGACGCTGAAATATGCTTTCCATGGAATATCCACATCTGAAATCATTCCCTGTGTCGAATTTGAACGACTAAAATTTAAACAATGATTACAATTTTTTGAAACATTAAACTCGATCCTTTTTTCGTAATTGTAAACTATTTTCAAACATCCAAAGAACTACTAACTAACCAGCAATAAACTAAATTAATTTTTAATATCAATTGAAAAATCTGAAATTCAGCAAATTCCTTGAAAATCGTTCCATTTTGATGGAACAAATCCTACGAGTGTAAAAGACATTTGTTTGCATTTTTTCTTCAAGTTTTATATAGGAAAGAAAAAAAACAAGATTATTATTGAAATCGAATAATTACTCTTCCACCTTACAAGATTTTTTTAATAACCATACGTGAGTGAGGTCGCGTGTTGAATTAAGTCCAAGGCTGAAACTTTTGTTCCGCCATTTTCACGAAGCAAAGCAAATTCTTGTCGATTCTCTTGCAGTGCGGTTTCATGACGGTGTATAAGAGACGTTATGAATGCGGACACATATTTTTATTTCATAAAATGTAGTCCGATTGTGGTGAGCGCAACTAACAGTGACGGAAAAGTAGACAGGAAGAGAAAAACAGAAAGACTGATGGATTTAATTCATTTGACAATGTTTCACGCGATCACTTCAGTATCGATTAGCTTCGGTCATTGGCTCGGAGAAAGAAAGTTGTTTCGTATGACGTAAAAAGTGCGTCGATCTGTTTTTCACGGTAGACTCGACGGTGTAGGAGAGTTCGAGTTGGCTTAATCATTGAACTGTATAATAACTAACAGAATTATACTCGATAGCGGAGAAACGGTTCTTACTTTTTTTGCGGAAATCAAACGCAATAATCGGCAATGTCTATCATTATTGTTTTTGATATTCGAAGTTATTTGTGGAATTTTCACAACTTGGAAAATGCAGTATCGAATATTTCAGGAAATCCAATTTCGTAACCATCGAGCAATAATTAAGTTACAAATTATCAAAGTACAAATATTGTTACACATACATTTTTCATGTGTACATATTTTTGTTTTAGTTCAAATATGCATTTTCATGTTAACATGCTTTTTATGACAATTAAACATTTGAAATTCGGAAATGGACACAATTTGCAATCAGTTCGACAAAAACATGTTTCGTGCAAGCTACAAATTATAATTTGAATGAACGAAAGAAGCAGCAAAACGCAACCTGCAACTCGATTAATGACACGAGTCGTGGAAATGACATGGTTAAAATTTAAAATGATGTATGTCTGCAAAACAACTGTATGTGGGTCAGACGTCGCGTACAGAATCGCTTCGCAGGTAAATAATTCGAGCGTAAACGAAAATTTATCCGCTCGCGCAAAACTATTAATTCGGCGCTCATTGTCGTGATTCGCCGTGCTATTATGTATAATTACCGCAGTTCGTTGAACGTTTCCACATGGGTTAATGAACAAATTATACCATTGTTTGGAAACATAGTTACAGACTTGGCATACATTCAAAAATACTGCGCGCACTTCTTCGCACCTGTTTTATCAGAATCAGAGTAATTTCGTCAAACTAATTGATTTATTTGACTTCCTGGACAAAAATGAATATACATGTGACATATGTATAAGTGATATATATACGTTAGATTGATCTCGTAACATATATGGCACATGTTTCGCCAAAATGTTTCAACAAGTATACAATTCATTGGAAGTTTATCATTACAAACAGTGCACGGAAATTTAAACAAGGCAAATTCATTTACTCGATTTGAAAATTGACATAATTAATCACTGAACTTGCATTATTCGTGGAAATCACAAATCTAGTTCAAGTTTTTTTTTCTATTTGAAGAAACCGTTCAAGGGTATTGAAATAATGCACGATCTTGTAGGTAATGAGTGTCAGGAGATCAGAGTTTATGAAAAGATCAACTGTAATTAATACCATATCTTCGGGTCAAATTACTTGTCGGTTCGTTAGAAATGAAGTTCGCTGTGTATTTATATTCATAAATATAAATAGTCAACCGCGAAGTCAGAGGAATAGTTTCTCATTAACTTTGCTGCACGTAATTGATAAACAGTCATTAACAGCAAAAAAGTCTTCAAAGCCGTTTGGAAACTTGGCAGGCGATTATATGAGAAGTTGTAACAGTAAAAAGTTTGTTGTCCGTATAAATTGTTGTTCATCTTTCAAGAATTGTATATTTGGAGAAAGTGCTCGTCTCTTTGTTCGGTCAATCATTTGGCTGCGAAATTCAAAGAATTTGCGTTATTTAAATTTAGCATCTCAAATAGCCGCTATATAAATACCAGGTGTCATCTCAGATTATGCACATGACTGTTAATTAAGCTGGGCAATTAATTGCTGTCTCGAGGCGCACTCTAACTGAAGACTCTATACTCTGGCTTAGGAGTACTTCCGCTTTCTCTCCTCGAAATTCTCCTTGTGGAATAGAGTCTACTTTAGTTTGCAAAGCTAAAAATAGTGACCTCGCCAAAGTATTGTAAAGCCGGTGCCATTTCCTGGAAAGGAATGTGGAACACTCCCTCGCTTTAATCAAACCTCTCCAATACCATGCACGCCGGGGTTCAGTGCATTTTCTTATTAGCAACCTATTTTAGTTATCCAGCTATGCGTATATCCATTTAACTTCCAGATTCAATCTGTCGGGACTCTGTTTATATTATATCGCGAAATTGAAATGCAAAAAATTAGTTGCGCCCATAACTGGAACAACAAAGTTTCAACGATGTCGTGCACGGTCTCTTGAACAAGTAACAAAAGATGAAGCTCACAGTATGTGCAACGACGGAATATGTAATCAAGAAAATTCGAGCAATCATTCAAGTACGAGCGTCTGCAAAAGTTGAAACTTAAAGTTCAAGCACCAATCGGTCGATCTTGAGAGGCATCGGAAAAGTTGTTTGAAATTACAAGTGTTCGAATTGCAATACCGAGAAAGCGTCTGAGTTGCACCGCATCGTTTATTTTCCGCTGGCTATTTTCATGGCTGCTTCTCTGCATATCGTCATTATGTTTGCGCACGCCATACTGATCGATGTCTGAAACGTCTCAATTTCTTGGTGGACCATGCCGAGTTCACACTTTTGAACGAGCGTTACTACCGTTTTCATCGAATTTAAACATTCTTTTTCTTTTTCTTTTATAATTTTTTTTCACACTAATGTCTTTAACTTTTCGTCGACAAAAAGTTTGCGTCATTATGATTTCCTGTCCGTGTTGTCTGTTATTGAAAAGAGGAAATACCCTAAAATTTACGAATGAATGTTTAATGATTTTGATGGAGGCGTTTTTCAAACGCAATTACACTTTGCACACTGATTGACGAAAAAGCATATCTTTCCTCATTTTCTTGTTCCATCCGCGAAGCTTTTATTAGAAACGAGGCTCGTGCCAACTCGATTGTATATCTCACTAGAATCTCGTTAGATGCGCTCGACGAGACGGAAATGAGTCCCGACGATTGTGCTCCGTGCCACGTACGGTCATGTGCATCAAGACGAAATGTGAAATTGTCGCAACGCAGAGGGTAAACACACAGCGACGATGAAATTCATCGCGCGGCGTGACGTTTTTCTGATTGTCGCGTTTGTTATTTTTATATTTCCCCTCAGTTACAAACGAGCTCACTCGTTTTCTGAGTTTGCGAGTCCGTTTTGCGAACAAACATCGCGAATAAAATCCGAGTTTTCCCATGCCAGAGATGTGGACGCGGGCGTGAAATTTTGCGAAGAAATTTGATTCGGACGAACGACGGGCTATTGAATGGCCAGCGCAAAAAGGTTTTGAGTCTCGAGCTTCACAATTCGGAGCCTGAAAATTCGTCGGTCCAATTTGACCATGAATTTGATATTTTGTCACAGAACGTTAACCAAAGATGGATGACCACGAAATCCAGTCGACAGTGGAGTCGATCTTAGGGCCCGGAGTGAAGGTCATCGACTGTGAGAAAAAGTCGTGCGTGCAGGAAGAAGAAGTGCTGCTGATTAACGGAGTGCCAATAACCCTCGAGGGGCCCGACGGAGTCGCGATACGGGAGGCCATGATAACCGGCCAGGTGCCGCCGTGCGACCTCCTCAATCGCATACTTATCAGGGCCGGCATACAGAGGTACCGGCGCGTACTTCTTCCCTAGCGGAAATTATGACGGGGTTGAATTATGAAACCTGGTCAAGGAACCACAGCACCAAGCTTGGCCCTGATCAGCCACTATTAAAACATGTTACGAATGGTTTCGATATGGCCCTGAGTAAAAAATCAGACTTGTTCTAAAAATCATTTTCTCGTTTTGAAATGTAAATTGACCAATATTAATTTTCATAAATATTCTTGATGGACGCCGAGATTCGAGCATTCGTCCTCCAAAGTGATAGCACGAATTTCAAACCGCTGTTCCACAAACAAGAATCAACGAAAAATTTTCATTTTATTTCCATTTTTAACAATAAATAATACGCATAACCGCAAAGGGTTTATTAATGATTAATTTGCATCTATTTGGTTGATTTAATAATAATAATATACAAAAGATCAGTTTATTTTGTACCCCGATTGTGGTGTACCGTGGCAATTCTATTAAAAGATATGTAAACTCAATGATTGAAGCGGTCGCTAATTAAATTATTGTCAAAGGCACATTAAATGAATAAATTAAACCAATATCAATTTAGATTAATAATAATAGATTTTTGTTTGCGAGCCGCGTAAAATACAAGCGGAAAACTGAAATCAGTTTTCCATGGATTAGCCAAATTAGGGCCATATCAGCGTGAACGACCACGTCAAATTTCTAGTGGATTTTATCTGGCGTCATCCAACGGATGTTATTTCACGGCACAAAAGTTATTCCACATCCACGAGAAGTCGCTGATAAATATCATCACAACGAATGAGATTGTGCGATAACGCCATCATCAATTTTGTTTGGGCCCAAACTCATTTGCTGATTTTTTGTCGCGATACCGCAAGAGAATCAAATTTTACATAACTTAATCGTACGTTATCGTATCCGACTTCGTTACACTCGGTAAAGTGGAATATAAATGTGCCTGAAATAATAATGACGAAAACAAAGAAAAAAAAGAATGAATTCGCTCGTAATGAGAATGTCAGCAATTTAATTAAATTTTATTGATCGGAGTTTAATCTGGACTCAATTTATCCCATCATCTGGTATTCGATTTAGTTTCGAACATTTTTGTTGCCATTCAGTTTATGACATTTTCATTACGATTGTACAAACGGCGATACTTGGTCTAAATGAATGACTCTTTGAAGAGTGCCAGTAAGACTGGAAACCTCGCTGAGCGTGAAGTCTTCCGTTGTGACCAAAGAAGAGGTGACCGTAGCTCGGGGCGGTAAAGTCGTGGACGAGCGCAGTCGCGAGACAAAGGAAAACAACAGCTACTCCTCATCAACAAGCGAAATTTGGGAGCCGGTCGGCATTATTCACCGACCGCGAAATCTCAAACCGTTCGACAGCTCGGACGACTCACGACCGAATTCCAATGCAAGCTCGGATCAAGGCTACACCACGTGCAATACTACCGGCAGTAACCCCATTTTAAGTGAACGTGGCGGTGCTGCTGTCGGATGCCCGATATGTGAGAGCACCGACGTTCAATGTGCCAGAGGATGCATTGCTGGACTTGGCACACGTACCACAAATGTGCCGCGTGTACCGGCCACTACTTCAGCGGTGAGATTATATATTCTGCAATTTCATGAATTTCATTCACTCATTCCTAGATTAAGGTTATTTTGTGTTACGAATTTATTGTTCGCTTGGGTGTGATACTTCTTTTATAAGAATTTTCATTATTAAATATCACTGACATCTTATGAAACTATTTCACCCAGTCTAGTGATTTTTGTTGTAACATTTTTCATACTGTTTTTCCGGTTTTTGTTTGAAACTTCCCCCCCCCCCCTTGTGTATAAAAAATGTCACTTTTATTCTGAACATTGTTTTCTTCATTTTCAGTTCTTCTTTTTATGAATTTCTTACTTCTTTAAATTTTTAATTATTTTAAATTCTACATTACAAATAAAATTTTTTAAATACATAAAGAATTTTTTTTTAAGATCTAAAGACAATGTAAAAAAAAAGTAATTGAAATCATTACAATGATAGATTGGAGTGAAAAATCTTCTATGAAGTTAGACCAAATTGAAGATGGAAAAAAAACAATGTGACAAACGTGCAGAGATATACTCTTTCATCAATAAGCTACTTCGTCGGCTCGTTCAGCTAAAGAAGTGCATTTCGGCAGGTTATGAAACTGAAGTCATCGAATAAAAATCTTTCTCTTGCGAAATAACCTTTTACATCAAGCGTATTTTAATCTCCGATCGATACGGATTTACGTGACAACTGACATATTTGGCGAGAATTGTTCCCACGACTTTTCCGATCGTGTTTAAAGTTTGGCTTGCAATTGCGACAACAACTGATTTTAGACAATTTTAAAGTTGAACGGTAGGAATTTTGTTTTCATCTCGAACCAATACAAAATGTTGCATTCTCAATTTGTTTCCTTATTTTTGAATGAAACTTTTCGGTAAAAAATTTTGCAGAGAGTTATCATTTATCTTGGGATCAAACTAGTATGAAATTTCGCGATTTATATATGTCGTTCAAAATATTCTTACTGCATTTGTATATAATTACACGACTGATGACAATTACAAGACTGCAATAAATTATCGACCGCTTCATAAACTAATTACAATACAATATGTAGTTTGTAAAAAAACACGAAACTTATAAATATTCACGCGCAGTAAAATGTTCGTACGATATAATTGCCTGTTGTATTATGTAGTCTTTGGAAAATACAAATTTATTCAGCGCTTCTGGGCAGACACGCGTTTTTTCAACGATAATTTCAACGTTTATTCGTTTCCTTTTACTTCGCAAAATGAACAAAAATAATTATAAATGAAGGGGGAAAAAAATCATCTAGACTACAAACAAAAATAATTGCAGTAAAAAAAAGAAAAAAAAAGATTCTACAAGAAAATTTTAAATGAACTCATTTAAATGGAGCACAAATTTTGCCAGTATTGAGGAAAAAGAGCTTGAGAAAAATGTGCAAAATGGGGAAAAAGGAGAAGTTACTCGTACACTTTTCTGTATTTCGGTAACGAAGTCGAGGAGGTGAGTCAATGTCTGAGGGCCTCGAAGTAGGTGGGTAGCTGTGTGATACGTAGGCCGAGCCTTTAGATACGTGCGGAGTCTTTTGCTAATAAAAAGCCGCTGACTATCTAGTGGCTAAGGACCGAGCAAGCCGTGCGTCTTTCCACATACGGAAACACGATTCCACACTGGAATGACTTTTTCATTAGTTACCGGCGTCGTAAGACGTATACGGAATGATCTTGAATTGCTTTCTACAGGAAATCCCACAGCGTGCTGGAAAACACGACAAAACAACCAATTGCAATTGCGAATAAGGCGTATCGAAAGTTTGTTCCTAGCTTTTCTAAGCGGGTTATAGTTTGTTGTTGAATGGCATTCCAGATAACGTTTCTGATTTTCTTCGCAAAAATGTTGGCTCGAACGGAAGAAACGAGACCGATAACATGTTTTTTTTCATTTGAAACGTCTGCATTTGTAGATTCGAAGAATATAATGTCGCCTAAATATGAGCAGATCTCACAATCAGCTGATTTCTAGCGGTGACATATTCCGGACAATTTGTCAGCAATTACAAGTGACAATTATGAGACAATTATAAGATACAATAGTGACAATGTTTCAACGTAATATTTTATGGTTCCGACATTGATTTACTTATTGTTTATTGTATAATTACAATAATTATTCATCATTGCTTAATTACTGTACAAGTATTCAATATTGTTAATTGATTACCATACAATTATTCATTCATGTACAGGTAATCAGAACCACAAATTGAATGTTTACTGTCGGTGTAGTTTGATGATAATAATGTTCATTGATTCAATTTATTTCCAAACAGTCAAGAATGATTATTAGAAAATTTTCTTCTAATTGGTATGACAGAAAATGAATCAGCAAAGAATATAGCAGTATCGTTAAATGTTTTTTGGATTTATATTTTTATCAATTTTATTATTGAAAATTGAAACTAGCTTTCACCAAAATTGTTAAACTTTTGATATTAAATTTATAACTTTAACTTTATAATATAAAACAGTTCAAAATATTTCACACTCAATTTAATTTAATGTAAACTCTCAACAATTTCAAATAAACTCAAGTCAGGGATTAGAAAATATCTTGCTGGCTGTCGGTAATGTAGAAATGATCTTTATCATTCCACAGGAACCTGTGACGAATTTCACTTATCATGTGATTCCACCTTAACCGAGTGAGTTTGAAACCAAAGCATGGTAAATAACCCGAGAAGTACATATAGTGAACAGTCGGTAAAAAAGAATTTAGTAAAGAAGAATTTATCGACGGTAGTGAATACAATTATAACTCTCCAAAAAATCTCACGTTCAATTCAAAATCCAACGTTTCAATTGCAAATAAAAGTAAAATTCATTAAAATTTACAGCGAATTTCAAAAACAATTTTTAAATAAAATAAATTTTTTATCACTTTCTGTAAAGCCGTAAATGGGGAAGTAAATCCTCTTTTGTTAACTTGGTAACTGTTTGAATACTTTTTTTTTATTTACTATTTTTTGATAATATGTTTTTACCTGGGCAATAAAATATTTAGGTTCGAATTGATGTTGCAGCACGTTGTCAAACAGCACAGAAAGTGTAAACTAAAATTCTTGAAAAATATGCCGGAAGAGTTGTCAAGACGTGATCAGCTTACGGTGACAACACGTTTTATGAGATTTTTGTCACTCAGAGGTCCAATGACATATCCACTTCGACATTTCACTCCAAAATAACGTTAAAGACGTGTAACATTTTCATGTGACATGAAACTTCACTTTCGTTTTTTACATTCCAGAATGTCCTTAAGACATTTCTACTTCTTGAATATTAAACGGCAAAACTATTCTGGCAAACGCGATGCGATAAAGTACCAAAATAGAAAGTTCTAGCGAAACTACTGTTGATATCTCTTTCGAATATCACATTTGTTTGGATGTTGATGAGTTTGACCATTTAATCAGCAAGATGTGGAGATATGGAGTTTGAACGTCCCGACCCTTCAAATATATTATTGTTCTTCTTCACTTTCAGAAGTAATGTCTATAACTGTACGGTCAGCTTGGAAGGTGAAATGAGAATCGGGATAGATCTAATCAATAAATCCAATTAAATTTCGTAATGCAATCTTTGCGGCAACTGGCGTCTTCATCTGACTAGAAATTGCCAGTCCTAGCTTTATTGGTGTGTTCTTAAATAGTTATAGAATATTTTTATTTATTTAGATTGGAATGTTTATTTGAAACAAAATAGGAAACATTCTTTATCATTATGAAGGTGCAATCGTGGTTTTCAAAATGAGGCAATGCTTGGATCAAAATTTTTGGTTCGAATTATTGGTGGGCATGAAAAGATGCTAATCTTGGTTCATACAAACTCGTATTATGGAAACATTGAACAGTATATCGTTTTAGCCGACGAACAGACGGTGCGTCTGTCCACGAGAGGTTGCATATTTTGCTTGCTACGTTTCGCACTATATTTACCCGCGCGTTTCCGCGTCCAATGCTCGGCGCCAGACGTGAAAGCAGAAACCCGATGCATCTACATCGACGCGCATCTATTTGACTCCTTTTGCAATCCCGGTTGTTACTTTTTTTTTTTTTTTTTGAATACCACCCGTTACATGGTCGGGACGCGTTAATATTTCTCGGTGTCGTTGCCTGCCTGTTTATCTTTCTTTTCAACGCAAGGTGCCGCGTTTCATAAAGTGCGAATGATTCACGAGCTTCGGTCTAAAAGAAAAAGTAAAACAGGGAGGAAAAACTCAAAAAAAGAAAACGAAGAAAAAATTGCATACACTCGCATGCATACGTAGCGCTTTTCAGAAGTGAACAAAAAGAAAATTTGCACGATGCAGAATAAGGTTGTGTAAAGTGAAACGAAAATGAAACGAATCGGGCTTGACTTCAGTTTTGCGCGAAAAGGGAGAATAAATAAATTTTGAGGTTTTACAATGACAGACTCCGATGCGGAAACATTGCCGGTAATTTTTGGGCTATTGATAGCTTTACTCACGGCACTTCTGGGTTATGTATTATGGGTGAGTTCCGCAATGTGTTTTAACGCGAAGTATATTTTTACACTTTAGTTATTCAACTGACTTACTTCGATTAATAAGTTTGTTTTTTTTTAATTTTTCATTCATTTAAATGGCGAATTAGTTTGTGACAACGAAACGTGATGTTTGTAAATGTAAGCCTTGATACTTTGATGAGACTCGTAGGAGAGATCGTGTTATTATACATGCGGCTGTAGTCTTGAGTCACAAGATGAGAAGTCTGAAGATAATTTTCATTATGCACAGCAACACAAGTGTTGTAGTTATGTTTCTGTATCATGATATCATTGTGTTCATTTCGATGCCTCAGCGAAATAAAATTTTTTCATTTTATACAAAAGATTCAACCGCAGTTCTATCCTTTTCTTAGGAAAAATTCATTCTGATTAAAAAAAAAATATTAAAAATAATTGCAATTGTTACTTTCATTTAAGTTTTCTACGAAAAAGGAAGGTACATTCACAATATTTTTGCAGAAAAAATCATTGTTCAAGCTTTTGGAAACGAGGTCAAAATTACAACTTTGAATGTGTACATATTCAAACGATTTTCTCTGGTAAATATATTCACTGAAACAAGAAATGAAAATTCAAACATTTTAATGCAAACAAAAATCAGTGCAAGATCGAAAACGTGTATATACATTTTGGTAAAATTTCTATGAGGCACATAAACTA
The DNA here is from genome assembly GCA_030523145.1 of Trissolcus brochymenae. Taxonomy (NCBI): domain Eukaryota; kingdom Metazoa; phylum Arthropoda; class Insecta; order Hymenoptera; family Scelionidae; genus Trissolcus; species Trissolcus brochymenae. The sequence continues at coordinate 289,302 of JAQQRF010000078.1, forward strand.
AACCAATTACAAATTATTATGTGAAAAGGTGTGCATTGTTTATCAATTATTAATTATTAACGGAATAATTATTTCACAAAAACATACAGCTTGCTTGTCATAAATTTAAGGATTAAAATGAATATTATCTTGAAATTTGCATAAACCTTGTTTAAACACATGCTGTAAAAGATCAAACTTGTGATTTAAAAATCGATTTTTAAATTCAAAGAAACAACAAAAATATATTGTATATTATAATAATAACAAAGTTTAATTAGTTTTATTTCAAATAAAACAAAATGAAACAAACAAATGAAAATGTTTCATTATTACGTTTACAATACAGCAATACAGAATTAATGAACCATTAAAAGTCACCTAGTTGTATATTTATACTAGCTTAAAAATTATAAGTTGTGCTATTTCCATATACAGATGGATAAACCGGCTTATCAACACCACGGATAAATACGTGCTAGTTCAAAATTTAGATACTCCATTTGGATGCAATATTTATTTTACTCTCTCATAGGTACACGCTTTTAAACGTTGACTACATGTGAAAAATGAAAAGTTATAAAAAATCATTTAAAAGTTATACCTGTATGTAATTTCAAGCATCACGAGTTTTAACAGCAACATTCTTTGAAAATATTTTTCATCTTTTCCGTGCGTAAATTAATGGTAAAAAAACTTGACACGAATGATGATACCAAAAAAAAAAAAAAATTTTCATTAACAAAATTTGAGATCTCTAATAATTTCAACTACTGCAGCTCTTCTTCTATTTTCAAAATAATTGATAAAGCTGTTCAGAATTGCACTCAGGAGCCTCATAAAGTGATTCATAAGGAATATGACCTTTGAGGGTTAAACTCATTATTTATAAGTAAAACTTTGTTTGAAAGAAAAATATAACGCTAATCTCTCAATAATCTTCTTTATCTTGTTTATTGTTTTAATACTTATGTTTTAAAAAGACTGTGACAAAACAGATGAAACCAGGAGGATGAGATAATCTTTTAAAATGGGAAACTGCATTATTCAAGCATTACACGTTTACAAATTTGACCGTTGGAAAACATGCTAAAGTTAAAATGAAATATTTAATGTTCGAGTTTCAATGATTTTTGTATGATTTAGATGGACTTATCGATTGTAAAATTACTAATCAAAATAAGTTAAACACAAAGTTTCTGGAGTTAGAATTGGTTCCTCGAATATACAAACGTTTGTACGTATATACACGCAATTATAAATTCATTACACGAAGCCAACTAAATTCGCCTTTTGTAAAAATGCACCGATAATGTCAAACGAATTCATTGCTTAGTGAAATAAAAAAACATGACATTTCATCACGAATTCCACGACTGGATAAATTCAGCTTATTTAGTTCCTGTCGATTCAGCGAAATTCAGCGATATGATAAACATTTCTGTATACTTAGGAATTTAAAGTTAATTATTTTTTCATTCACTTTATAAAGGATCAACCCTTTTATAGCAATAGGTATATACATGTAAAAGAATTCAATTTAAAAAACATACATACGAATTAATTATGGTGGAAATTGAAGTGTATCAAATGTCGACAAAAAATAATCAGAGACAAAATCAGTCTGAAATCAGAGCAAATGAATGTGAAATTTAGAATTGAAAATGGAATTTCATTATTGCTAATGTACTGTAAATTGGAAAAAAAAATTGAGCTGGAAATAAATATTGATCTAAAGAATAGCGATCATTTCATTTGAATTATTTCAAGATTTGTAGCACCCTTAATTTTCTTCTCATCCCCAAGTTATTTCTCACCATAGCCTGCCCATCTCCAGTCTGTCATGATGAACTCACTTCTTCGTAGCTTCATCTTTTGTGACTCGATCTGTTTGCTTTAGCGAATTTCTGGCTTTTTTATCTTTGGCCTAGCGCCAAACTGACACAAAAATATAAAAATCCAATATCCACTACAACGGAAGACACGTTGTTTCCAAACGTTATCGACATTCGTCAAAACCTATATCTCAATTGTTGTGACTTGTTCCGAAAAAATAAATGAAAAACTAAATACCTTTTTTACGAATTAAAACCAATTAATCAGAAATTGAACTTAAATCATATTCAAAATGATCGCATGAGATTTCATAATGTCGGACAGTTATGTTTATCTCGGAAGTGTGTAAATTTGTTATTATTTGTATTAGAACAAAATTTTATAATTTAAACGATCAAAGTTACGAAAGCCAGCCGCAAATGTATTTCTGGCCAATCGATATGCGGCGCCCAGCGAACACTAGTTTGTAGACAACGTATACGTTGCTCTCTAAGTTTGTTAAGTTTTCGAAGACTAGAACAATCTGCACATGAATTTGCTATTCAACTTGCAAATTATTGACTGAATCTGATACAAGTATTACACCGTGAAATTATGTGAACAACAATCAGATGTGCAACCGGTGTTACCCCATCCCTGCGGTAAAAGAACACATGCATTCATTTATCATATATATATATATAAGTATGAATCATATATATAGTATTATATTTATGTAGCATATATGGTTGCATTTATGTGTGTCATATTTATGATTCGTATATATGACAGCACATACCTAACCACATAAGTGCCATATATGTTAAATTATGTGATAAAAATAATGAAATTGATATTTTTAAAAATTGAGACGTTTGAAAATATTTTCCTCTTATTTTCTGTCATAAGTATGATCAAAATTTTTTGTCAGCCAATCGTTTTTCGCAACTTATCTTGCGAGGCCACATTTGTCAAAATGGCGCTCGTCGTAGACCCCGAGATATGCAAATAAGAGCTTTTATCATAATTTGACAAATTCGTTCGACAAACTTTACGGTTAACTTTTTGTCCGTTTCCTATTTTTCCTGTTACACGACGATTTTTCAGATCTAATGAAAATTTATATTTCTATTTCGAAAATGTCCTTTCAATGTTTGAAATAATTCTAATTAAAAATTGTATTAACAGATTAGTATTGCTAGATGAATTTAAAATTACGATTTCTTAATAGTCGAGTTGCAGTTTTATTGCGTTAATTTATATTGTATTTTAAAGTGCGTTTTAATTATGATAAATTCATTTAAATAATAATATAATAATTATTAGTGTGATAAACATATATCAACACATCAATCAAAAGTATAAGCATACTTCCCTTTAGCTAAAATGCTTCTGCAGCGTGGACTCTGCGAGTATCATAAATTCCCATCAAGGAGAAGTAGAATTATTCCTATTTTTTTTTTGTTTCGCAACAAACGTATTCTATTGGTCTTGAGGACTTTGCCATATCCGCAGGACTTTGCTGATTGTAGCATTTACTCGTTCGCGGAAATAATGGATTTTTTAATTTGTCAACTTGGTAAACACATTTGCTTCGTTAAACTACTTTTGATGTTTCGAGCAGCGTGCATTATTTCAATTTAAAAAAAGGTCGCATAATGACGAAATAAATTGGCTGATGATATTTGTCTGACGGCTCTCCATACAGTTCGTACAAACTTTCAAAATTAAATAAATATTTCAAACTTCAAATGCAAACCGGCGAAATCGCATTGCATGAGCTCGAGACGAATCGATAAGCCGAGCTTAGTCTCGGATGATGCGATTTTGAATTCGAAATTAGGCATTTGCAGTTTCGTAGATACGTGCTTGTGAAAACTAATTTTACAATAAAGTGAAAAGTTTTCGTTGCTGTTCTGTAATTAAGTTACAAAGATCATCCCAGTTTTTATGAAATTATTATTTTTTGTATCATTTTAAAAAAAAAATTTTTTTCTAAAAATATTGCTGAATAGAAAAAAAAAGTTATTCAATGGAAACTATAAATAAAAACTATAAATAATTTTTGTTATTCAAATCCATTTCTCTATAATTAAGAGGTTCGGTATGTCTATTAGTCTAAGCATAATTTTTTAATTGATGCCTTATTTCACCTATTACAAGTTCTGAAATTTACTTTCTTTTAAAGTGATACGTTGCTTTGCACGTTCTTAAACTAGAATAGGCTCCTGTGATCCATTTGCCGAAACCAGCGTTCCAATAAAGCCCGACACCATATTCTCATCTTCGAGTGCATAGTCGTTGCGCTTTTTGTACTTTTTGACAAGTTCCCTGATGTCAGGACCGAGCAACCTTTGTCCTTTAGTTGGCATACCTTTATAATATTCCAACTTTCCAGTTATCTGCAATATAGAAATTATTTGACAAATATTTAAAGATTTTTGAAAATAATTTGACATCTTTCGAATGTACAGTTTATTAGTAAGTAATTCCGTTACTTTTATAATAATCATGTTCAGTTGGTTATTAATACAGTAATTTAAATAATTAAAGTTATCTAATAATGTGCAATATTATAATCCAATCAATTAGTCCTATTAGATTTATTTGCATTCCATTATGGAATACTGTATACAGATACAAATTCAGCTCGAAATTAGCCATTAGCTATGTTTGTTTGTGTATCCTTACTAATACATATAAATCTTAAAATATGTTCATTTGTTTGTATGTTAATTTATAATGTACGTCTTAACTTTAAACACTCACAAAAGAAATCTATTACTTTTACATTACGAAAGTTAGTTGTCAGATTTTGTTAAGTGAAAATTAACAGAACTTTTTTGCGCTTTTTAATCTCGATAACTACTTAACCAAACTACTTAATCCTTCTCCCAAGCGGATTTTTTTATTCATTTAAAGTAACGTAAAAAGTGTTTTTGAAAAAATTCTTCTTCTGGAATGAATAATATATGATGTAGAAATTGTATAGTATATACAAAAGTGTTATATATCATACGAGATTTCAGCTAGTAAAAATATGAATGATTAAATTCAAAGAAAAGTGAAGTCAAAAGGAAATAAAAATTAAATCTTCAAATCATTTGAAATAATCTTAACTTTTCTTCGAATGTTTTTTTGCGACAAATTATTCAGAGAATGTAATATACGAACTTTTGGATTCGTGTCTTCCTTTTCTTCCAGCAAAGCCCCAGTTTTTGGTAATGTAATAAAGAAGACGTTGACGAAATTCTTATCGATTTGTGCAGACGTTTCTGCATCAGATTTGTATTCATTTTCAATGGCTTTTGGTATCTCAATCAGCGGCTTTGATGTCGCTATTTGCCTGATCTGCTGAAATTCATCAGATCGTCTCCTGCTGGTACCAATTTTCCACGACATCTCTTCAGGCATTTTCAAAGTTTCACCTAATGCATTTCTGAGGTCCCGCGTTTTTGCCTGCACGTTTCGTTTTGTGGATTCTACAGAAGAAAACAAGGTCAGGAAATTCAGACCAAAATCAGCGAGTGCAAGGTGAAGCTTTCCTTGCACTCACACTTTTGTGTACATCACAGGACTTACTTTTATCCGATTTCCAAACTTTCTTTTTACGCGATAGTTTCATACGTGCTTGCCAATTATCCGGCTCCGTTAGATTATTTTCTATGGGCTCCATGTAAATAGTTTCAAAACCATTGTTACTGAAAACAAATCATCCATCTCTTTAATTTCACAACTTTTTTATTCATTTCTAATTCTCCGAGATTTTCTTCATCTTCAGAACTTATAAATCTACTTTCCATCCACTATAATACACGAGCATTAAAATCGAATCATTTGACACATCTGAATTTTAAATCAAGTGAATCAATAAATGATAAGAATAGTGTAATGCGTCCTCATTCAATATTGAATTTCAAATTCGATGAAAGGATTCATTTGTATGCCACTTTGTGAATTGCTATTTCCAAAGTTTCCTCGACATGTTATTTTTACTTATGTCTTCACTGCATCATACTAATGAATGCGACAGATTGATTAACCTCAAAAATGAAAACGCATTTTGAAATTTTAAGTGCACGCTCAAGTTACCGATTAATAGCACAGGTTTTCAGTCGAAATTTCACCATCAATTAAATTTTGAATTACAAACAACCATGAGCTTGAAGTTATAGACTTTGATAATGAACCGATAGCTTCTATCAAGCCAAGCAATTAAGCGTAACATTGAAGAAATTTTCGAGCAATTATTTTGTTCACAAGCTACAAAGCTAGGTAATAATATCAAAGTTTGTTTGCTAAAAATAAAAATTGTTTTATTAAAGAACGTTAAGCTGAGATGAATGTTTCCTACGTAAATGCATGCTAATTGATTAGGTGGGGATAATGGATTGGACGGTAGTATTTGACTGGATGAAACTAATAGTTCAGAAGAAGTTGATGGATTATTGAATAGATGCAACTGGTCTAATTGAATAGCGGATGAGATATACTAAAATCCAATCCTTCGGCTCAGCATAAACAGGAAATAGAGTTCATTTCGGCTAGTTTACAATTAGGTCACTCTAGAAAATCACAAATTGAGTCAAATGAAATAAGTCGTGTCAGTTATGTTATAAATATTATTATGTAAGCACAATGTAACAAAGTGTTTTAATTTCAAACCTTACAGTGTATCTGCATAAAAATCATTACCTTTTTTCTTCTAGAAAATCTGGTCCTGAATTTGACACTGCTTTATCCTTTTTTTGATGTGTTACATCCAGGTGATTTAGATCTAGAAAAAAAAAGGGAAATCAATCACAATTTTTCATCCGAAACATGTTCATCGGAAGTCTAACAGCTTGTACTCAGTAAACGGATCGTCCAATAATTTTGTTATTTTACGCAACATCATAGTACGGATGAGTTTACAATCCATTAAGATCGGCAAGCTATTTAGAGCTCATAATTAAAGCACGTGATGTATGAACGTGAAGCGAGCATTTTCGCGGTTCCGTATTTGTGCCACTGCGTTGCATCTCTTAATTGCTGTTCGACTCACTTTGACTTGGCGCGTTTTGGTGGCGCACTTTATTTCGGCTTCTCTTACTTGTCACGCGTGCATGACCTGATTGAATTTGGTGATTTATCGGGGCCGCGTGTATTTCCTGATTGATCGCCTAATCCATCAGCGACAAATTACGTCACTCTTCATGAAAGCGAATGATTTTGACGATCTTCAATAGCAATCAAAATTTTCAACGCAAAATTCTCATATCAGAGCTTTTTTGCTGTAAAGTAAGGTAAACGTACCAGTTTATGTTATAAGTACCAATTTGGGGTAATTTCAGTTACACATTGATAAAATTGTTTGGCAAATTTGAAATTATTTATAGTGCAAGATGATGAAGAGTTATTTGTGCACTGATTTTAAATAAACGCTTTGCATAACCCCTCAGTTTTTAATGTAAATTTCAAATGAATTTAATCAAACCTAATTAGAACTGTTTAACCACAATAAGTACGTTTACCTTGCTTATTTAAGTTTCTCAGTACTGCGGGTAGTAAAAAAATTATGACAAAATCAGAAACTTGTATTGCTTCGATTCAATACGAAGGATTCGTTTGTGTAGTCAATATTCATTCATAAATATATTTTATATCATTGCTGCTATAGTTACCGATTTCTTAATTCACTAATTGAAATGATATTTTATGAATTAATATCAACTACAAATTCAAAGCTAATTGAGCACATTTTTAGTAACATCAATTGTCGAAACAGCTTAATATGTTGTCCTTAGTGTAACAAGATATGTGTGTAATAGTAATAATATGACAATATTTCGTTTGTGCACTAATTTGATATGTAAACATAATATATAAACATATTTTGATTACAACAAAAACTGTAGCTCCACTAATTAAGTGCACTGGATATATTGCATTATTAAATTGCGATTAATTTTCATGTGTGCATTGATGTAGCCAATGTATGCAGCTGCTGCTGGTACACGTGATTGTGGAACGTTGATGTTGTGTGCGATCAATATAATTAATTTTGATGAAATACACAATTCCAAATCACTAACATCAGGCCCTTTACTAAATATAGCCCTACATAAATTGATTTAGCTCTAACGAAGAAAGTGGCGAATTATAAAATAGGTACACCATAAATTAAATCAATGATATTGAAATACAGAAACATTCTGACTCATTAAATTTTTTATAAACTTTTTTTTTGTCTGGGAAATTATCAAAAAATGTCTTTATTCTTTTTGAAATAGTACAGGAATTTTGACACCGAAAAAGTGAATGTAAACTTTTTTCGATAACTTGGTAATTTTTCGAATGAAGCGAGTAGGATTTTGACATGTCAATTAAACAGAGAATATTGGTTACGTTGACAATAACATTCAATATTGGTTTTTATCCGTAATCAAATTTATTTTCTTCGAATTTCAAATCGAAACGGTATGTTTCAAAAATATTTTTTCGAAATATAGTCGTAATTTTGTTTGTTTAATTTATATGTGGCTCTCTTTCAATAAAATTTCGTCCACTTACCATGGTGGTGATAAATTCTTGCAAATGAAGTAGATCCAGTGGCAACGCAGAAAAACACAAGTAGATGAACAGCACTCATTTCGATGAGCTCACATCTGAAATAGACAATGCAGTAATACGACTACCATTTATACAACCGTTATTGGCAATTTAATGGTGGGGTCGATTTTGCGTCACTCATTTCTTGCGACGCAAAATTTCTTGCAAGAGTTTCATTTGAAACTTTTTAATTCCCGTGCATATTACAAAAAGAAATAAAAACATAGAAATAGAAATAGTTTTATTTCAAGTAACGAAATTTTATATTCGAACAATTAAGCTAAGGTAGATGGCACCAATCATCAACAAGTTAAGAGACGTTAGACATTTCAAATATTTCTATAATGCAAGCTATTGAATATTTAAAGGAAAAAATTAGTAGAATGGATAAAGTTATTATTTAGAAGTGAACATTATAAATAAAAAATTTTACTTATTATTTTTACTTTTTTAAAAATGAAATAATGTTTTATGAAATCATTAGCACCAGAAATCGGAAACAGTTTCAACGATTTTACTAGCAATCGACAAGTCTTTTTACCAGTCATCCAAATGACAAAAAGGATCACAATTATTTTATTGGCTTGGTTAAAAATATTTAACCAAATATTCAACCAAAAGCACAAATGAATATTGTTTAATAAAAAAATACTATATAAAAAATTGCACCACAACAATGACCCAACTTTTGATCATTGTCAAAATTGTTTTTTACATCGTTGGAAGGATTTTAAGCCAATTTTATTTGTAAAGTATCAATGAAAAATTAGTTACTCTTTTTAGATCAAAACTCAATCATTCACAATTTATTTATCCTTTTTTTCATTCAACCATTCATTTCGTCCGTTAAAAAGCAAGTTTTTCAAAATGTCCAATACTCGTGTTCGTTACAAAGTTCCACAAAGTCCCGATCGCTCAGCCGTGTTTCACGAAACGCAATGCAAATGTTTCCACTGGCGCTAGATTATGAAATAAATCATTGTGTCATTAGGTTTTTCCAGATAAATAATAGCGCTAGCAAATAAAAGGATATTTGTTTTCAATTCAATTGGCTTAAGGTTTTGCCCGTTGTTTGCAACAGCACTGTCGTAAACTGTGGAATAGGCGAGGACGACACGCGCGTAATTTTTTTGAAACGCAACTGCGCTTTTATCGTTGTTGTGACGATAAATAAAGTGGCGCTTATTGCGCGCCAGTCGCGACACTTAATAATGTCCCGACTCGTAAATCCCGGGCTTCCCTGCGTCTACGTACGCGACTGCTCACACGATGAGAGAGCGTTTAATTGGCCACAGGTCAATCGGGGTTTATATCTTCAATTGATTTTGAACTTACGAACACTCACCAGAAAGATACCAACAGTGTTCTCTCACTTCTTAAAATGCGTTACACGCCGAGAGACTCAATGACACAGAAAATTGCGCATAATTTGGCAATATTTTATCGCTGAAAAATGATATCCCCGAATATCACTCATTACCATAATCGAGGCGTAAATTTTTCTTCCCCTCGTACTCCATGCAACATTCATTCGTATTTTGAAACTGAACAAAATGTGTACAAACTCAAATTTAAGCCAGTTCGCGACAAATGGAAATATGCGAATGAGTTAACTGGCAGATGGTTTCGCTGAGCAGGACAGCAAGTAAAAGCTGAGGTGTTATAGAAATTTACGGCTCGGCGGCTTCCGTAATTCGCAGTTTTACGCGCGTGGCTCGTCTCTATGAGAGTATAATTTCGTGGTTGCATAAGAAGGGGGAAAAAACTGCGGGAGATGTGAGATATGGATCTAATTTTCTCGATGAATTAAAATGAGCACAGTTCATACTGAATTAAGAAGTCGGCTTATTTCGGTTACAAGTTGCTGGAACGTGTCTTACAATAATGCGGGTCTGTTAAACGTTTATAATTGGTAGCACACTATCCGGATAAAAACTGATTTAATGCATTCGTTATATGGGAACCTTGGCAACTCTGCAAGTACGGTTTAATTGCACGAAAGTTGAATTTAAATTGCGAAATAAAACTGCGCCGTAAAAGTTTGTCCGTCGGTTCGCTGAACCAATAGTAATCGAACAATTGGCGTTTATACTGTGGAAGTTTAGTGATCAGATTGTAAAAGGCAAGGTTAAATCCCATGCACTTGTTAGACGAAGACCTCGACAGGGACAGCGAATTTCGATCAAGTTAAACCATTAGCAATGACGAAGGTAAAATCCCACTTCTATCTTCACTTGTGTAATCACAGATTTGAAGATGGTTTACTCTTCAGATACGATCAATTACAAAGACCGAACAGCGCCTTGAGGATATCTACTTTATCATCGTCTTGCCGAAACTCTGATAGAACAATGCTGCTATAGACAAATATACGACTCCTAGCCAAATCCATATCGAATAAGGGTCACTCCAAGTTTCAACTATCACCAGAACTTCCTCTTTCTCAAAATTTAACGCGAATTAATATGATTGCTACCAGCAAGTTTAATAAACTTTGTTTCGATAACAAATAATATCGACGTAATTGTTTTGTACCGATCAGTCTCAACGAACTCAAATCAATAGAAAATTGTGTGTTCTTGTTCGAAAGTTGTTGTTTATCGAAACGATTAAATAAATTGAATTCAATTTTTGTTTGTTTCAGCCTACAATTTTCGGGACAGTGGCGTCGGACCTCAATCCTAAGGATGGGAACAGTCGAAGGGTATGTAATTTTCATTTGTTCGAAATCAGTAAAACTGATGAAATAATTATTCGGTTTATAACGACATAATCAAGCAATTCAATGTTGCAAATTTGTAAATCAATTCATTCATTTATTTTTGAATTACAATTAGAATTATTTCCAGTCAGTTGATTGAATAAATAATTATAAAAGGGTTCAAACCAACTTCCCAGTTCTTGCTAAAGATTGAAAATAACTTTTTTTCTTCTTCATAATGAAAAAAATTTAATTCAAACCGTAATCAATGCGACTGACTAAAAAGAAAAAAAAATCAGCAGTTGATAAAACGACGATTGTCCGAGAGTGTTGTAAAGTACAAAAAACTCGGTTTAATTCGTGCTCCGTCCCGGAGGTGATTTTCATCTTTAACAAATGGGACTCTCGAGGGAGTGCTGTCAGTAGTAATGAGTAAAAATTACTGCCAAGTCGCTGCCCATCGAAGTAATTGTTAGCGGACGCATACATATGTGAGCGAGAGCGAAGCTGCGAACAGCAAGCACGTTAATTAAAAGTAACGCTCGAGTGGTCACGCAACCCCTCCGAAACTGCAGATATACTCTTTCGCTTTCTTGGACTTCTTTCATTATTCGCGACGTCTGAACAATTACTTTCTCGTGGGAACCTTACACTTCAATTGGTTTCATTAATTGAAGATTAAGCACACGTTGTCGTCAGATCATTTGGAGTACATTTATATATATATATATTTTTTTCCCCCCCCAATAGTCTACATAAATTGGCATCAAAAACTTTTCCCGTTCATGATATTTCATCCGCGAGTTGGCGTTTTTCACGGCGAATTTATTTTCGTTCTGAACAAAAAAAAATGTTTGTCAGCTATAACTGAATATGAAATTATTCTCAATAAACGAGACATTTGACGTATGCATTTTATAGCGCCACCAGAAGTATCATGAAAAATGGGATGACTTTGATCATGACGTGTCAGACAGGCATTGATTTTAGTTTATCGATTATCGTTGAGAATGTGACGAGCCATAAGCTCGTAGCCACAGTTTAACACCGAAGTACGGTGAAGGACAAATTAACGAGCATGCGGATAACGCGACGGATAGTTTGTAACAATTAGTCGATGCAATAATGCAATGTAGTTCTCCCGAACCTCATTTCAGACATATTATGAACCGTCATGTATGTTATCAATGGAACTGAAAGTGTATATACCAAATAAAATATAACTATTCACCGTTGGAAAGAAAGAAAAATAAAACATATTGTATAACAAACACAAAATCGTTGGCAATATTGTAGGAAATCTCATGATCGGGATTCTAAAATAAATCTGAGCTGTAAGTTCGCTTTTCTGGCGTGAACTTTATTTCTGATTTTAACATTTTGAAAAGAGCCACCTTACTATCTGGCAAACGACACACATGAAACAACGATAGTAATAGTGTCGTAACGCTGATGCTCTTTGCGATTTGCGCAACAAAAGTTAGATAAGCCGAAACGTGTAACGAGTTTCCCAAAATTGCATCCAATAATAAAAGCTGCTCCTTTATGGGTCTTGTCACGTCACCTGTAAATTGCAATAGTGTCAAGAAAACGAATCCTATTAATTAATCATAATAAAATTGATCAAATAAATATACTGTTCACTTAAAATATGATTTTGAATAAAGTGAATAATTGGATTTTACGAATTATAAATTTGTAGTTGAAAAGAGAATATGAAACTATAATTCGGGCAATCTCTGGGGTAGGCTCCACGTCAGATCCCAAGAACTTCAACCGTCTGGAATATTATTTGAAATAATATAAATTTTATTATTATTGCAATATTAAATAAATCCTGATGCTTATAATATTTAAAAATATTCCCCTAAGATACTGATCCGAATATTGCTGTAGTTGATAAAAGAATGTGATGCTTGAATTATGAATAGATTGTTGTAAAGATATTAATAACACTTAAAAGTTCACGTTCATACCTTCGTGTATGTCAAACGTGCGTGCTCGATTTTGAACTCAATTTATTATAGCGTCAAGCACTTAAGGTGCTATCTTAAAGTAACAACTCTTGAGCAATTCATTTTAATTACTTGTTCGCCTTGAAAAGCGTCCTTAAAAAGCAGGAGCCCGAGTATTTGGCGGTGCAAAATATCCGCTTCCTTGCATGTACGCTCCTTTGAATGTATCACTCTCGGTTCATTTTATAAAATCTGTTGCAGCATTTTGTAATTCAAAACAACTCTCGGTTGAACGCTCCAGTTCTCAATTACTTGATTCGTTTCGATTCAATCTCGCAAATTGATAATTAGCATTGGTTTCAATCCTTCGCAAAAAAAGCTCGTTTACAATTCTCAAAGAGGTGAACAAAGTTTATGTTGGACGCTGCATCGGTAACCGCAGTTTAAACGAAATCGATTAAAGGCAAAGAGAGTGACGATAAATTAAAAGTTGTTGTTTTGCGCAAAACGAAAATTCCCTATCGACGGCGCTTTATTGTCTGCTGGTCAAAAACCACGACCACGATAGCCACTCGTAATCCCAGAACGATTACTGTTTCCGCAGCGCTAGATTCTCCATAGGTTATCTGTCCGTAGCTATACGTATGGAGCACTCGCTTGCCTCATCCCATTTCAGAGAATACTTCAGAGCCTGCGTATACAGTCTGTGTTATTTTAACGTCTGCAGTTTGCTAATTTAGACTCAAAGCGTTCTAGGTCTCTTTTAATTTTACGCTGAATTTTCGATCCCGTTTCCTAAACATTTCAAGACAAAAGACGAGGAATATTCCAAAACAGCGTTTTGTTTCAAGAAAACGAGTTCTCATTAGTTTTTGTTCATGTGGAGTGATGAACCTTTTTTTTTCTCTCCTTCCTTAAACCTTGTTACGCTTGATGGATTCGATGTGGCCCTGATCAGGAAACCGAAAAACTGATCTGAAAGGGATGTGGTCCGAAATGACAATTTTTTGCAAAAACAAATTTACGGTCAAATAAACATTTACTTTCGGAAAAGTAAACTCAGTTTTCCATGGCTCAGCCCGGTCTGGGCCACATCAGCCAGCGAGGTATTGTCCAGGGCAAAGTTTGTACTCTGAAATAAGCATACTCATTTCGGAGTTACTACTGGGACGATGTAAATCACAGCTAATAAAATGGAACATAGTGGTGAGCTTAGTCGGTGAAGAGTGAAACGACACTAGTGCGTGTCCTAATGCTGGGATAAGGCTAATTAATCTAAGCCTATCAAACAAGCTGGTTGCGCACCGCCGCGGTGTCAGCGTTGGTGACAAATTGTTCGTACGCCATGGTGCGGTTGCCACGACGTATGCATTACACATTGTGCACCGCACAGACGGTGCGCGTACGCAGTCGATGTAACCACTGCCACGTCGGCAACTTGAAAGCCCAGAGTCAGTTGCCGAGTCGTAGATTCGATGTACCGGCAGCAATCGCACGTACTTCAGCACAGTCGCTGAAAACGAACGGGCGTTCATACAACGTTTTATACCGACACAACGACCGTACCTCGGCCATTAATTATCATTCTTTGTCATTAATTATAATTACACAAATTGTTCGAATATCACGTTGTTATTTGGAATGTCTCTCGTGGCTGCATTTGCATGGTAATCAAAGTCCATAATTTATTCCATCCTGTCAGGGAATGAATTTTCACTCTGGGGGCTTCGATTTTATGGAGTTTGTTCAATCGCGGTTTCGATTTTGGTTTCTCAATTATACCCCGACCGATATCGTTTTAAATAATAAACGCTGAAAATTGATTGACGAAACAACAATTGTATACCCGGTGATTTTGAAAAATTTCGCATCCTTTGTCTCGTTGATGTCTGCGAAACGTCAAATGAAAGCCCGAAACAGCCTTTTCATGGTCTTTGTTCCGACTATTTCATTATTAACAACGTTCAATGAATTATTTCATGACTGGATGATTTAAGTAAAATTAAGCATCGGGTAAAAAAAAACCACCCTGTTTTATTAACTGATGGGTGCCAATGGTATTGGAAGCAGTTGAGTAAAACTTTTGACATTGATTCCTGTGTTGCGTGAATTTAATATATTTACAGGGAAAAAATTGGAGATGATGATACCCAGACAAAAAGCATTGCCGAGGCGAGCTTTGCGAAATCAGTCGATTATTTCTAGTTGGTTGAAAGTGCACTTGCCTACCGGTTAAACACAATATACTTTAATCCTTTGAAATTGTATGTTTCCTGTCGCACGATCCGGCGAATCCCAACAGCACGCGCGTACAAAGGATTTTTCGTCGCGGCAATTTTTGCGAAACATTTTTCTTTTCTTCCTTTTATCGCGCGATATTGTTTTCCCAAACGATTCATCGCGGCGTATCTTTGTTTTAATGACGTCAAATACAAACGCTTGTTCGGCAAACTGTATTAAGTTGCTTTTCTTGTTATCAGTGCGCCGCATTCAAAACCGCAACCGGGACCAGAATAAACCCGTTTCGCATACTTCTGTCCAGGAATTTCATTTCGAAGATATTTCACAGAAGAAATACAAAATTAAATCCCAAATAAAAAGAATCACGTATGGTGCAGTTATATATTTCTACGTATATTCAGCCTGTATTGAAAAAAAATAGTTGAAAAGTTAATACGTTTTCAAACGATTTAAACTAATTTGCATTTACCATTTTATGGAATTTATAAAACGATTTTTATCAGTATCAAAAAAGAAAAGAAAAAACTACCTCTGTTACTCACTCTGACGATGCGGTTTGAAAATCGTATTTGATATGCTTACTGGAGTTCACTGGTTAGGAGAATGTATCATTTCTGTTTGTACAGTGAAGAAACAGCTCAGGTCTCAAAGGAAATATAAATTATAACAACCGTCAGCGAAACGACGATAGATTAATGTTGCATAGCATTTATGGTGTTTGAAGTTGACAGCGATGGTCGAGCGTGCATAACGGAATGGAGGGAAATGCAGATCGAAATTCCAATAGCAACTGTTGCCTCGTATAAAACTTTTCTCTTTTGTTTGAAAATGTTGTCAAAAAAGTCAAGCAGCAGTTGAATATTTCTTTTCGTGATTGAAAATCATTCAGCGAACAATCGTTCAAAGGAAACCAGGCTGTTTTTATAACGCGACCAATGAAAAGCAATCGCTTTCCAATTATATCGTTTTGCGTCGATATACATGCACGCCAGTCGAGCGATAAAAACTGTCATCTTTTTCAATTGTTTTGCCTTGCTGACTGGAAGAATGAGATTATAAAAACGAATATAGTTAAGGCAGCAAAACGTAAATTTGATTTTAATTTGTTTGATAATTACATTTTTATTTCCTTGAATTTTCAGGGATGTAGTGTTTTCAAAGTGCGACATAGTGTCTTGAATGTATTACAGTTAATTCGGGTTTTTAATCAACTAGCAACGTGAATTGCAAAGCGGGTATTGCAAAAGCTTACTGTTTCTGTAAAGAGTCATCAGACGAAAAGCACACGAAACTTGTCTGAATTAGGGAATGTGATACGATGTCATGTATAATGGAAAGAGACCTGGCACATTATACTCAACAAAGACAAAATTCTTCTTCTTGTTCGAATGTTTGCTATTTTAGAATAATAAACGATTTGAGAACGTGAAATTCAAAACTCAAATACAAAATAAGTTTCACATACATACAATTTTATTATGCTGCTTTGAATCATTTTACTTTTCAATCTATGTATAAAAAAAAATCCAAATACAAGACAGACACAAAAGGATCGTGTGATCGCTTTTTATATCTTGCAGGAAAAAGACGTTTCACAAGTTTGCCGAAGGCGGCGTTGCTATCGATCTTATCTCTCTTTTTTTTCTACTTTTTGCATCTTGAGTGTTGTATAAATATACTTCACTCCATCAAACGTCATCGTTCTTTCTAAATCCACAGATGTAGAATCGTAAAATACATTTCCGCAATTTCCATCCTACGAATTGTCGTAGTTTATTGTTATGATATATATTTGTCATCGACAGTTGTATTAATAGTAGTCAAGTGTTGACAAATTTTCAACTCTTACTATTTACGTTGAGCATATTTCCAAGAACAGAGAAATCATGAGTAACAAACCAAATAATGTAACATTTATAACAAGCAAGTAAATGCAAGAGTGAACAGCAAGTAAAAGGATGTAAAACAAGGTTTAACAGTATTGAATACAATATATAATCATGAGAAAGTCAAACAGTAAGTTAAACAAAATAAATCAGATTTGGCAACTGCTAAAACATGTAATGAAATTTTCTTACAACCCCAGTGTGTTTATTCTCGGAAAGGAAAACGTGAATCGTGCAGAATGATAATTAATTCACTAAAGATGCCATGATGTGAATTTAATTTTGAACGTTTCATGATAATATGTGGCCAATATAGAATCATCTTATAATTGCACACTCTTCGTTCTGCGTACAAAATCATAGGAGATGAGAGTTCGCGCAGACGTGATGATCTGCGGCTAATTACCTCTAATGAATGCCTAACGTACCGTTAATCAAGAAGAACTTTTGACCGTCGCCTTTTGATATTGCGAGGGAGAATAATAGACCGGATATCGAAGCACCTTTGAAAGAACGACCGAATGAAAAGTGGCTAAAAATTGGGCCGCGATGGCTTAATGGTTTAAAATTCTTTATTCATGTGATCGCCTTTGATCGCTATGAAAAAAAAAAAATAAAAGAAAATTTAAAACAAGAATGCAACAAAGTTGCACTCAATTGGAGTAAAGTTTTGAACGTAACGGCTGGTCCGTCACCGGGGCTTATGACTGCAAGCGCGGTGTAATCGCTCGGCAATAATTCAGAGGGTGATAAAACTCAGTTGAGAAATAGAGTTAATAAATGGAAGTCGACGAGATTCGTGCGGTGAGATATAGTTGCGCGCACAATTTTTATCTCTACTTGAGGCGGGTATTTGCCCAGCGACATTGTCGTTTTCGCATCATTGTCCGATCGCCTGAACAATGACCCGAAACCGAATAGACCTGACGAAAAAACAAATCGTCAAAAAAAAAAAAAAAAAAAAAAAACGACCGATCGGCGACATAATGGACCGCACGACGAAAGCCAATTTTCTTGTAACGGCCGGTCTTGTTTTCTTTTCATTGCGATCATGCAAACATGCCTCTGCGAAAAAAAAGTGAAAAATCCGTCCACTACTTTGTATGCTGATTTGATTATTGGTCTTGCCAAAACGAATTGAACGCATCGATAACGCCACTTCGAAACACGTAAACACGCAGTGATATAGTTTCAATTGAGAATGTAGTATTTTATGGCAAAATACTAAAAAAAAAAATTTTTTTTTGTATTATATAACTAATAAAAGTGATGAAAGCGCCAGCAACAAAGGCGAGCTTTTAGCGGGCTTTTACGCTCTCGATTGATGTCTTTTCTACGTTTTTTTCCCATCCTTTTTTTTTCAGAGAGCTTGATTGAGACGCATTGTTTCCGAGAAAATATCTGGTTTTTAGTTAGCTCATCGTTTTCAGGAAATAAGGTGAAAATTTTTGAGACGTATTGGTTCCACCGGTTATTTGCGCACGTATAGTTCAATTTGATCTCGTGTATGGATAATTAAAAAGAGTCTAAATTAGCTGGCAACAAAATTAGTCGAATGTAAAATTTAGAAGAAAATGAAATTGTAAGTTTGTTGAATTGAAAATGTTTTATTGTTTAAACTGCAATGAATTCAGGTTATTATTTATGCACAAAATTCTAATCCAAATCCAGTGAATTAAATCAGTAATCTCAACTAAATGTACACATGTACGAGTGCATTTCGTAGATTCAATGTTGTGGCGTACACGTTGACAAATTATGATTGCGATGCCAGTAAGCATTGACATCACAAGTTTAATTGTAAACGAAGAGAACGTTATGTTAAAGATATTCTGCACAAAAGCGTGCGTTCATAGTCACGATAGACGTACGCACGAATGTATTTCTTTGCCACTAAAGACGTAACCGGGCCAAGCTCGTCTTTGCATTCTATTCGTATATACTTAAAGCACGAAAAGCGCAAACCTCATATCGTACGTCGGCAAATATTCATAACTTAAATATTGCGCAGTTGCGAGCTAAGGGACTACGAGACGCAGGAAGAATCAAGCTCGAGACAAATTGCTTTTTTGATACGGGACTATCTCAAAGCATATAATATCGGCTAGGGATGTGTGCCCGTCTTTCCCGCGAAATGTTGTTGCTGGAGTAATAAATAACAAGTAGCCTCTTCTCAAGCACTAGAAGAAAAAAAGCAATTGAAAGATTATTCGACTGAAGGTTATCATTTCCGAAAGACCATTTTCTAGACCGTCCTTTTTTGAACATTTTGAAATTTTTGTATAGTAAGATAACTAACGTAGACTAATTATATAAACGTGCTCAAAGCGATGGAATAATTTTGTATGTATTATTTCCTTTTGCAGTGGCAGTTTGGCCAATTCTGTATACCTGAAGATAATTATAAATTATAAGATGCGGAATGTTACAAATTAATGTTTTGTTTGCAAGAATTTCATGAAAATCAAGTTGATTTCTGCTTGCATGCCGAATAGCGTGCATAAATAAGTCACCGTGGCATACTAACGGTCGCAATTCAATGTTTATAACAGTCGTGACATGAACGTTGTTTCACCTCATTTTGTGACGCCGATACAGGCAAAATGGCGCTTCGCGCTAATTACAAGAATCCGGGTTACAAAAAGTCGACGACCGAACGTAACCGGGAGCGATCGCTATGCGGCAACATCGAGATTCGTCGTTGCTGATGTCTACCACAGCAGTTGGTTATCGGACACGAAACGTAATCTATATCTGCACAAAATGGTTGCAGTCAATTTCGCGAGAATGGTTGCCTTGCTTATTTCTAGTTAAATTTCGAGAACGAACGCGTACGTGATTCGAAGAAGCAGTATATTAATCTATGCTTTTGACAGAAAGAAATATTACTTCGTTATCAAAATGAAGAGAATTTATTATGTAAAGCAGGTGTATGTCTGACTATTACAGTGTTTTACTACTTGCGATATGTTTTGCATCTATGCATTCAAATTAACTGACTTTATATCTTTGTATTCAATGCAACTTTGAAAACGTTTTCAATGTTTCTGACGAATATTTTTTCGTCAACTATTCAAAGTTTGAAGTCGGCGTTCTTTTGAACTAACATATCGAAATTCGAATGTTTATTTTGAACAAAAAAGGTGGTTGGAATAAACCCTCAAAAACACGAAAGTGAAGTTAACATCGAGTTTCTATGAAAAGATGAATGAGGTTAGATATACTCACGGGTATCTCGATGTTCTGCCAAGAAATTGATTAACGAGCCATTATTGTGAGTTCTCATTAGCATGAATTGCAATGACATATTTTCATAAATGATGTGCTTTTGCGTTTGGCATAAACGGAGACGGCTGAGTGCGCGAAACTCACTGCAGACCAGCTGGAATAAATTTTCGTGCGATCGCCATAATCCTTTTGTCGTTGGAACTCCCTGGCAATAAAGCCAAATGCATACGACGACGTAAAGTAAGAAAAAATGACGCTCGGGGAGTTCGCTGCCGTTCAGTGCTTAATCAGACATCACTGTGTACAGATTTAATCCGATTGGGAGATTCCGATTACTTAAATTGATCAAAAAGGAGCCTGTCAATCGATTACATTCACGTCGATTAAGACCTAATCAAACAAACCATTGAACGATACTGCAACAGAGGTTGATTTTTAGACCAAGATCATGGCAGCGACAGTTTGACATTGTTTCAGCAAGGGAACGGTAACGCGAAGACAGCTGACAATAACATCTTCGATGAAATTTTGAACGTGCGTTATGGTTTAGTGATGAAAATGCCTACTGAATAATCAACGAGACTTATAATCGGAAATACAAAGTTGTCAGCCTTGTAATTTATTTTCATTACTAACAGACGTTAAATGAAAATTGACGTTTGATGAAAATTTTTGTTTTGTATCGACATATTTGTCATTTCAAACAACACAAAAGTATCATTTTGGGAAATATTTTAAACAATGTCTCGTTGAAAAAATGTGAAAAGTTTTGGTTCAAAGTTTTTTTTTTTTTTGTTGAAAAGCTAGCAATTTTTGTAGTTCGAAAATTTGGTATTCAAACAAAAAATTACTATTGAAATGTCCGGAAAGTGACTGCAAAACCGGTTTTTAAAACATTATTTTGCCAGTCACAGCACGACGTGGTGATTTGATTTGCTAGGTTTTGTCCTCATTCTAAAACGTTTGAATATGCAGTTTATCACAGAGCAAGAAGTATTCTATTTTTGTTCTTGCAAATTCAGTCTAACGCAATTTAAAATAAAAAATTTTGATTTTGTTGCTGGATTTTGCTGATTTCGATGTTGAACATTGAAAATATACCACAAAAAGGTTTCGAGGGTTCAGGGGGTTAAGAGTTAATGCTCAATTAGAATTACGAGAGAATTTAAAAATTGGAATCACAGTCACTATAGACCGTGATTCTCGTTCTACGCGGTTGTCACGTTATGTCAATATTGACGCATCAAATATGTAACCAGCCATAGACGATAATCCAACGTCGAATCAATACTAATTAAACATTGAGCAATTTTATATCGATGAAATGGCAATATTGACTCGCAATCGATTGAAATATCAAAATTTAATTCTACTTAGACGGCGGCATAAGAAAATCTGTCGGAACAGATTTGCATTTTCAATGAGCCATTTGCACAATTCGGGCACGAATTGTAAAATCGAGAATTGCATGAAGAACAGTCAGCGAGATATCGACATGATGAATATGCCGCTGCTTATTGGACGTATCAAGAATTCGAGCCAACAATGTGAACAAACATAATCGACGAAGCGAGCTTAAGGGCGCGTTTCTATCTCGAAATACGTCAGAGACATTCGAGCAGGTCGATATGCTCCAAATGATCAGTCCATTTCCGATCGCCGACCACAATCAACAATGCCCCGCTACTCCACCCTCGCGCGTGCCCGAATCGTTCTCGCCATTTGATTGCCCCTTGCTAGCGCCTCCTGGGTATGTTCCAGTTACATCTGCGTATTTCCGTCGCAACTCACTAAATGAATTATTAATATAAACCGTGATTCCCATTTCATACGGCTCGTACCAAATATCCAAAAACTTGATCTAAAATTTTCTAGTGAATTCAAAAAAAACCTCGTTAAAAAGCCTCGTTAGTTTCATTGGAAAAAATTGTTTTGAATAAATTATTTATGTCAGACTTGTAAACGTCTCACACAGGCAATCAGATCTTGCAATTAAATTTATACCTTGCTGCCCAAAAATAGGTCTACATCACGAAACTTGCTATGACGACGCGATTATCTTAACAGATTCAACCAACTAACATACAGTGTTCTAAAGAGGTGGTTTCTCCCGAAGCCCCCGTAAAGACACTTTGCAAATGTTACTTCTTCCGCCGGAAACTTGAACCATTCTCTCTCAAAACTAGTCTATACACGAACTTGGTGACAAATGTTCTCCCACAATGCTTGTCTTGCAAGCGCACACGTTCGAACTCAACGAGGATGAGATTAATTTCATTAAAATAGGAAGACCTTTATTTCAACTTTTTATCATCTTTCACTTTGTTGTACGTAATCTCATTAAAAATAATGACACTCGTAATATATCATTACCGAATGAATGACGCACGATTATACGAATTGTTACAGTATATCTAAAAATAAAAGTTTCGAATTACTAAATACAGAAATAATCAAATGTTATAATATACATTGATACAGCATATCTGAAAACAAAATTGTTTCAATACCAATGATAGTGGACTTTGCGCAGTTATATTTTGTTTGAAGCATAATAATATTTTCATTATAATTATTTTAACTCGTTTGGTCTGTACTAACTTTTTGAATTCTTTTAAATTAATCTTTCCGTACTTTTGTGATTCAGAAGAAGGAGAAATCGGAAGAACAACGTTGGGTACATTTTTGTTCGTTTTACGAAATACCTTCACTGCTAACTGCAGAATTTTCATTGCATTGGTGAAGCATATTTGTCTTAATAGCTCTGTGTGAAAGATTCCTGATTTTTTTCTTTTAATGCATTTTAATTTAAGCTCGAACTCACGAGGTGAGATAACTTCTAAAACCGTAAGAAATATAATGAATACAGTTTTTTTACTTTTAATGAAAGATTATCATGAATGAATAATTTATTTGATTGTAATGTAGTAAGAATAGGGCAGTTTGCACCAGCTAGTTGATGTTACACGTTTTTGTAATCTTTGCAACGGCGAGAATTGATAACTTTTTGTTAATCTCTCGTCAAGAACAAAATTCCTTTAAAATCTTTTCTGTTTGCTTCCACTCTTATTTTCATTCGTGATTACGACAACACGAATGGTTTTTGTTCCCGGATTATTCAACGTGACTTTAGTACAACAGTATGGAGTCGAAAAATGACCTGATGCTCGTTGCTGTGTTATGGCCGATAATCCGAAAACAATACCCAATCCGATTAACAAAACGAACAGTAGCTTTAGACACAAAATGAAATCTTGAATTAGAAAAACAAACAAAAACCTTTTCATCATCGATTATTTTAAAAATTTAACTACTTACATTCAATCGTAACAAATTAATTGGATTACTTAACGTGTACAATCAATATAATGTAAAATGAATAAATTAATTATTTGAGATAGTAAAGAGTGCTATAAATTTTTCAGCAGACTTGTTAATTGATCATCATTTGAAAAAAAAACAATTGAAATAAAAAATTGTGTACATTATAAATAAATGATGAAAAATGTTGCTAAATATAATAAATGATGATGAAAATAACAATCCTTTATTGCTTGTAAGCAGTCAAAAGCAAAGATTATTGCATTGACTATGAAACAATAACAATTTCAATTAAGTGAAGAAATTAGATTAAAATCCAAAATATTTTGATAGATGAAGTAGCTTTTATGATTCAACTCATTATTTAAGTTGAAGTACTACTTCTACAGTGCTACTCTGATTCAAAAAAGAATTGATGTTGACATTAATAAAGATGCATCATTCCGATAATCTCGTTTAACAGTTGTAGAACTGTTAAAAAGTTAATCAAATTTCTGAAATTAATGTAAACCTTATCAATCATCTGTATTACTTGTCTAACCATTTAAATTCCTGTATTCAAAAAAAATGATATGCAAAAAAAAAGACAATCAATTTTTGATTGTTTGATTTTCAATGTATAGGCCTCGGCAGTGGACAAAGATTTGACTCCACCGAATCGCTGTATTCGGTCAAGTTTCACAGTAATATGTCACTCCTAACGCAAATAATATATCAGCGTCTTTGGTTCAACGCCCAGAATCATCAAAGTTTCGCGCCACAGTACTCCAAGAGCGTATAATATGTCTTCCAAACAAGCAATCCATCTTGTTTTTATTTTTCCAACACTTGTTTATCACGGTGTTTTCCAAGTTTCCTAAACCGGACACAGTTTTTCAATAACACATCAGCGTTACATTTTCAAAAGAAGATGTCGTTACGTTTTCTTTTTCGTAACGCAAAACCTTCTTGTGTTGATATGTTATAATGTTTATACAGATATTGTACACGTGAAAAGATAATATAACTGCGTGTGCATATGAATCCTGACTATAAACAGAGCGAGGTGTCACGAATTTACTCAATGCAGGAGTACAAAGGAACGGGTATTCTGTGAACCATATATATGTGTCAAGTTAACCAATGTTCTGTTAGGCAGACCGTGTATCAAGCGCTGCACTGTGGTCACATCGAATTATCCAGATCTTGAGACCGAGCCGATTGCTTAGGCTACAGATTTCACGTCTCGGAAACTCGTTTGCACAAGTCAATGTTTTGCGAAAATTGTAGCGCAATTATTTATGTCAACACAGTTTGTTATCAAATGAAAACCTCATCTACGAAAACAAATCGAAAGCTTCTTTTGATGAACGGTCTTGTTTCATTCGTATAGCATTTCACATTGCAATTATTCCACTCCATATTAGCAGAAAGATCAAGGTAGTATCACATATTACATTTGTAATGGAATTTATTATTCTGTCTGATGGAATACTGACTTGTACTACTTACAAGTAGTATCGTGGAAAGGCAACTGCTAACTCCCGGTCGCAATTATTCATGTGTCAGAACGAACACTTTTCGTACTACTTGTTTCGTAGAAATTCATCTTCTGATGAAATATGAGACTAAATCGAAGTGTTCACTATTTCGAACCATCAGTATTAAAGTAATTTTAAATCATCCAAGTACAAGACTGACTAGCCCTCTGCTAAATTTTCAACTTACAAAAGTTTGATTGCTTTTATTTACTCTGCACTTAATCTTCACGTTGTTTTAACAATATCGAACTTTCATAATTGTTCAATCTTTCTATTGTTCTTCTTGCGCAATTAAAATTGATCTCTTGGATCGGAACTTTTTGACGATTCTCAATCATCAAGTGTCTTCCAAAACGTCCCGCTCAAGTCCAGTCACGTACATGGAGTCGATTTACTTTATGAAAGACAAGGGCATTTCAAAAAAAAAAAAAGAGCCGATGCATCAATATCGCACTTATTGGTTCGACGAAAAGTTTTTTTATGCGCCGCGCGATCTTTAATTACTGGCTCTGTTGGAATTCAATCGCGCGCCGGAGAATGAAGCACGAAAATCCAACGTGTTACAACGATTCAATAGGATATAATACTGGAAGGTCCGGAGTCTTACTCAAAGTCTGAAATTCTCTTGCCGCAAACGCACAGGTGTCAGCATGATCAGCTCGTGAAATCGGAAACGAGCGCCACTTTTAATTTCATACGACGGAATTGAACTACGTCCGTTTTGAAGTTAACCGGTAACGAGCATAGTCAGGCGAATTCACGACAAAGCCAATGAAAAAAAAAACAATTAATGAAATAAAATTAAATAGAATCCTATGAATGGGTTTGTTTTATAGGAAGTTGTAAATTATGTGTAATGTTGTTTGTTGCATTGTCACGTATAAAAAAGTCAGCAACACAATAATTTCAAAACAGTTAAACCGTAAAGTTTCATTTGCAACGATGTTATAATCATCAATTATTCGTTACAATTTGTTAGCTTTATAGCTGACAAGTCTTTATCATTAAAATTAGAACTAAGTCAAGTGCAATTGACGTTTTAAATATTGCACAAAAAGCATGCACATTAAAGCTCGCTTAGTAACATAAAATATTACGAAATGTGAACCTGAAACATAAAGAATGTATAAGATAATTAAACATCAAACTCCATTGTCACCCTTTAATTATTATCCATATGATTCTTCTTCGTATAAATAAATATAATAAATATAAATAGTACAAGTTGTTGTAAATGTATTTCTTTGTTGCAGGTGAGTTCCGTTTGTTAATTCATGAGAGTCATATCATTTTTCAATCGACGTTTTTGTAAGTATCACTCAAAACTTGACTGTGTACAATTACAAACAGTGGATATTCCAATAAAATCGTCTCTGGCAGGAATTCATAGAAAGCTTAGCAAATATTGATAAACAAAGTTTCTCAATAAAACACTCTAATGCTGAAACTGATATTTCACTTAATTTCGTTCAAATTCATTTTTACATCTTCCAATTTTTGTTTCAACGGATGAAAAATGATCTAATACATATTTCTCATAAATAAAAACCTGCTGGTCATGCTGTGAGAGTTAGATTAAAGAGTAACGTTAAAGAGTTATATTAAATTCTCGTTACTGTGCTTAAAATGGTTATAGTGTTATAGTCAAGAAAAAAAATGTCAGCAGTAATCTTTATTCACCTTTTTATATTAGTCTCAGTAGCGACAAAAGGAAAGATGATAATAAAATATTAAAATTACTGAAAAACTGCTAAAATTCATATCTTTTTTATTTATTTTGTAGTATAAAATATACAAAAGTTCAAATTTATTATTGCAACATTATCTTTTTCATGATACAGTTTCTAAGCAAATCCAAACTTTTAGTTTTTAGATTATATTTTCTCTTTCTTAAAAAGTTAATTGCATTGTAAAGTTAGTAGTAGTTCTTAGAAGTGCTACCGCAGCAACTACAAACTGAATAAATGAAAGAGATGAAATATAATTCAGTATTTAGTAAAATACAATGTAATCACTAAATCATTTATGTGTTTTATTTTATAAACATGAAATTGTTATCATTCAATAATAATCTCGCTTATATTTGAAAAGTTTTACAGCAATTTCTCTCAAAATGATATTGAAATGTATACAAAGAGTGTTCAAAAGAATCTTCGTGTATATCGAATAGTAATTTCACTTTCTTACAAACTGACACGGGTTATTTAAATATATTACTGACTTGAAAGTTATTTCAATTTGTAAATAATTTATTTATGTATGTTATGATTTATTTTATGTAAAGTTTTGAGGTCAATAGATCTATTGTTTTGAAACTTATATCCAATAGACTTCAACAGAAATTCAATGATTGATAAAGTTTTAATACATTAAAATATATAGTTTGTATTAATTTTATGAAAACAGTGTGTTCAAATACATCAGCCTGGCCGCAATTATTAATCAAAGATAAATACAAAGATAGCAAAATTGTATTATATCAAATATAATCTGAAAACATCGTAAATCTCGAAATATACAATTTCAGTTCTTGAATAGAATAAAATTAAAAATCAACCATAAAGGTTGATTTATTTAGATAGATTTATTTAAAAACTATCTAGTTTCATTTCATGATACAACCTCTTTAAAACAAAAGGATGATAGAGAACCACTAATGACATTCGAATAAGAAACAACACTGATTCTTAGTAATATATCATTGAATAAAGAAAGGATACCAGTAAATAGTGTCATTTCGGTTTTCTTAATAAGCACTATTGGTCGTGCGAAACGCTTGGCTCCTAGCATGGAGCTTGTATGCGATTTATCAAGCTAAGGAAAAGAGAACAGAGTTCTCTTAAGAACGGCGAACATGGGGCACTAAATCACAGCTCACGTTCTTCCACTTGGGTAGCCCCGCGACCCGCGAGACTCAAACACCACCGGGACTGGGGTGATAGGGTCGTGAGCCACTCAGCACTGTCCTACCCTAACGGCACGTTCAAAAGGATAGCACCACCTTACCCTTTTCAACCCTCTTCGCAATACTTTTGCCCCAACCACCTGCAGAGAAGCTGCGGTGCACAATTGGGTATTATACTCGATGCATTATCGAACTCGAACTTTTATTTGGCCGTGTTATTCAACTGTAATCACGACGCATGCCTATGGCCTCAAGATTCAATTTCATGGGTACAGTGGAAGTATATATTTCACAGCCAATTAGTCTCAATGATAAAAAAAAAACGTTTGAACATTCTAAAACAAACGTTGATGAATATTCTTCAGATTTTAATTAAGGCTGAATAAAAGCTGCAAGGATATTTTGATTCGTTCATTTGTACAGCTGATAGGATTAATTAATTTCGTTGATGCCGTGTGTTGAATCTGTTTTCGTTGACAAAATCACTTCGTTCTCTATGCACATTCAACCTTTGGCAGTCGCAGTACCAATTAAAATCATTCGGAAAACATATAAATGTTTAATCTCGACTAAAAAGTGTAATAAATATTTCATAAGGTGAATGAAAATTTACGCGAAATCAGATTGATTAAATGGTATTATATTTGCAGCCTATGAATCCAATCTGCAGCTGGCCTTGTCGTGATTTTGACCTTTCTATTCACCGTGGATGATATTTATCCGTTTTTTTTACAGAGGTTAACTAGTCCCATAGAGACTGGTTCGAGCAGTGATCGCACTGAGAATAGATCACGGTGAATAAAAAGTACGACAAAAGGTGGACTCGGGTGTCATAAAAGGTTTGAGTTCGTCGTGAAATGGTGTTATCTGATGCTATTACGAATTACCTTGAAAACCTTTGACACGTCGGCACTTTGAATGACGAGGCGATTCCGCAGCTTTTTGCGTCTTCATATCTTTTTTTTTTTTTTTATATCACGTATATTCAACGTCCCCGGAGCCTTTGCAACGTGACAAATTTAATAAGCGTTACGTCAAGTGGTGATGTAAATGACGGCGACAATATCTGAGGAAAGGATGAATTTTTGCAAATTTTTCATTTAATTAATTTATTCATTTATTTTTCGTTGTTTATTCTCATTACTGTCTGGTCGATTAACTATTGTATCAATTGCTATACAAAATAAAAGATAATGGAGGACAAGTTTGATGGAGTCTAGACAACTCGAATGAATGATGAAAACAAAGGTCGAAAAACGTAAGGATGAGTTGGCTTTTAGTTTTCGTCTTGAGATAAGTGCATCATTGCGTCGGTGTATCGTAAAACGAGTCTGGCAGTTCGCACTGTCAACAAATTAACACAAGCTGTAGGCGTCAGCCTCGATTATACGAGGTCTGTGAACTGAGCTTTCGCTATATTACTAATGCGATTAATTCGAGGTTGCCACGTTGTAAAGCAAGACGAGTGCCGACGACGCGAATGATAATTATTCTCTTTTCTTTCTCATTAGGGGATCAAATGAAAAATTTGATTCACGTGACTCTTGGTCTTTCGTCAATTAGGATTACCATTTAGAAGGCAAAAAATCAAGTTTAATATGGCGGTAGGATGGATCTTATAGTATATACAAGATGGATCGTAAACATTCATAACAAACTATAATCATGACTGACGCTTGAAAAAAAAAGCTGACTAAAAGTGAGCAGGCTTTGAGTTTCCGAACGATAAAAGGTTCCGGAATGGAATGTTAGAGATCAGACCGATTCATCACTTTGGGAGGAAAAAAAATTTATCCATCCGGCGAATCAGTCATAATGCAATGTTTGACAAATGCATCAGAAGAAACAAACAGGAAAGAGGTAGTGACGAAAATCAAGATCTTTGCAGATCAAGCAGAAGCTTTTAACACCAAAAGCTATCTGCATGGAGACCGACTGGTCGAATATGCTCGGTTAGATCCATAAATTTAAAGATAATGATCGCAGTATGTCTGCGTCCGCTGAATCTACGCAGTGCTATGGGACCCATAACTTATACGAGCATGTACAGATGCGTGGGAGAGCATACACATGCTGCACCAAGTTGATGTTGGTACCTTTATGTCGATATTTCGATTCATCTGTTTCTATATTTACCATTTATTCAACTTCGCGGTTATGGCTGCGCTCGATTATATGAAAGGAAACGCGACACATTATTTTGATAAATTCCAATGGTCGATTGTTGAAACATTGAACTCAAAGTATCACGAAAGTAAAATTGTACGTCAACGATGCAAGTTATTGTAAACTACAAGATGAATTTCATTCATTCTTTTCTGGATGACTGCAAAAATGGTATTATATTTTACAGCACATTTTCTCATTCTGTACACTTTGTAAACGTTTTTTTTTTTTTCTATTAGCTTCGTCCAAAATTTTTTAAAATGAAATTATTACTTCATTATTCCGTGATGACACACGCTGTATTATGCTTTACACTTATTTCCCTTAAGGGGTAATTTCTACTTGTCAGGTTCCAAAAACTGAATGGAACTTATTCTTAGTACCCAAGCACTGAAGCCAAAACTGTTCATTAGTTTGACCTCTTTCTTTTAAGATGATTTCTTTAAACTGATGATTCAGGACTTGCTGACAATCATTAATCAGGAATACTCGCAGAAACGAGATTACAATCTCGGATTATTATATTACTTAATGTACATAATACACAAGCAAACTGATCTTTTAATATCACAGCAATTCAGGCGTCGGTTACTCCATCGTGCCCTCTGTAATTGTAAACGTTTTAACTTTCTTCAGCTTTCATAAACTTTGATACGAGCCCGAGAACCGGGTGGGTTGTGATTTGCTTTAATATTCAAGTCGAGCATTAATTTGTACAGGCATCTGAGGTTGACGCTGAAAGTAAGTGGTATACCAAGGGTGTCCAGCAAATAACTCAAGTTCTAAACTTAGCTCGTATTCATACTCAAACAAGTTTTTGCATTTCTTTTATACTTCATAATTTCTTTTTCAATTCGCTACCATCAAGAAAAACTTACTTTGGATTGCAAGAATTGATTTCTAAACAATGAAAATATTTACTAGCTTCGTAACAGCAATCGCATGTATGTCGCTTTAACTGAAACAAGTATATGTACAAAGTTCGTGTAATTATGTTGTGTGAGTAATCATAATATCAGCTGAAAGTTTATGTGAAAAATCGTGTTTCTGTGCAATGTGTAAGTTGCTTGGCTGCTTTCCAGAATGTAAATAAAATCTAAGCAACAGGGAACCGGACAGCGGTTTTCGTTTGTCTGAAAATTTGTACGGACTGAAAAGCGAGAATCAAAAACAAGTCAGGTGTAATGTAGTTTCAATATCAATTCGGAAACCTGATACAATTACGGTGTTCTTTTTTGGTTTCAAACTTTGCAAACAAGTAACGAATGCTTCTGGTATAACGAGGAGCCTACAGAGAACATCATTGAATAGGTCATTAAAAGACTTAACCATAATTGATTCCCGTTTATGGTTCATTAGTGGTCGTTATATTAGGTTATCATCGCTGTATGAGCTAAAGAAAAAGCGGGTCGAATTTAATGGATCGCACGTAATTTTGCTTTATATTACATTTTTCTTTAACTTAAAAATCATTATTACTATTGTGTGTAAAATTGTTATTTAAATTATTAATGAAGGTAAACGGATCGAACTTAATTATTTTCAAATACAAATGATTCTTTCTTGTTTTGTCAAAAAATGTACAAAAATTAAAAGTAAATCAGGGTTCTTTTGATCACAAATCAGCCCAGCTGGGATCAAAAATCGCTCCCTTTTGAGTGAGACGGTATCAAAAATCTTCTTTTTAAAACCTGATGTGATAAAATAAAGCAACTCTTTGAGTCACAAGTGAGGTGGCTATTCTACCAACACTAGTTAATATACAAGCGTGCGGCAAATTAGAACACGCTTGCGGTCTGACGGCCACTGCGGCAAATAATTTTACATCCAGAACTTGTGCTATTTTCAGTATACAAACTTCGCGAAATTCAGTCAGCCCTATTCACCCTGCCCTCAAATTAACTCGAGAAAGCGCATTTACATAACGGCAACTTTGTTGAATTCTATATTATTGTATTTTAAAATGAGCGTTAGGAAACGGACGGAAGTTAGGTGAGCGCATAAGAGTAATTAATCAATTGGTTTGCGATTCTCAATGAACGACATTACCGAATGAATAACGTTTTTTTTTCGTAATTCACAGGCGAAACTAATTTCAACCTCGACGTAAAAAAAAATCTGATAAAGTGTCGTTTATGTCACACCCTGACTATATGAATACAAAATTCATGAAAATCCTCGATAGCTAGGAAATAAGTAAAGCATAGCAAGCATGAGTGAATATTTCAACACCGAAACTTATATACTTCCACTGTGTTATTTTTCAAACACTTCATCATTATGCGACGGAGCAAAAAGGATTTTTATCACTGAATTTCGCGACGTAATTTCACTCTGGGTTCGAACTTATTTCAGCGTATAATTCCAACGTACCTATTAACTTGCCGGCATTAGACCTACAATATTGCGTTTCGTGTATTTTCCATTAAATAACAGAAAAAAAAGGCGTCTTCACTTTGCAGAATCTCGACCTCGTCATTTTACAATTTTTCGCAGCACATTTAGTAACGCCAACGAAACTGTAACGAAATTGAATTTCATAAACCCTTGTCTTCTTCGTTCGATAAGTTTCGGCTGTCTTTATTATGATGCATTAACATATTCCAGCAATACCATCGCGCATATTCTGTGCGAACGTTGAAACCACGCGATCAAACTTTATACTATTATTGACAACCTATTAATGTAGGCCGTTATAGATAATGCATAATCATGATGGTCAAGTGCACGTGCTATGGACAACGACAGTCGCTGCTATCGGCAATAAAGACATAAAAGAGCGAAGAATCGCTCACATAGCCAAAAACGAGAGTAGTGCGGAACCGTGTCGGTCGTGCTATTCTGTCATGCTTTTATCACACTTCCTACCACACACCATGAGTATATGTATAATACATAAGCTCACGAAAGTACGTCATTAAGCGCGATGTCATTGCCACGTGTACTTTCGAGTACGCACTTAAGAAAACGAGCGGCAAGCAAAAGGTTAAGTGAAAGTGTCACAAATAAAATGCAACATATCCTACATGAATGTGTGCGAATCATAAAAAAAGTGATGGAAAACATGTGCGCTGAATTATTTGAACATTTTAAGTTACTGTTTAAAAAGAGTAGGATGATTTAAATATTCCTTATTCATCCCAGACATTGGATATTTATCAATGGATTTTTGGTTGACAATACTTTACACACAAATTGTTCTGATACTTCAAGCTCGAGTTTTCACTCAAAACAAAATTTGAGGGAAATAATAAATTGGTTTATTTTTCTATCTATTTCAAAGTAGCGCTGTCGTGACTATGAAAGGCACTGATATTGGTGTATTGATTCTTTAAGTATGGTTTTGGGGATATAAATTTTGTTTTCACAAACATCGTAACGAATTCGATGCATTTTAATGTCCATTTTATTTCAAAATTGGATTTTCTCTTAACTCATTTTTGCGCTGAAAATCTAAAAGTGAATTTCATTGCTGAAATAATTTTTCATTGGTATTCATAAACTTAAAAACGAAAAATAATACAGAAGTTCAAACAAATTTGCTTCCGTACTGAAAACCAGTATATTTTTAATTTTTCTTAATTTCAATGTAAAAATTTTTTTTTGTTATTATAAATTAAAAAGCCAGAAAAACTTTTCTAGAAATTAATTTTTTTAGCTCTTTTTACTTGAAAGTTTTAAAGACAATTTTCATGAATTAACTATATAGCTATGACGGATTTATCAATATTATGCAGAGTTAAAATATAGCGCATGGGTTGTCCAATAAATCAAACTCAATAGTAAATAATTTGAAATTAAGTATTTGTGAACAAGATTATCCATGCAATACACGCACCATTTGATGAAATTAGCATGCAAAATGCATCATTTTTATTAGTTTTGACGTAACAATTAGCATGTCACGTTTACTCAAATTGCATTGAACATCCAAATTTTGACCCCGTTCCATTCTAACCACTGCATTTCTGCTGATCTAACAGCACAAGCAAAATACAATATCGTTGTTTCAATTGAAGTTATTTCTTGGTTTACCAATTAAAATTCACTTTCCCACGTGATAATTTATATTTTTATTTATATTAAATTTTCAGTTATTATTATTATTATTAGATTTTCTATTCAGTTATTCATCAAATTTGTCTCGTACTATAATATTAATTAAAAAATTTTTTTTTATTTGTTACTTTTTTAAAATGATTCAGATACAGAAATGCATTCGAATATATTCCTGATAGAGAATAAAATAAAAAAACGAATGTAGAAAATGAAAAACATGAACCATAAAATCTGCATTAGTCTCTATAATTCACATTTTTAATATAATATTTATACTTCATATTTCAGTCTCTTTGTTATTGATATTACAGTTTCGAACTTGTTTTATTTCTTATTTTATTTTAAATCCGTTAAATAAGTAAGAATTTAAAACTTTAATTGAAAACCAGTCTTATTAACTTTAGATCAGAGAACGAAAATACACATTTTTATCGCGAGATAAAAATATCTTTCACTGTCGCAATAATTAAAAAAAAGCCAATTAAAGTGCAATAAGATCTGAATCTTCTTTTAAACCTTTTTCGGTTAGTCTTATATTATTTGCATCGCTTAATTTGTCGGAGGTTTACAAAACACGAATAATTAATTGATCTCAAGTTTAAACCGGGAACAAGGATAAAAAATAGGTCAACAGTGTTTCTCTTCAGAATGGGCAAATTTTTCATTTCAACTTGTATTAAAATATGAAATGCAGCCGGAAATATATGTCAATATGAATGCACCCGAAACCCACTTCGGCTCGTCCGAATTTTTTGATGAAAAGATTTATTTCGACAAAAAATGAATTCATCAGGGTACGAGAAATAAATTCATCAAGTTATTCTTAAACATCCCAGGTGCGTGGAAATTTGTGTGAACCATCTATATTGACGTATGACATAAATTTAGGACATTATTGATGCCAGACTGAGTGGTTGTTGGCTTATACCATCTCGGTGACATTTTTTAGACCTATGGTATTTAGAGCATATAGATTTCTGATCATTTCTGTTTAGTGATTGGCTATCAGGAATTCTTTATCAAATATTCATCTTGCAATAGTTTTTGTAGCATCACAATTTTTTAGTAATATCCAATTTTATCAGCTATAATAATGGCATTTCTGATGATGCAAAAAAAAATTACTATGAAATTCCATCGGATCTTTTATTTTTGCAATAAAAAAAATTGTGGTATCATTGCTTTTGACGTAATCAATCAAAAGCTCTACAGTACAGCATAAAAATAATGTTTCAGAACAACAGTTTTGTAGTCACTTTTTAAACATTCAAAATGTTTCAAACAAATAAAAGTTTTCTATCTTTCCAAGTAGAAATTGATATATGGCTACATTTCGGGGTCATATATGTTCCATTTATGGATCATAAATGTTGAACATATATGATAACATTTATGCGCCATATGTGATCGAAATGAAAAAATCCACTTATGTTGCATAAATGTGTCATATATGACCATTTATGGAGCCATATATAAATTTTGTCTTGGGTTTTATTATTATGAAGAACATTTTGAAATGTTCAAAAATTGACTACTAAAGCGTTATTTCTAAAACATTATATTTTGCAGTGAGCTGAACAATTGTACACGTTTCTCATCATACAAAATTCATAAAGTTTAAAATTGTGCGCAAAATGTTGAAAATTGTCGGCTAATAAGCAGAAACGACGCACAATATGGTGTTGCCTCGTTTGAACGTGTCGGTGGGCGTCGCGACGATGTAGGGCGTCGATTTTTTGGCAATCTCGTAAGACAAGTCGCGCGCTGTGGCAGTGCACGCGCACAGAAAAGTGACGCACGCGCGATGCAGCGCGTCGTCGCTGTGAGAGGGTGACACCCCGCCAAGCCAGAATCACCCAGTTCAGTGCCGTCTCGCCTTCAGAACTACCGAACTTGAAAAGCACGCGCTACGCGGCGCGAAGTTCAAAAATTGTGTCTGTGATGCGCCGAAAAGAACAGTGAAATTCTCAATTCTGCTAAAATGTTTTTTGTGTGAAAAAAAAAAAAAAAATCAAACGAACGACAAAAAAAAATAAAATAGTGTATGTGTGCAGAACAATTTTGTTGTGGTGCTTACATTGATGTAGTAAACGATAGATTCGTCGATAGATTGTTCGATAATTTTATCGGAAGCTCCTTTTTAAATGGTTCCGAGTTATTATGAAGATTGAAACGAAGTGACGATGTCTTGGACATTGCGGTCCTATTTAATTTGCACTTTGCAGTGTTTACACGAATCTTCTGACCTATATTTCCTGAAGCAATTTCCTTCTAGTCACCAAGAAACCTTTTTAGATCGGTCATTTAATTACCCAAATTGTGAAACTTCATTATTCATCCTCAGTACTTAAATAACCCTCTCGAAAACTGATAGAAACAACCTGGCAGAATAATTTTCATAAATTAGACTTATTGCTTCGGTTACAAAAACAGTTCTGTTACCACCAGAATCACTTATTCATGACCATAAAATTGCTCACGGTAAAAGACTTTGTCTGACAAATCCAATCCTTGTGATACTCTTTAAAATCACTGGAAAAATCCTAGGTAGTCGTTAAACGAAAAAAATGACACTTCTCAATCAATCATAATGTTCGCCGTATGTTTTTCGGATGTTTTCAGTTACTTTTTTTTCTTAACTTCAGCAAAAAAAACATTTTTTTAAAAAAAAAAAAAAAAAAAAGCAAAAAACAAAATTAAAACGGCAATTTTTTTGCTTCGGTTCCAAAACATTCACAAGACAAGAAAAATGAACGAAAATTCGTAGATCATGTCCAAAGTTGCAACGTCTTTAGGTGAAATTAAAAACAATCTGACCAAAAGTTTGCGGTGCAAGGAATCTGAAAGAGGAATAAGGAAGCGACCAAATCTCGTCGGCGCAATACTTTGACGGCGCCAACAGTCGAGTAGCTTGGCCTGCTTGAAATGCAGCCTGCACCGCTTCAGAAACAACTCCTTTCTTTGGCT
Organism: Trissolcus brochymenae; assembly: GCA_030523145.1. NCBI lineage: Eukaryota > Metazoa > Arthropoda > Insecta > Hymenoptera > Scelionidae > Trissolcus > Trissolcus brochymenae. Next base: position 326,636 of record JAQQRF010000078.1, read on the forward strand.
CAAACTTGGTACAATACCCTGCTACTCTTATCCCGAACCTTATTTATCTTTCCACCCCCGAAATTCATCCCCTGCTGACGTTATTAACACTCCGCAACATATTTAAACTCTGATTGCAGTTTGCATTCTTTGAACTTTATCCATCGCGCGACGTCCTCTTCCTGTTTTGCATCTCAAGCTTGACTTTACGTCACGGGGAAGAAAATCTTTCACGGTCGTAGTTGAATGGTAATTGAATTCGGAGTTTCGGACGCTCTTTGAACTCGAAATTCAGACACAGCTATACACTATTTGTTAATCCGCGAGGTCGATTTTTTTTTTGCGGCTCTTTTCATCGCGAGCAAAATGGGTCGGACGAACGTTCGGCTGCAGCATCGATCACTCTCGTTCGTTGATTTCGTTTCTCATATTTCATGATTCCGCATACCGTGAGACTGGGGAGGGGGGTGTTTTTTTTTTCTTCTTTCAAAACGGGCGCGTCAGAAGTGGAACGCCAGCTTTGATGTAGGCTCCGTCAAGAGAAACTGGTAATTCAGGTTGAAAATTATTATTTGGGTCGTTCTACTTGTTACGTAAATATAAGTGCGCCCGAGCAAAAATACAGCTTCTTATGTATACGTGTATAATTTTTTTTGTAAATGTACACAGACGCTTGGTTTAATTCTAATGCACTCGATGATGCGTACTTATCAGCTTGTTTACACCGAGCTAACACCAAAAAATTAGAAACCTTTGTTCGTAAAAGTTTATGACGGCTTTTATAGGGAAAGGTCCCTGGTTGTTGTCAGCGTGTTTGCTTATTTCATTGACCTTTATATATCAAAAGCAGCTTTTGTTTGCTTTTTGTTTTGTGCCCGGCCATTCGACGTTTGTCGCACAAAGAAGAGTTTTTCTTATCATTTTTGTTTTTTTCGTCGTTCACTTGCACATTAACCTTTACCCAACTTATTTTTAAAGAGTTCAGTCCCATTTGTCTGTTCGACCGGTAAATTTAAACTACGGTCTTCCGAGGTAAACACTCATGACGTCTTTCTCTGTGAAATGTTCGCGGAAATTCGACCGCAGAATTTAAAGCAGTGGAATAATTGCGGCAAATCTTCGAGGACTCGGAGTCGAAAACATGTGTGCGATGAACTTTGGGTAAATGTATTTCGAGATTCTAGGCTGACGTTAAACAAGGCCAAAAAGTAATGACATTTGTGTGTCCCCCTCTGGAGGTCTTTCGTGTATTTAAACAAGCGGATGTTCGCACAGTCTCGCCTGCAATCCACGAGGCATGAAAACCGCGCAGCTATTATATTCGTTCTGTCGGCCGCATGGTTTTCAATTTTCCTTCGACTATTACGCCAGTATTGCATCATGTCAGAACCCTTCAATGTGCCTTACTCGTCGAGCCGTCGCAAACGTAACGCATTGTCTGCTCAGCTTCAACTCTTAAGAAAATGAAGTCATCGTGAAAATAACGCCATCGGGATTCAAATATTACCGAGAGAGCTCTGGCTTAGTCGCCAACGTTGACATGAAATTTTAACCATACATTTGTAATGTCATTGGCCACCGCAAACAAATATCGGTGCCCAATTGTTTGCCGTTATTCATGTATTCTTTGGTCAACGAGCTGATAAATATTCATTATGGTTATTTTGCGACATCCCAAAGTTGAAAGTGAAAACAGAATGTCAGACCAAAATCTAAAACTCCTGCAATAAGTGTAACTCTTAGTTTTACTTTAGTTATGTTCATTCTCTATTAATTATGAAATACAAAATCCAATCAAAAGTGTGCTTTAGATTGTGAAAGTACTTTTTTATTCTTGATTTTTTTTTTTGTTGTGAAAATGAAATTACACAGCCTGGCATCACGTAATCCGCGATAAATTTAAAAAAAAAAAAGTTATTAGTCGCTGGTTTTCGCGAGCATCGTGCTGGAAAAAAGGTCGAGATGAATATCCGGAATGTGAAATTTTTAATTAATTAGCGCGCAGCTGCTTTTTGGATTCCGCGTTGTACCGCGAAAGATAAGAAACAAGCTGATAGGTCAGCTCTTATACGCCACGCGGAAATTGGTTACGTGATTCAATAACCCTTGTTTTTCTCGTTATATATTATATTGTCATTATGACACACGTTTTCATTTCTTTTTTTTCACAGTCTCTGTTTCAATACATTGTATCATTGTTATAAGACGTATTTTTTATTTAAAAAATTATTAATTCATTTGATATGAATTTTTAAAAATACACATTTTTCTACTTGTTGGAAACTTCTACTTCTACTTGTTGAAAACTATTTCACATTGAGTTATTTGTTTTTAATTTTTTTTTCTGCTGAAACAGTTTGGTTGTTGCAAACTAAACAGAGTACACAGAAGTGTAATTTTCGCCTGAGTGCATTAAGTAAAACTTAATGTTTCGATGATTGCAACGCAAGTGGCATAGTCTCCTCATGGCCGGCTGACACAACGTATTTTGCGTCACTGCAAGTGAACGGCAATAGGCAACTGCTACGAACGTATCTATTGAGGTTTACCATTTCAGTCAGAGCTTTTGACTCTGTAAACTGTAAAGCATGATCAAATCGAACGAAAGTCCTTGACATACCATGCTAATCTATTTGTCCTAGCGTACAAATTGAAGGGACATTTCTCAAAAACTGAACGCATGTCGAAGCACGAACGACTTTGGTGGAGCAAAAACCAAATGTTCGCAAAATCTGATATTTCATGAAATTAAAGTTTGCGTAACGCCAAAACAAGCACACTGTGAATTATCATTTGAATTTTATTCATTTATTATTTAACAAAGAAACGTGAATATTTATTAATTTTATAAAAAAGTAATTGAACGAATCAAATATTTGATTTAAATGTAAATTTAACATTCATCAGATGTATGTTATTTCAAATAAATGACAAATCCTGATAAATAAAATTTGGAATGAATTCCGGTATAAACTTTGCTATGAAATTCATTTTAATTCAACTAAATATCTTCATCGGATGGGTGCTTGAGTGGACATTAATTTAACGCAAAGAGGAACGAAGAATAATAATTATCATTGTTATAATGATAATAATTTTCTTACCTCTCGACTTTCATTTAAATTTGAGCTGAACGAAATATGTCGAAAATTGTAAAGGTTTAATTTTATCCTTCCTTGTTCATTTGAATGTACATTCAAAAATTTCATGTTGACAGTTTGCAAAAAAACATGGACAAATTTTTCCGAACAAACTTTAAGAACAAAAAAAAAATGTTTTCATCAATGAAAAAATGTTTCTCATAAATGGCCATTCGTCATCGGGAGTTCGGTTGAAATTCGAATATGCAAGTTTTTCATTAGTGAGCACATGTTTGCCATAAATTTCACAAGTTTTAGAACTATTGATCAAATTGAGAGAATCAATTGAATATTATATATGTCAGTAGTAAATATTTGGTTATAAACCTATCAAAATACCGATGATCGAGTGTTAACTATTGGATTTGTTTAAACTAGCGGTTTTGGTTTTTACGGTGAGAAGTGAACCGTAAAACAATTTTTTTTTTAAATCCGACAGATCGTCATGCAGAATTTGGATTGTTTCCAGAACGTGAAATCCAACGTAAGCAACAAGTCTAATCGGTTTGCTAAGCGCCAACCAATCACCAGTCTGTAACATGCGTTTCAATCATCTTTTGACGGTGAATGTTTGACTGAAATACAGCACGGATAAATCTTCCAAAGTTCGTTAACAAGAATTTTTGAAAAAATACCTTTTTGCTTGATTTCGTTAGAGTTCGTTAAATTGGGGAAAAAGGTTCGTTACTGTAAATACCATTAAAATCAAAGAATTTTCAATAACCGACTTTTGAAAAAAAAAAAAATAAAATAATAAAAAAAAAAGAAAAATTCTAGAAACGATGAAAAGTGGCGTAAATGATAACAAATGCAAAACTAATACAATCGCTAAAATTGGTAAACAGAATTGATGAGTATTATTCATCCGAACTTGAATAATTGAAAAACGATTATTATTAAATTAATTCCACCATCTAGACACTTATGCATATTCATTAACGAACGTTTTGTTTGCGATAACATCTCGAAACATTTTCACTATGGAAAAAACCTTTAAATGATTGTTCAAACGTATATTTTCCGTTTACGTTACTCACATTTCCAATTCACTTTAGCTTTAATTCATTAAAATGTTTGCAATGTTTTTTGTATGCAAACATTATACAAATAACAGAATATCACAAACTGGTAAGTAATGCCTTAAATTAAATGTAAAAAAATATACAACTTTGGACTTTGATTCTTTAATTAAACCGGAATCATTTATAAAACATAAAACAAATTTTTGCAGACAAACTTTATATAATAATGCAGGAGAAATAATGCATGAATATTATAAAACGTATTAAACTTTTTAAATTAAGTTTGTTGTTTTGTTTTTGGTTGGCCATCCAAGCGAAAACCAATACCACCACGTGCTACTGCAACAGGAACACGCTGGACAATAAGAGTCCACATTCAAATGAGTTCTCACCGATGTCTTTGAACTTTTTTTTTTCGCCTACCATTTCTTCCGTCTTTTTGCACAGAGACTTATGACGATGAGAAAAGTTGCCAAACGACGGCTCGGATATTGTCTGTCCGTATCAAAGCCCCGGCAATCATCACCCGTCTACGCCATTTGTTTGCTCCTCGTTTTGTCGTTTGTTTATCGATCTAGCTGGTGTCGCTGGTGGAGCTGTGAGCACGCATACTTTTACAGCTTGCAAAATACACAACCCGGCAAGTTCGCTTCAAAGTGTAATCTGCTTTCTCAGTTAGAGTGGACCTAATCTCATGTTACTTTTCACATCTTGTAGTTGTAGTCTGTTGACCCGGTGCCTTTCTCATTGATATGCTCTCAATCCCATCAGGCTGTTGGCCTGTGGCGTCGACGTAACGCAGCAAGTACGTAATTCAATTTCAACAGAAGCGTCTCATCCCTCCTTTAACTTGTCCCGACATCTTTAGGCACCGTTGTACACCATGAAATTTTCATTAATCAGTCATTTAATTGAACTTGAAATTTTTGCCTGTTTTCAAACATTCAAATAACATTTATCAGTTCTTTTTTAAAATTTTATTTTTCAAATTGCCTCTCTTTAAAACGATTGGAGAAAAAAATGAACTCGATATAGTCTCTATTGGCAGCTCTCAATTTTGTTCGTTTATTCTTTTGCATTTTCTTTTTTTTTTTTTTCGTTTTTCTTGTTGAACCTGCTGCACTTCCGTGTGCGCAAAAACAATTTTTCATTGAATCACGCGGGACGCACGCTCAAACGGACGCGGCTTTAATTCACAGATTTCTTTGATAGATGAACAACAGCGCGATACCGTTGTTGCACAACTCGTAATACGTCCCTTGCATACGTAGCAGGCGCCTCTGACCTGTCCCTGAGTCACCCCATTCGTCCCTGTCACCCATTTTTCGTTCGTTGCAAAAGTTCAGCAGCCAGTTTTACATTGCAAAAATTCTCGCACGCCTGTTTTAACGAGAACAAAAAAAAAGGGTGAAAATGTAAAAAAAAGGAATAATAAAAATTATCACAAGGCGTCTGTATCGATCACATCATTTTTCCAATTAGGAACTGCCAAAATGGTAACAGACACGTCGATTGCAGTTGTACTTGTCAGAGTTAAATTTTGAAAGATTGCCATTGCACGAATGGAATTAGTTTTCATCACGCTACAATCGACGGTTAATGAAAAAACATTTTCGGCGATTTATATTTCATGATTTATTTCGTCCACTGGAACAATAGGAATTAGCAGAGTTTTAGCAAGAACAAAAAAAAAACCTGTGAAAAGTTAGAGTCTATCCCGAAACGCCAATCACTTTGAACCGTAACGCCCGTCCTGTTCTTAATCCTCCGAAATTTGTTTGTGAAATGCAACCTGGCACTGATGGGCGGGACAATTCTCATTCAGAGACAATGTCAAAAAACTTATGAAAATGATCAAATTATTTTACATGACGTCAGTTGAATGTCGACGTAAAAAGGATTTTTTTTTGGAAATCAGCTTAATTTAAATGATTAAAAAGCAGAGAAAATTCGAGACAGTTTTTTTGATGCGTCATAAATGAGATGTTACTTGAAAAGAATTGTCTAAAGTAAATACATTTTGAAATGTAGAAATTGGATGCTCACCATGACAGAAGATTTTCAAATTTGGATGGTAATTCTGATGGAATTGGACTCTCTTTTTCTCTCATTCGCTGACATTCGAATTAGAATATGGACGATAACAAGAATCATCAGCATACTAATAGTGAGCTTTTCCAACGTGCATTGTCGTGCCCGACGGTGTTACCAATCTTCAGTAAACCGCCGACGCCCATTGAATAGGTTCGTCTACGCCGCATTCTCCGGCGCACTCGACAAACATTTCCTCAGTCATCGATTTTGCACCATCCTGGAGGATCGTATCACTTTTCAAAGGCCTACGTCCTCGTATCAGATATTCAGGCAAACACGAATCGACACTCCGCACAATCCCGATCAACATGATTTTACGCTTATGTATTTCATTTTATAATACATATCATCCCTGTTGATGAAAATCTGTTGTATCTGTTTTAATAATGGAGATGCATCACTATAGTCGATTCGATGTTCCAGAATTTTTGTTCAGTTCAGTGTCAATCTTTTCATGTGATTTAATGATAGCCATGCAGTTTGTTGACCGGAAGAAGAGTTTACGCACTCTGGGCGTACACTCCCGAGCGTTTGAAATCGATCCCAATAAATTTGATAACTACAAGTCTGCAGTCGTACGTGCAAAATATAATTTGCAATTTTGAGATTTTTTTTCTCTGGGCCGGATAAGAGTAAATTTGAAAGTTTAAAAATAAAATATTATGCTAAATATTAGTTCAAGTTTCAAACAAGATAAGAAACTTCAATATTGACTAAGACGTTCAGAACTGTGTGGTTCAAAGTAAACTCATTCTCTAATGCAAACATGATCTTTGAAATCGCAATTGTCTCTCATTTTCGTCTCAACAATAATGACAAATTGTATTTTGAAACAAAAAATGACTTTTCGATTGCAGAGTAAAAATTATATAAGCGTCAATAATATTCAATCCTGATATAAAATTTACGGAAAAATTTGTGTATAAATTATAAAAAGAAATGTACGTAACGTTTTTACAATTTTTGCATAAAATTTACACTATTTTACGACCATAAACTGCTGAAAATGTGTGTAAATATGTACATCATTTTTATGCAAATTTTGTTTAACATTTTTATAGACATTGTGTGAATATTTACAAAAATTTTAAGTCGCTTATGATCGTAGAACTGCTAAAAATTTGACGTAGAAATGTGTAAACATGACGTTAAATTCTTTTTAAAATTTTTAAGCAAAGATTGACTCAATTGAAAGAGTATGAACAATATTATAATTCAAAATAAATTTATTTTTCTTGAAAATTATGTTACTTTTCATGCAAAATTCGTGCTCAACTATGCTAATTCAATAGTTTTTTTTTTGTCGTGTTCGATTTTATTTCAATACTCCCATGGACTCCTCATCAACCGTTGCAATCCTCTAACTGAATTGAGCTGCTTAAAATACTGACGTTTTTGTTAAAGATTAATTAACAAATCAAAACGAGCAGTGCAAAAGGCACTCGATAGTTTTTTTTTTTATTTCATAATTGAAGGCAATTTTGCATCAAGATCAATGTTGAAATTCAATTTCAAAGTCGAGCTATATGAATTGCGTTTCTCGTTGTTGAAGACCTGAGGAAATTAGAGTAGTGTGTTATAGGCAAGGGCTGGAGTGTGGTGCACTCTCCAGCGCACCCTTCCGGGATTCAACTTTGGCGTCCAATTCTGCCACTCGAAAACGCTTCCCTACTCATATTCTCCCTACTCATTGCGGCCTCAATGAAACTAAGTCTCCCACGTTTGTTTCAATCAAACGCCTCGTACACAACTCCGACGTGCTTACCAATTTATTCGCGGATCTTGTTTCAACGTGACAATCTATTATTGATACAAATTCACAACTAAGCTTCAGAGTTTTGTTTCAAAATTTCGTTCAAAAACTTTCAACAATAACAAATGGATACTTATTTTCATAACATTTTTATTTCAAAGTAAAAAGTTCTTAATTACATTGTAAAAGTTATGCCCGACCGAAATTCGAAATAAAATGTTGCCGTATATATATATATATGCATTGCTTGAAAACTCGTTCAAAAAAATTTTGGAGCAAAAAGAAAATTTTATTACGCAGACAAAGCAAATTAAATAAAAGCGTTTCAAAATAGTGAAACGCTTCTGTGCACTGAAACTCGTGAAATCGAAGTTGCAAACTTATCGAAGTGTGCGCGTGGCGCAAATTCCTTGTTGAAAAAAAAGAAGAAAAAAAAAATAAAAACAAGCAATTCTCCTCCAGAGGTTGGGGTAGAATTTAATTAAGCTGCCAGTGGAAAATTTGCGGTTCTTTTTTCGTGCCATCAAAATGTTTGTCGCAAAACTACTCAAAATTGTAAGAAACGGACAAAAAGTTCCCCCTTCTCGTTCTCGTGCAGTCGAATAAAATTTTAATGACTGCGTATTCATTTCCGCGTCGTTTCTTTTATCTTGAGGGTTTAACGCTGCATATACCGGTACCATTTTCACGACGAATGAATTAGCAACAGCCGAGAATGGCACGATCATTTTGCGAGAACGATGCAAAGCTGATTGCATTTTTAACCTCATACTGTAGTTGTTTAGAGCCAATTACTCATGGAGCTCGTGTTTTTGCAAACATTATCACCTCGTCATCCGTGAGATTACATTCTTGACTCCTCTGACGATAACCACCCCCGTTGATGCGTAGCATTATATCTTAATTAATCCGCGTAATCGCCACCGTGCGCTCTTTATAATCTCTACCGTGCCACAAGAAAAAACGTTTTCTATCTTTTCTGAGACCATTGAGCGTATTCATTAGCTTGTTATTGTTCGGAATGGAAAAAAAGCTGATTTCGCGTTTTTGCAAGACTGAATACCCACCGAGGCAACGAAAATCACATTGCACTTGTTGTAACGTTGCGTGGATAATTCGGTTGCATGTTTCGCGAAAGCGATCAATTGTCATTGCTCGGCTTAGTAATTCGTACTGATTAATTAGATGAATTTGATGCCCAACAAACAAACGGAATATTAGTTACCGGCAGACTATAAATAGCTGCTGATGTCATACGCGTGAATCTGGTACATAAATACATGTTTGTCGCCAATTCAATGGTTAATTATTACGCTCGGTTGGCTATTTACGTCATGAATTTCAATATTCATCTAACCATAGACGAATGTCAAAAAGCGAAGTGAGCGCTGCATATATAACTTCGTCCTCGGTACTATTGTTTCATTGCTCTGTTGTTATGTTTGCATTCCAATGTGATTCTGGATATCTTCATTGTTTTTGTACGCATTTGTAAAAAAATTGGAAAATTAAAATTAAAAAAATGAGACCACTTTTTTTGTAAAACACATGTTTAATACTTGAAGATGGGCTTAATATAAAACGCTTGTTTTCTCTGATCGTCCTTATGATAAAAAATCTATATTAAATTTTTTATTAAAATTTTTCAAAATTATGAAAATGGAGCTTGACAGGATGCATATTGAGTGAAACGATGAGTCTGAGGAGAGTACGGCCAATTTATTTCTATGAACTTTGGTTTTACAGCTGAATTATGCAAATTACGCGGAACCTTGGTTAGTTTCACTTGGAAAATCTTGTGATGTATTATGCGCCGAGACCTCGTCTGACGATATGAATAGTTTGGTGGAGGCTGATATAATGTTCAAGTTAACGACTGTCTGAAAGTGTCAGGAAAATGAGTGGGCAAATATTAAAGAAAGTGATTCATCGAAACTAAACGGTTCTCGCTGAAGCCCTCCGACGTATTTACTTCATTGAAATTTAAATTTAAATTTCATAGTCTTGTTGATAGTATTAGTTTACAAATTTTACGTTTTCATTATTTAAACAAAACTTAGGGAAATGTATATAGAATTTATAGCTTGTTGTATCACATAGTTATTGTAGCCAGAAGTTAGTAATTTGTTCTCGGTTTATTCAGTTTCTGATTTTGGCTTACAAGTAGAATTCGTAATTTAGATCAAATTTGAATTAATTTGAGATAGGCGTGTAACCTTTTGAAAAAAAAAAAAAAATTTAATTTAATAGGATGTGCTTAAAAGTAGTCATAGGATAAATAATAGCGAGTACAATGCGTAGTGAACCGAACATAACAAATCAGAAGTTTTTGTGCAATGATTTACTTTTGTTGAAACACAATATAGTTTTACAAAGTTGCCAAGATTAAATATATATATTTGGTCTAGAGGCTATTTCCAGCTACCGCATTAATGATGTATGTACACCATTTACTTACCTCAGCAGATTCAAATCACTAAGATTAATTGCCAATTAAATATCTGTTACCATTCTTAATTGGAATAGTTAAGCGCTGCAGTATAGTCCCAGCTGATTGGCAAGACACTGTCAAGAATATAATTCATTAATTTAAGATTCAATCATATGAATTCCTTTTTTTGCGTCGATTTCCAATTTTTTCCCCCTTTCCACTTATTCAAGAATTGGCAAGAAAAAAAAAGAACAAAATTGAAGAAAGTCGATCCATTCATTTTGCCAATGCCTTTTTACAGGGAGAAAACAAGTGGAAATAAATTATTTACTGCACAATTCAGAAGACGTCAAATAAAAGTGAATGAAAATTTGAGTAGACTGTTAGTCTCATTTTTATATCGCTTACGTCGCGTAAGCGATACACCGTGAAACAAAAGAGTTGCCTTACGCTTTACACCGTTATCGCGCCGTGTATCTCCTTTATCAATAAATCGATAAAAGTTTTTAGGATCGTAACAGGCGTACACCGCTTCATTCATCTTCATTCGAGTATTTCGTACTACCAAAACATATTATTAAAAACACAGTGTCATTTATTTATTAGCAAAATTTCAAACAGAAAGTCTTTTAGCAAAGTTTCGGTAATAAAAAAAGAAAAGATGTAATAAAAATTGACGATTCTCTTGGGACTACACACGAGACCACCTCATTAAATACACTTTTTATGATAACGTTAAACGTTTTCGTAAAAGCGGGATCTAAATATTAACTAATTTTGTCCCCATGATCGTTAACTTCGTTTCAATGTTAATTTTTTAAAAATATATATATACTTTAGAAGTAAACAGGTCACAAATCTTGGAGTGGCATTGTAACAGCATTCAATTCGCAGCGTACACTGTAAGATACTGAAGAGCTTCACTATCGGAACAGGAGTTCTCGCTAATATCCGACCGTACCAAGACAGACAACAGGGTTGTGCAAAATAAACTAATTGCTTGCTAATTGCTTCCTGGCATTAAAGAGTGGAAAGTTCATTACCGCGTGAACAAAAGTGCGCCCACCGACGGTTTATTAAAACCTCCGAGAGAGCACCAGCCCGACTCGTGGAAATCGCAAGACGACGGCTGCGTAGGCGGCTAAACGACAAGTTCATCGGCATCGTCAGTGATGACTGGTGTGAGGTGGCGTTCGGGCCGTGGTGTTAAACTCTCGTCGGATAAATGTGCGCGATGTACTATTACGCCAGCAAGCTGACTGCGGCGGCCTTAAGCAGTGCTTCCGGGGGCGGTCGCGGCTCCGCTGCTTCCGGAAGCGGGGTTTGTCGTTGCCACGAGGCATCGCAGTCGCCCCAGCAGCCGGCGCAACAGCCACCACGACAACAGCAGCCCTCGGCCACATCGCGTCCCTCACGCTCTAGCACGCCCACTTCCGGGGCCGCGACGTCCGAACACATATTTGTTACTTGTGTTGAAACTCCCCGACCCAGTCATTATCATCGACACCGCATCAAGAAGGTTGGTCAACGTTAATCACACGACTCACATCGATACCAATATCACATCGACTTTGAACCTTTCTTTTCTTTTCTTTTTTTTTTTTTTGAGGTTACTCTCTTTCAAAGAGGTTCACTCGCCAGATGAAATGACGATACAGTTAGATTAGACGTTTATCCTTTCCTCAAAGAATTTTTTCTTGGCTTACACAAGATGGCTCGTCCAAAAATATTATTCTTCCTTCAATCGATTATTTTTTAGAGTGTAACTTCTACCGTCAACACTATCTTTATGTACATTACTTCAACTCATGCATCTAGATGGCCTTTTGAAATTTAAATATTTCAATAATCACGAGATATATAATGCTGATAAAATTCAAACGAAATTTAATACATCTAAAAAATGATGTACCACTTTTCATTGAATTTTTTTTTTTTTTTTTTTTTTTTTTTTTTTTTTTTTTTTTTTTTTTTTTTTTTTTTTTTTTTTTTTTTTTTTTTTTTTTTTTTTTTTTTTTTTTTTTCATTTTGTTGTTGTGTTTATGAGTATATACGCTTGATTCTGTTGTTCAGATAAGTCTAATTTTATCGCTCAATCCTGAAGCTTCCATGTATATCGATTAGACATGCTTAACTAAGTTTGATAACTATGAATACATTGCATATGAGACCCGTTACGATTAACCGCAACCAGAACTCAATTGTCGTAAACTGAAATTGCAATCGAAACAAAAATGATCGACGGTTCATCGAATCGGTCGGCCAATTGGCCGATAAGAGCCAAACTTTCTCAATTCGATCAGTCTGCCACGCAAGTTTTCCAGTTGAAGCTGTCAAACTTTTTCACAGTTCGAACGAGCTATTCATCTTTGCAACAACGTCATGTGTAACAATATTCTGCGGATTTGGCATCAACAGGATATAATATGCTAAATGAATTAAAACAGTCATGCAATGTTTTAAAAGGAGGAACGGTTTTTTTAATCCACCTTTCTGTCCGGTTGTCCGACAAACATTTTTCTTTTGTCATCGGGAATTTCTTTAGCCACAACATTTCCTTGATCAATTCACAATTGTATAATTACATTAATAAAGTTTACTTTATAATGGATTGCTACCGCAGGAATAAAATGAATGGACAAAGCTGCATTAGAAATTGATCAAATCTACCGATAAAAATGTTCGGATTGGAAAGCGTAATCACAGCAAATCGAAAGTCGAATCACGAATAAGCATGTGCAGTTTTCTTTGGTCGCACGAACGCTTTCTAATGTTGGCGCACGAGGCCTTCAGCTTCTGTGTACCTTCTTCCGTATAATGCTTTTGCAAACGTTTTTGCTGGATAAAAATGTCGATGAATAATGCACGGTCAAAGAATTAAACGCACGTCGCGAAATCACGTTCTCAATCTCAGGCTCATTGCAGAATTGTCTTTGATCTTTTTTTTATTATTATTATTAAATCAACGTTTGATTTTTGTTCATCCAAAATTTTAATTTTATAACAAAAAATTTATCAATAAAATATTTCAAAATAAATTCCCTATTGATATATTTCAAAATGTTATATCGAGCAAAAGTTTTGCTTAAAACTAAAAAAAGAATCTAGAAAGTGTATACTCTAATTTCAATTTTATAAAAAGTATCAAAGTATTTTGTTAATTAAATGAAAAGAATATTATTATACTTATTTCATTATACGTTACTTTTTGAAATTTGTTTTTTCAATTAATCCAAGCAGCTACAATGAAACGATGCAAAAAGCCGCAAAATTGCGGCAAGAGCGTTGAACGCTGATGGATGCTTACGCATGTTTCGCTATAAAGCATCTGAGTTATTCGCATTTTCGGTTATGTATCTTCCCTCTTGCGGTAACGAAGTGGAACGCGATCACTAAGACGATAATAAACGTTTTTAAAAGACTGTGATAAATCCTTCGTGCCGCCTCTCAACTGTTCACCAAGTGCTGCAATGCGTTTTTATGTCACTACTCTACCAATGATTGTGACTCTTTGTTCGTAGCTTTTTGGCAACACGTGCCAACTACTCGTCTCTTTTGGATTATTTATCGGAACTTTTCTCTCGTGTCTACTTTAGATATTACATCATAGCATATGCGTTATACAGTAACAGTCACTAAAACAAAAATGTAACTAAAAAAAAAAAAACAACTTTTTAGATTTCAGAGACGAAAAAAAAGTTTCTCACTTCATTTTAGAATTCTCGAGTGAGTTCTGTTTTTCGTTATTGTATTTGACTAATGGCAAACAAGAAAATGCACTGTTAAAGTACAATTTTACTGCAGGAAACACATAAAATGTACCATTACAAAGCTTTTATCCTTTCTTCAATTTCTAATTTACTATAGCTGCAACGCAATCATATTTTCTGACAGAAAACAATTTCAAATGCATCAAAATATATGCGTTGTGACATTTGCAAAACGACGCTTAATAATGTGGTTAATTATTTTTGTTTGCGCGATAATAAGCATTGTATAATGGTTCATTTATTGAAAACTTTTCTCGCTTTTTGATTGCAAAGTCCCGACAAATTATAACACAATGTTTATCAAAACCATATTTACACCTGAAAGGAATGCAAATTCTTCAAAATTATCATTGATAAAAGAAATGAATGAAACATCATTTTACGATCGATTTGTTTGCGCTTTGAATTATCTACAGTGTTATTCTTTTTGTTTCAGGTAAGCACGAAGTTTCTTCCCTCCATTCGTCTGTTACGCAAGTATACTATTTTTATTTAGTCAAGTGATAACAAGCAAAATCAATACCGATTTTCGAACCGCGTATTTTTATTATTATTTTTTGTTTTTTAATCAAAATGAAACACAAATATTTTCCATTCCGAATATAATAACGTTAAATAACAAAGTTCTTTCAGACAATCAGCCGAGATATACTGTATCACTGAAAATTATATCGCATTAGGTCGCGATCCTATAACAAAATAAGACGCAGAATATTCCCCCTCATTTTCATTTCATATTTCATCCTGTTATCGGGCTGTTTCTGTTCTCATTACAGCGGTATAGAAATGTCCTGATGAAAGCAAATTACCTTATCTCGCAGCAATCATAAGCAGAATGAAAATAAAAAGCACACCGGAGAGAGTATAGAACAAAGTTTTTTTTTTTCGTCTTACAAAAAATTTTCTACGTGTTTTTTAAACGATTGTCTTTATTGTACGAGGCAGAACATTTTTTTTCTTGTTTTTTTTTTAAACGAACCTTCAACGCTGCCTCAGAAATAATGTCATTTGTTTTCATGCTATTCAATTTAGAATCAGACGCGGTGTCTCGTGAATATTCCAACTATCACGTCGTGATCAATCCATTGGCAAATCAAGTACATACACCGAACAACCTGCAATCTTCGTTTATCATCAGACTATCCATGCCGTTCCTCTCCATTCTCTCAGTCCATTAAACTGTTGACTAACTAAACCCACAGTGTCAACTAATTAAAGATTTATTATCAACGGACGTTAAATCAGACGGGGTTTCAACTATAAACTTGTTCTATCATACTGTACACCCTATCTTATTAGCGACGAGAGCCAAATCTAAATAAGCAGATTTGTATACCAACTCCAGATCACAATAAGTGGCTCACAATTATCACACTGCCTCCTTGTTAACCAAAGATGAAGATCAAAATCGACAAGAAAAAACAACATGCTTTCATTAACACCACCAACGTTAATTACCAACGTCTTGCATTTACGGTGAAACTCATTTTTTATAAAAAAAAAAAAAAAAAAAAAAAAAAAAAAAAAAGAAAAAAAAAGAAAAAAAAAAAAAAAAAAAAA